>OZ026599.1:8502829-8515329 GCA_964020085.1 Micromussa lordhowensis
TGAAATCCAGATGCATTTTTTGGTCACGCACAAACCTGGAGTTTACTATGCTCGATCTGATCTCTTGTACTTCTTACACGTGGAGCGGGACATGGAGAAAGACGAAGAAGTACAAGAAGTTGTTCGGCGAGTTTTTGTGCTGCAGCAGTCAGTGAGCAGTGGCCTGAGCTGGTCGGCTGGAGCATTTTTTCTGGTCGTTGTGAAGAAAGAGATAACAACCTCGTTATCCGTCTAACCTCTCATTGCTCTATTTTAGGTTCTCTAAAGAGGAACATTTGCCCGGGAGTTAAATCTATTTCCTTTGCCGTTATTGCTACTCTTAGTTCTTCAAGTTTAGTGTTTAGCATCCGCTGAATTGCATTGTACACTTTCTTTTCTGAGCCTTTCGGGGATAAATAAATGTCTAATCAGTCAATATAGTTAGTTAAATCTGATGACACTTTCTCGTTGTAGCCATATGTACGTAGGCGTTAGATATTATGTCTATGAACTATTGTCAGCTTAACCGTCTCAAAACCGCACAGCTCTTTTAAAATTAGAAAGTCTAAACTGATTCTATAGATCGTTTTTCACGTGACGTCATCATTAGCCACGATAGTTGTTTTCCTCATCAGGTATAAGAGGATCTAAATTTATATCTGTTAACAACTTTTCAGCTCAATATGTGCTTGGTTTGGAAAACTAGTGTAGTTTGAAGTTCAGAGTTATGGCGGTGCGTGCATACCGCTCCGATCGCGTTTTGTGGAAAAATATGCACTTATCTAGTGAATTTTAGCCTTTTAGGAGTTAAAGTGTTCGGAAAAGTGCTTGTATAAATGTTTGTCGATTCAGTTCAGATAATCAGTCGCCTGGATAACCAAAGTAAGTTCCAGAAGTTTAACACTATTTTCCGGCCGCTACAGTCGCTACGTTGGTGGAGAACAGAGCTCTGTAAATTTGCGGACAACTTTACGACGAATATCTGATGTTTGGGAAAAACGCAGAGACCCAAAACTTGGAAAAGTTCCTTCGTTACCTATCTCCTATAACATTACAATTTCTTGACTTCATCCACTGAATGGTTTTCGATTTATTATTTCGTTGCGTGACACTGAACACCATCTATTGGTTTGTCAAGCGATGCGTGCTACGACACTTGAATTTCATCACGCCATGATATCGCTCAAATCGTATATCGAGAATAAATTCAACCAGTGAATCGAATTTTCCTCTTTGTCACTAGCACTGGAGGCGAACGTTTTTCTCAGCTCTCGTACGTACATGTCAAGTTATTCACTGTACGAAACGACTACAACAGTTTAAATATAGTGTCGATCTCTGTAAGGCCCGGGTCAAACGCCGTACTTCACATGAGCCGAACCCAATTCAAACAATTAGGCTCATGTGAAGTTCGGCGTTTGACCGAATTAAGTTCGACTGATTTTATTTGGAGCGGCTGAGGCGTTCTTCACGCCTGGCCAGCCGTGAATAACGCCTGAAGATCGACTTCGAGTCAAACGCCGATCTTCACATGAGCCGAACCAAACGCATAATCAAAGGTCTAACTTTGCCTTGAAAAAACACTGACCAAGAACATCGCTTTTTGTATTTTGTTGTTGTTTTTTTTGGTGTAGCAGTTCGGTTGGACTGCATTAAGTTCGACGTTTGACTCAAACAGGCGTTCTTTTAATTATTTGAGTCGACCCAAACTCTCATTAGGTTCGGCTCATGTGAAGTACGGCGTTTGACCCGGGCCTAAGCGAAATAAGTAGAGGTAATTGTATTATCCCTCGACATTTTGTTTTCCCTACCTACCAAGGTCACAAATGTCTATTTAAACAATACCGCAACGTTTAACCATTAAATTAAAAAACGTTTTCCGTGTCTTTAAACAATAGATTGCTTCTGTCAAGGACATATCGGCTGATAGTTGAACTAGTGTCTGTAAAGAGGATTTAGATAAGGTTTTGAAAAACTAGTAGATGCATACTAAATTAAGAAGATTATTTGCTCTCGATTTTTTTATGCTTGATAGTTGACTCGGCCTGCGCCCTCATACACTATCACGCGCGATAAAAATGTCGAGCTCGTAATATAACTGTTTAATAGCAATCCGATTTTTAACCAATCAGCACAGGTAATTTTCTAAACTTGTATTACTATTAATATATAGGTTATGATGCTCTGATTATCCGGGCATCTTCAGACCCAGTGAGAGCATCTGAAGGGTCTGATGCTGTGTTACAGTGGGTTCTCAACAAAGATTTAACATCTCGGCCTGATTTTCAAGGACTGGTCTTTGGACTTTGGAGGAACGGCTACATAGCAACGTACATAATTACAGTGACAAAGACGGAGCGTATTATTTCAAACCCAAGCCTAAAGGACGAAGCACCACACCTAGATAGCCGCGTGCAATGGAAAGGAGACTTGTCCAAGTCCTTCGCAGCTTTCCAAATTTCTCATGTTAGCGCAGAAGACCAAATGGAATATGGACTAATGATAGATTTTGGTGCTTTGAAGGATTCAAAGACCAGTTCTGTTAGTCTGCAAATTCAAGGTAACAGAGCCTCAATCTAAAATCAGAGTCATATAATTTTATGTGAAGAATTGATGCTGTTCTCATCTTCGCATTCAGAGGTTTACGTCGATAAAAATGTTCATCAAGGTTTCGATCTATTCCTCAATCATCATAGGTCAGCAAATTCCTTTCAGCTTGCTTATTCTTAAGTTTTGTTTAAAAAAACTGATTATTTTGTAATTTGGAAGTATCCCTATTTTGCTTTTAAACTGAAAATTATCGTTTTCGTATTCACAGCAAAGAGGTCTTCTATCACAGCTGCGTTGTCACCACCCCTGTCAATAGCATCAGGTGGAAATGCCTCGTTCTACTGCGAGTTTTACGTTGGTGACATTGACAAATCACTTTATGATGCAGTCACTGTTGGCCTCTGGGAACTAGGCGATATCTACCGAACCCTGTCAACACTCACCAAGCACAACAGCATTATTATGAACCCAAAGCTGCACCACGAAGCACCAGAATACAATGAAAGAGTTAATGTTAGTTATCTCTCCAACACGACCAGCAATACGTCGGTAATATCAGTGGTGCTTGCTGATGTTGAGCTGTCTGATGCTAGATCTTACGGCTGCAGCATGGATTTTGGGCCTTTTAAAGAACCCGTCGGCACATATGTGAAAATAGAGGTTCAAGGTAAGATTACGTTGGATAATCTGGTAGAATAGACGATAATTATAATAACCAGTTGGCTCTTCTGCTAGGTTAGACGTGCAAGGTAACTTAGAATCAGTCTCCATGTCTGTTACTGTCAAACGTGCAAATCGCGAAATGAAGTGGAAAGCTTTTCTTAGTGACAAAAATATGTCAAGTACAGATATGACATAATAAGCTACTGAATAAGTCCTTAATTTTTACTAAAATGAAAATATAGTAAGTGTAATAATTGTTTTGGTCGTCATTTGCTAAAAGGAAGAAGCATGAACACTAATTATATAAAGACGTGTGGAACATTACAGCATATGTATTAGGCAGATTTTAATCTGCCTAATAAAAAAAACATTTGATGTGCATGTGATAAACTTTAAGAGATTCATCCTCTCAAAGGTTTTTCAGAAACTCTTTACAATAATAATGATAAAAAGATGTTCTGTAGTATAAAAACGCTACCAAAATGTCATGATACGAAACAATAAGTCAATGAAGGCTATGAAGCCGTTCATTCGTGTTTTCTGTCTATTCTCTACTTCCTCTTCGGCTTAGATAGTCAGTGAAATATTTATCAGATAGAGCTACATGTTGTTTGGTTATGTTCCTTCATGTGATATATTTGTGTCATTTTGACCAGTGCACATGTTGTGTCATACTATTTATATTGATAAACCTTTGTACCATAGAAAAAACAAAAGTTAGTTTGTAAAAATATTTGCTTTCAGAGAGTTATTAAATAAAACCTTTTGGGGTGAAATTTCGTCATGTCCAAGGTGTAACGGCGGAAGTCGAATATCAACTTAAATATTTTGCGATAAAGAGTTCAACAAAGATATAGAAACCAGATGTAATTCATACACATCATATGAACCTTTCCTGATGACATGTTCAAAGCTCCTTTTGAATAGCTCTGCTTGCTGGTACGACTAGAAAAACTCAGAACGATCTTGAGGATACAGTTTAGAATAGGTGTTTAGGTAAGTATTTTAAGTTGTTGGGACGTTCGATAGTTTTGCGACAACTCTTGTTTAAAGTTTACTTATTTTCAAGATTTGGCTCTATCTCCAGTAGTTATATGCCAGCAGCTTCCTTCTGTTGTGGTAAATAACGGGGCAAAGCTGTTTCGCTTACGCACAAATTCTTCTAATTTTCGCAGTATTCAAATCGTCATTCAATCACAACCTTACGTGGCATTGGACTGAATTCGGTGTTCTGGCTATTTGAAACACGCTCTTTCCAGTTCTGAAATTCATATAGCTGAAGCTAAAGTTTAGAAATGAATGGTTACGCGACCAACTGATGTAAAAGGCTCAGTTTTAGCGTCTTCTGAGACTTCAGAGGAAATGAGCAAACGAAGTAAGGCCGTTTTTTAGCCCAAGACAGAATCTTCGATCTGTCGCGTGAGCTGCCAAAACTGAGATGGGCAACTTGAAGATGGCCAAGGTTGAGAACGCGACTTGATTATCTACATGTATATATATCTCAAATCTATGTCGTTTAAGATCATTTTATTAGGTGTTAGTATTTGTCGGTGCGGCATTAAACCTTCTTGCAAATTATTTTAAAGCACTGGAAACGCCTAAGAATTACGCAGCTAAATGACTTGGATGTGTTTTGAGTCTCTAATTTAGCGGGTGTGGGAGCAGGACGGAAAAGCCCGGGAGTCGGGAGGAGAAAGTAGAAGATGCTGGAGGTCTTGACTCCTTAAACCCCCCCACCCCCCTTCCTCCCTCTGTAGTGGGACATTTAGTGACGGTTACGTAATATACCGTATAGTCTCAGAAACCGGTCGGAACCGGTCAGAAAATAACACATGTTGTCGCAGGTCGTCGAGATTAAGTTGTTCACTGTTGTCTATGCTCGGCGTAAATAAACCTCAAGAGTGTTGTGTTTACTTGCCTTGAACCTCGTCCCGGTCCGTCTACACCTCACTGACTTTCTCTCAAACAAGCAAACATTTCAGTAAGCGAGCAACCTTTTCATATGTACAAAATAAAAGGCGAAAACGAATTTTGAGTTGTGTCCGCGATTTCTTCGATCATTACAAACATTCAGGCCTCGTGATTTTAAAACCCCAGGAAACGGCGCAAGATATGTACATGTTCACTTGTTAGTTATCATATCACCCTGCAAAATTTATTTACTGGTTTGAAATTTATCTGTTCTGTTTCGGTAGGTGCTATTCCAGGTCCCTACAACGCCCTCGGGAGGCGCGCTTTGAAGTACAAATCACAACGGCAACTTGTTACAATACGCGTTGGACACAACATTTCTATTCCCTGCCCAGAATTAGCCAAGGTTATTAAAGAGGACGGTGCGTTCAAGTCGTTGTCTTGGTATTACTGTGATCCGTGCACCAGGGAAGACATCAAATGGTGGTTGCTGGCTGGATTAAACAGCAGCAGAGCAAGCTTAGTTAACCATGAAGGACGTTACGCGAACAGAGCTAACTTGATTCAGGATGGTACACTGGAAATATACAGTGTCCAAGTGGCCGACGCCACCATCTACAGATGCAGAGTGAAGAAAATTACATACACCACTTCAGCATTTTACAATGTGACCATACGTGTCGACTCCAGCGGTAAGTGTATGCACATTTGTATAGATCTTGTTTATTTTTGTGGCACTTTTGTGATTATATATACAGTCATCTGATTGTTCACACAAGAAATTGTTTTTATGGTCTTTGGCAGACAGGGTCGACAGACAGGGAGGGTGTTGCTCGCTTTCCCAAAACCGTTACCTATTTATAACCAAATTAAAATCTGCGATTTTCCCTACTCTATTTATTACCTGACCAAAAATTCGAGACCCTATTTAGGCTTTTGATGATGGTCTTATCGATAATGATGAAAAAGTAGCTTCTTCTAAAACGCATGCCCAATTCAAGACTAGAATGCAAAACCCATACCCTATTTATGACCAAAACGGCTGAAACACCATACCCTTTGGGGCCGCACATACCAATATAGAGAGCCTCTCCCCCTCCCCCCAGGGTGGATTTCATTAAGGTGGCGAGTGTTTCAAGCCGTGCTAAACTCAAGTCATCAAAATTTGATATACACTTATTCCGTTATAGTTGGACCGAAAATTAAAACACGAAGCCCAAGTAAAGTCACCGTAACCGTGGGAAACACGCTGTTCTTGAAATGTCAGGCTGAGGGTAAACCTGGGCCGCTTATAACCTGGAGTAAAGATGGTGAAGAAGTTCATAGTCGTAGCAACGATACCAACTTTGTACATGAGAGTGCCACGAAAGATGATAGTGGTATCTATGAATGCACTGCTTCAAACTCTGCTGGGTCGGACAGTTATCGCATAGAGGTGATCATAAAAGGTAACAATTTAAAAAGACAACATACAGTTTCCTCACTAATAAAACATGATCTTGTCAATCTTCCATATAATTTACAGGGCCTAAATCATCATTTTGTGATAAAAATTAACGCTATAAGCGAACGACGATTCGACCGTTCAACGGTTATTTTCAAGTTCAGTAGAAGAATAAAATTACATATATGGTTAAAAACGCTAAAATTTGTATATGGACAATAGGCGATAAATAGATAAAGTTTTGAAATACTTTTCATTAAAATTTTAAAGCCGAAACTCAACAAACCATAGAGAGATATAGAAACTTTATTAAAGTGTCAGAGGCCATCTAGCTAGGAAAAAAGAATCCCTTACTAATTTGGGGACACCAATTAGGAAAAAAATTAACAAACTAAATGCTATATAAGTGATAGGTAAAATATTTACAGTTAATACAGTTAATAAAGTAAAAATATACAGTTATCTAATTACGGGATTTATACTAAAAAAGATACAGACGTCAAGAAGAGCAGAGGCTACAGCCTGCGCAGCCATCATCGAAAAGTTCACTTATATTGAGTTGGCGGATCTTGCCTTTGAACGACATTATGGTTGTGACGTCCCTGATACTCGATTCGCGCGAAAGTGTGACCATGTAACTCGATTCGCGCGAAAGTATTTGTTAAGGTTTTGGTTTCAACGCTTTTTAATTCTTTTTCACCATTTTTAGTTTGTAATTATAATTTTATATTTTTTACAACTATGCATACCATTCGCATTCAACTTTTTAAATTTTTTATCGCCTATTGTTCCACATACATATTTTAGCGTTTTTAACCATATATTTATGGTGTAATTTTATTCTTCTACCGAACTTGAAAATGACCGTTCGAAACGCCGTTCGCTTATAACGTTAATCTTTATCACAAAATCGATTTCAAAGAAGTTATTGATTCTAAATCATCATCAAAGGAAAATGTCTTGATTTATGTGTTAATGTTTTGGACGAGTCTTGTAAGAAATGATGCGATTATGGAGAATATGTGAGTCGACAGCAGGAATTGAATGAACAGTACTTACACCCGCTATCAGTGTTGCGTGCATGGGCGACATCTTTCGACCATCTTTCGACATACCATTTTTAAATAAGTAAATAAAAAAATAAATCAACTTTGTTTAACGAGGGTGACACACAACAGTGTTCAACTGATAAACCCGTGGCCCTCGAATTCCCGATCGAATTGGAATTTAGAAATGTTGGTTTTTGAGGAGGGAGGAAAACCGGAGAACCCGGAGAAAAACCCTCGGAGCAAGGCGAGAACCAACAACAAACTCAACCCACATATGACGCCGGGTCCGGGAATCAAACCTGGGCCACATTGGTGGGAGGCGAGCGCTCTCACCACTGCGTCACCCCTGCTCCCCGATATGACCTTTCGACATGCCGTGTAAAAAGCTAAAAGACCGTTTGACTGGTAATTTTTCCGGTTATTAGTGGAAGAAATGACAAATAATTGATAATTACTGACCACAAATGGTTGAAGAAGATTGTGGACTTTGCGTGTTTCTCTTTTTACTGGATAATTCAAACAATCTGAGTGTAGGCGATCGTCCGGTAGAATTTTTAATTTACGCACTGGTAAGCATTTATAACAGTCGATTTATTTCTCCCGGAATGACTTCTTGATACTCCTAACCTTACTGTTTGATGTCAAATAAATCCATCTTTCATCACTAAAATTCGAGTTCGACCGTGTCCGTCGTCGTTACATTTTTGACGTAGGCCAGGTTACATAGCATGTCGAAAGATGTCGCCTATGCACGTAACACTGAAAACGGTGTAAAGTCAGTACATTGATACAAGGACTTAAGTGAATGTCTTTATTTAACGAAATGCTGAAGTTCTACGCTGGAGAATTAAACGCAATCCTAACTCGAAATTAACCAAATGTCGAGCAATAACAAAGCTGTGATGATCAGTTTTTGGCCTGGTTGCAGAGAGGTCGGGAACAGGGATGTTATCTTCAGAGACATCAACAGCACACACGACTTGAGGCCAACAGTAGCGTTTTAATACAAGAATACAACCAGAACATAACCAGGATGTAACCAGAATATAACTCAATGCTGGATAGTTATATCTGGTGTCCCACCACGGTTGGCGTGAATAGTATAGGGTACTAGCGCAGTTTTTTCAAGCTGTTTTCTAACTTCTATATCCTATACTACTAACCATTTTTTCAACCATTTTAATATAACTCTATGATTTCACTATTTTAGTATAACTCTATATTTTTATGGCAAACTATCTGTTCTATTCAAATGGTAGCACACGCGTCTTGCATAATGAGAAGTGATACTGACATTACAATCATGTAATTCATGAGATGATGGAATATCATGTGCGAACCATGTGCAATATTCAAAATAATCTTTTTCAGTAAATGTCACTCGAAGAGTTTATAGCGTTTCTTCAATAGATCATTTATTTTCGTATTCATCTTTTTTAATCTATTAAGACATTCAATTTTATAATGGCCATTAGCATAACTATATATTTGGTTTCTAGTCAGATATCTTTTATCATCAAAACAACTGAGTGGTATTTTATTTAACTCATAACTAGAGAGTTGATGATTTGTGCTTCTAATAATTTTCATGGAATGATGCATTTGATCATTGTTAAGTAATGTATTCTTGTAGTCTTCGTGTGTAATAACTTTTTTGATGGTGTTTTTCTTAATTCCCTTCAGTAGCAGTTTTACTGTGGTTTAGATGACAATGCTTCACATCACCATTCAGATTGAAATACACATTACCTTCATTCTTTTTCTTAGATGCTTCCAAAGTAGTCATTTTGATTGAACTATGTCGTCAATCAATTTTGTTAACACGTCTAGATTCCGTGTCAGTATTAGCCCTTAAGGCAGGGGTAACGTGAAGGCTGTTTTGACGTCACTTAACACGGCCTTTCTACCAATATCTCCGTCACGTTTCAAGCGACACTAAGTCTCTCTGCATATCTCATTAACCACTGTTTGGCGGTTTTGTGTAAATTTTTGGGTGATTTGGGGGCATTTTGGGAAAGATATATTTTTTCTCAAAGGATAGGGTAAATTGAGGAAAATATGAAATGTTGAAGATTTGATGGATTTGGAAAATCAGGAAATTTGAAGTGAAGAATCAGTAGTAGACGGATACCAAACAGTCCCCTAGCAACCTGGGGCTCTCTTTTGCGGGGGTCAACTGTCTGATAGTGTTTCCTTCCTTTTTTATATCACTTCAAATTTCACGCCTATTCATGTTTACCCCCGCCTTAACAGTGAACTGTTTCCACATCTTAGTTTTGATGGTTCTATTCCATCTTTCAATAACGCTACTTTTCCCTTCATTTTGCGTTGAGTACAATGTTATGTTGTATTTATTCACAAACTCTTCTTTAAAACATTGTTTTAAAAGCATTTGTAACAGTTTCACCTTTTTCCATTTTTCAATAGCTTAATCCTACCGTATTTCAGTGCTAAACACATTAATAACCATAAGAAGATATCGATAACCTTTATTCCATTTACTGAACGGTTGTATTTCAACGAGATCTGTACCTATGACCCGTAAAAAAAACTCTTTTTCAGTTTTGCTTGAAATCCTATTAATTCACCAAACTTAGAGTTTCTCAGATCCAACTGATAATTATTATCAACTTCTATGACAACTTGATATGGTGACAGAACGAATGTTAAGTTTATATATTTATATATATCATCTGCTTTCTTATGGGGTCCCTTTTTTTCATGTACTGATCAATATAATCATCAATGTCAGTTTGTATGAGTACGTGCCATTTACAAAGATTATTGTTTCCCAATTTTTGCCTTCATCTGAACTGTATTTTATCTTATTATTATCATATTCGATCAGGTGTTATATTAAGCCAGCTGTACGTCATTGAAATTCTATTAACAGCCATCTCATGTGTCATATCGCTTGATAATTTAAGGACATGATTGAATTTAATTGTGAAATCATGAGCTTCACTTCTACCACTGACTCGTTTTCTCTGTATTTAGATGAAAAATGTAGTGGTCTTTGAGTCATATGTATATATTATTAGATTACATATTCTTTAATCAGATCAGTAAGTTGATTATTGTTTATAACTCCAAGTTTGTTTAGCGTATGAGCTATTTGAGTAAATTTATCTTTTACACCATCATTGCCAGCTTGCCGAATGCTGCCTTCAAGTAGCTCAAGACGACTTAAAAGGTCGTGAGGATTCTTGTAATACATAGCACCACTTCCTATCTTTTTGTAATTTTTAGAAGTTCTATGAATTGAGATCTCACTGATTCTATTAAGAAGACATCAAATACCACCTTTGACAAAGGACTGTAAGTCTTCTTGCTGTTGAATCGCTCTATGAGTAGATCAAGTGTATCAAAATCAACTTGAATTTCATACACGTTTTTACCATTCTGCTGTGCAATCAATCTTAACTGACCATATAGGTTTGGATATTTCATAAGCTTCAGATTCTGGATTAATTTTGTAGGCGTTTCTTTTCGGTTGCGTGTAAATACCCTTACCAACTTTTAAAGTTTTTTTTTCCTACTTCAATGACACCAATTCTCGTTCTGTATTTTTGTATAACGCCAATTTCCCCAGTATATTTAGCTATTTTATCTTTGTTTTTTTCTGTGCTGTTTTGGTTGTAGACAAATTCCCTTTAGAACGTCCGAGTTTTTCAGTTGTTGATTTCGTCTGATTTATTTAATACTTTACGTACTGTATCTCCGTCTTTTAATGTGTTAATCAATACAACAGATGGTAATAGTAATTGATGCTTTTGTAAAATTCTCAGATCACCAGACGTAAATCCTTTGTTCATATAAGATACAATTTATGGTACTTGTTCACCAGAAGAAACTGGTAATGCTAATTGTTCAACTTGTTGATAATACAGCTTTATTTTTTTATTAGATTCTTCTCTCAATTTACTGATCTCATCTATTTCTTTCTCCAATTGCTCAGTAATCGGCTTTAGTTCCCCTTTTTTTTTTTCATAGTCATCCTGTTTGGAAATTTTTTCAGTTTGAATTACATTGCGAACTATCTGAGTCATTTTTCCTGCTTCAATTTTAGGTATAATCAACTGCTTGCATCTTATTTATATTTAAATTATTTAGATGATATTTTCTACTATAAACTGATTTTTTACTTATTTTATATCTATTCTCAATAAAATCAATATACTCTTAGGCTATTTTATACTGATAAATTTGGCCACAGCGCCCACAAACTAATTTATGATCATCATTAATAATTTCTTTATTCTCACAACAATCTGATGATTGAGCTATTGTATGTTTTGCTAGTTGTTTATCACAAAAACTGCATATAATCATACCACTTTTATCAATTCATTAAGAATTTGTTTATTGCAACACATATCAGTATACTATTATATGAGATATTTATTTGAAATACAGAATAGGGAGTAAAAAGCAATAATGTCATCAACTTAGAATCGGTTATAAACTCTTCGAGTAAAGTTTACTAAAAATTATTTTTATTATTTTGAATATGCATCATCTCACCTGTTTTCGCACATGATATTCCATCATCTCACATGATTTGCACATGATATTTCATCATCTCATGATTTACATGATTGCGGTGGTGGATCTAGGGGAGGGGGCCCGGGGGGGGGCTGCCCCCCCCCTTATTTTGGGTAAAAATAGAAGAAATGACTGAAGGGAAAATGGCCGCCATGGCAAGTAAATCAAGACCGCCCCCCCCCCCCCCCCTTCCCCTTAGCTCAAGGTCTGGATCCGCCACTGGATTGTAATGTCAGAATCACTTCTCATTGTGCAAGACACGCAATTCATTTGAATAGAACAGATAGTTTACCATAAAAGTATAAAGTTATATTAAAATAGTGAAATCATGGAGTTATATTAATATGTTTAAATGGTTA
>OZ026599.1:8520329-8640329 GCA_964020085.1 Micromussa lordhowensis
TTTTTTTCTGCTATGGACGCGAGGAGTGTTTTCTCAGAAGCGCATCATATTTTGCCGCCCTCCTTCAAACTCTGTATTATTATTATTCCAAGGTGCATGTTGTGGGTCTCTCTAACATTTTGAGCTACAGAGGCCATCAAATTGCCAGATAAATCTCTGAGTATCGCGCTGAAGAGCTCACTAGCGCCGTTGTTCCATACGTCGCTCTCTAAGGAAGAGCACATGGAATGTTTTGGTTGTCTGAGTCACACCGGGGCTTAAATATTCGTGACGTCATTTGTGCGCGACGCTGTGGCCTGGCTTACTTTGAATTGGTTGATTCGTTTTGCCTTATTACTCTACACTCAACTCTAGCTAAAAATAAAACACTTAAGGCTGTCCCTGTAAGAACGGATAAGGCAAATTTCGGACCTTCAGTGAGAGTCAACCGTCATTACAAATGTACAAGTACCACATTTAATTGGATCATTCCGCAATATATTTCATTTTTTCCGGGACCTAGCCTACTTGCCTTGGGAGACTAAGAAATTTGTCTATAAATGTAAAACGCTGCCAAAATGCAATTTTTTCTTCCAATGAGCTGGATGTCTTTCATACAAAAGTCATCTTTCTTCGATGTTTTAAAGGTTTCACAATTGAAATCGTTTTATTGCATTTTTTAATGTTATTTTAATTATGTAGTTAGTCATACTTCCTGAAAAGCCCCATTGGGGAGGCAACGACAAAGTATTTGTATGAAATTATATTGTCTTGCGTGCTGGCCTCATGGTTAGTGCGTTCCGGGATCGAGCCCTGGCTAAGGACATTGTGTTCTTGGACAAGACACTTTACTCTCACAGTGCCTCTCTCCACCCAGGTATATAAATGACTTAGTATATTGTATTCCGTCAAAGTTTGATGGAGTTATGGATTTTTTTAAAATACCTCCTGCCAAACTCCGGAAGGTAGGATGCGTTACATACTTTATCATTAAAAGCTATTTTCTAAGATGTGAGGCCTGATCTAGGACCGAATCTAGGAACGAGTCTATGATAACTCAAAGCACTAACATCAATGTAAACATTTATGGAATAAAATTTGTGAGCACTCTCCGTTATGCTCCGAACAGAGCACCAGGAATGTTTCAAATATTCGGCATTTAGATGTTAAACCAAAGTAACGGCGGGCCCGCCCATCATGTTTGAACCGTAAGGGCGTGGAAATTAAATAGCCGCCGCTTTTGGTCAAACTGTGGATTGTTAATAAGATTTTTCCTCGGTTTAGCCGTTATTTCGGGGGAAAATCTACCTTCATTCGACATTTCAAATCGTAAAAGCGGTGAATGCGATGGACTCCACATGTAGCGACACATGGATCTCACAAGAGGTGTACCGTGAAGCTAATAGTGACCTTAAGCAATGACGCGCCAAGGACGCGTCCAGTAAAAAATAGTTTTATATTTAACCTTCGAATTTCGCAGCTGCTCTCTCAGAACTTACTCAAGTTAAATGTGTAACGCCAGCGTTGAATTCCAATTCCGTTCGCGTTCTCCAAAATACGCAGAACTTAGTCCCCGTCCACACGTATCCGGATATTTTTGAATCCTCGACTTTTTCTTTCCGGATTCAAAAATTTCCCCATCCTCACGTAGCGTATTCGTGGAGAGCGGATACAAAAGAAGCGGATTCGCTGCCGAATTCGCCGGATGAGTGTATACGGAAGCCGTATCCAGAAAGAAAAAGTTGCGGATTAAAAAATGTCCGGATACGTGTGCACGAGGCTTTTACGTTGTTAGGGACCTTACGTACATACCACGGCGACGGCAAGGACGACGCCTATTAAAAGGCGTGTTATATATCACTTTGGAATTTCGCATTCACTGAGATCTATTCAGTGTGTCTGTCGGTATTAAACCTTGCCCCCTGCTGAATATGCTACGAATGCGTTCGTTTTGGAATAGAAATACGGAGAACTAGCCGCAGAGGGTCTCGTTGTCAAAAAAGCTTGGAAATTGGTCACATCACGTGGTTGATTTGCAGAGGACGGCGAAGAAATGTACCAAGAATTATAATGCACGTGCACAGCCATTGTTTTGCTCATTAAACCTTTTCTTTGGTGACGTTCTCGTTGCCGTTGCCGTCGTGTTTTGCGTAAGATCCTTGTTGTTTTGCAGAGGACGGCTTAGGGCTTGTTTACATGGAGGTGGGGGACCCCAGGTAGGTGAGGTAACCCGCCTAGCCGTGGTCGAAAACTGGCCAGCGTTTACATGCAAACTTACAACCCCGGGGTCCCGGGGTGACTTTACTTGACGTTGTTGCGTGGTCGCTAGGCATGTAAACATTGAAAATGGCGGTCAGTGTTATTTTACCTTTATTTTCTGCTCTCGGTGCAGCATTTCAATGCTGTGGCGTTTTACTGTCACTTTTGATGATACAAAGCCTCCGCCAGAGGCAGTTAACGGCCATATTGTTCTGGTTCAAATTTTTACGCGCTTTGGCGCGCTTGCAAATGTAACATGAACTCGACCCCGGCTAGGCGGGTTACCCCACCTTGAGTCGTTTACATGGCAAAATGCGACCCCGGCTAGGCGGGTTACCCTACCTGGCAGACCGGGCAACCCGCTTAGGCGGGTTACCCCACCTATCATGTAAACATGATCAAATAAAAATGAGAGATTATATGGAGAGGCGGGTCACCCCACCTAGGCGGGTTACCTCACGTACCTGGGGTCCCCCACCTCCATGTAAACAGGCCCTTAATCATTGAACTTTGCGGAGGAAATAATCGCTCTTTTAATTTAGGAGCCACCATATCTACAAAAGTCAATGACCAACATAAAATTAAAACAACCCAATGAGTACATTACCAAACCCAATTTCTGGTACCCTTCGATTCCCAAGCGAAAACCGCATTACGAAACTGACCTTTTTATATTACGTCAGCATTTTCTTACGTCCAAATCAAATCTTCACGGAAAAAAACAAACCTTCCCAGGGTCCTCTCTCCTCCTCGCTCGTTAAAATGGCTACTCGATTACAAAACTTAAATTTTTGATATTGACATGACGAATACTTTACTGACTTTTAAAGGCAAGTTTTATTTGGGGGCTAATCGACTTTAGGTTGGATACTAATCGTCTTCTTGTTCGGGGCTAACGCGCTAATCGACTTGGGGGCTAAACGACTTGCAACCGAATTCTTTACTCTATTATACTTTTATCGGATCTAAATATCCCATTTCCCAGTAAACATTTCCCCCAAATATACTGTATTAATTTTTACCTAAATATTCCGCATCCCAAAACTCCTAATTGGGCCTCACGAGTTGCTCGGCACCATACCGGTAAAAACGAGACGTAGCCAGACATGAATGCCACGGTGATATCCCTGAGAAGAGGAGCTAGCGTGATTGTTATTTCGTTGGATTCCAGTTTGAGCCTATCCTCTTTACTCCCCTTTCATTGTGTCTCTCTCCGTCCCAGTTAGGAGTATGTCCGTCATGTTATCTCTGCATAACCGCACTATAGAAACTGACCACTGCACCAAACCTGACAAACACCAACGCCATCTTAGTTCATCATGCCATCCTCAACATACTAAAACGGCTATTCCATTTGGCTCTGAGCTGTTCGCATTCGCCGTGTTTGTTCTACTGACACTAAATTCATACTTCGCCTTAATAAATTAAAAACACATCCAACACTTTGGTAACACTTTCCTTGACTCATAATTCAAACGAGCAAATAATATTTCTCCGTCACGATTCCATTAACCGTTTATTAATTACCAGTTGTTACGTACAACCCATCACTTTTCTAATATCAGGGGCACCCAACGAGAAACTTCGATGAAGTATCTGTTCGGGAGAGTCCACTCGTTCTAAGACTTTCGGATAATGCATTGACAAAGAGCTACTGATTTCTTTACTAAAACATCAGCTAAAAGATTGGAAACCAGGATAAATCCACGGGAAAATAGTCCCTTAGATTTTCGGAAGGGATATTTTTGCAATTTTTGGCTCTTAATAAGGTCGCCTAGCATTTTCGGATAAGCAAATAGTTCGCGGAGAAGTTCTTCGAGGGTAACGTTCAGCTAGCAATTTCTGAAATGAAGATTTAATTTCCTAACATTTTCGGGCACTTCAATTTTCAGCTAAGAAATCCAAACAGATCAAATTTTTCTAGCTGATCAAAACAACTCTTTAAAAAGTATTTAAACATTACAAGGAGCCTAGAAATATCCCTCAAAGGATTTTTTACTTAATTTGCTTGTTAGGTGACCCTGTAATATCCTACGTAAACATTTAAACATATTATTTTCTTCCAACCGCTGCAGAGAAGTTTTTAAACATCCACCCATCGTCGCCTACAGACGCACTTCTGGCTAACCTTCGCGACATTTTAGTTAAAGCCAAACTACCCAGTGGCACGACTCCTATCCACACTCCGCTGTAGACAAGATTTGCGCTACTTGTCCTTACATTACTAACGATCTTACACACTATTCTTGGTTTTCATCAGTCATGTGATCAAAACTAAAGAACTCAAGAATCTAGGATATGATAGATGATTGCAATATAAACAACCTCGCCAAGAATCAGGTCTCTGCTATTTTTCATTCGCGCGCTATTCGCAGAAGTGTTTCATCCAAATTTATAGAGATTTGTATGGAGACGCCATGTTGGTGCCCATCCGGATGGGCACCAACATGGCGGCCGGAAACCAACAGAAACAGCTGTCACTGAGTTTCGCTGCAAAAGCGTAAATTAATCTCTCGAGGAACTCAAAAACATTAAAATAATACTTCTCTAAATGCAAGAACCCGTTCAGAAAGCCAAATTTCTCGAAATAAGTCCCGAATTAAGTCACTTTTTAACCAACTCGCCTGTCATGTAAATGCCGCGTCACGCAAAAGCTTAGAAAATTCAAGCGTAGTCTATCGCAAAACCAAGCACCCATTCGGAACAAAAATTCGCATAAATATTAGATTTTAGCTGCTTTTAAACCTCGTTAAAGTAAAATATCAACATGATCAATAGTTTTGTAGTCAACCTCGTTCCCAGGGTCTCTCATCTTACCGCCTAAGGCGAGCGAGAAGGCGGTAAGATGAGAGACCCTGGGAACGAGGTTGTTTTGTAGTTTGAATTTTAGTGACGTCATGTGAAAACCGGCAATACTTTCTTCTCCACAGGTGCAACCCGTCACTCATCACTTGTGAAACTAAGCGACGTCTCAAAGACAGATTCAACGAACATAGACGCTCTGTTGACAAACCCAACATTTAATCCAAACCCACCACTGTTGCCGAACATTTTCTTTCCTATCCCAACCACTGCTACACTAACATGCAACTAATCCCACTTGAACTTATCCACTCCTCGCGTGATTCACTCGCTCTTATAAATGAATACCATTTAGTTTTCAACCTCTGATGTGTTGCTATCTTGTTCCTCCGTACGCCTACGATCGAGGAGAAAACAACAGAACAGTTAACAGTTGCGCATTCAGCCGGAAATGAAAACCGTTTACGACGGGGAAACTGGTTTGGTTACTAAGCCCTGCATTCGTTTCTTTGCTTTTTCTTCCGATTTTTTCACGCCGATAGCTGTTTTGTATGGGTATATTGAGCCATCGAGTGTTGTTTGTCTTTTCAAAGGTAAGCTTTCCCTCTTTTTTTTCCTTGCCCTAATACAGGAGATTATCTGGACGAGTGCACTGCATGAAGGGAAAAGAGATAGCCCAAATTCAGCAGCGTGATGGGTGATTGAGACCAAATTGGGGAGTTTAGGAAACCAGGACGCGACGCAGATGAAAACGTCGATTACTACGCCTTTCAATAGCATGCGGACTTTAAAATTCAAAGCTCAACCGACAAATGCGTTTTTTCCTACCATCAATCAAATGTTCGGCGGCTCCTCCCAGCTTCCGACTATGTTGTCTGAACTGTACTCAACGATTTGATTTGATTACCGCGCACTCGACAGTAGTCGGGAGCTGGGAGTAGCTGCCAAACATTTGATTGACGGCAGCAAAAAACGCATTTGCCAGTTGAGCTTTGAATTTTAAGGCTGGTTTCCCCTGGCGCATAAGTTAGATGCTGATGATTAGCGCCTTTTGTTGGAAATTATTCATAACTAAAGGCGCTAATTATTAATTCTCTTATTGCGTCTGCGTATGTCGGCTTATGCTCATGCTTATGCGCTAGTGAAAACCAGCCTTTAGAGTCCACATGTTTTTGAAAGGCTCATTAAAAAATGATTCTATATTTTACCTACGAATTTCGCGATACTCTAAAGTCATTTTCCTTTGTTTCTCAGTGTCCAAACTATAACGAAACTGAATCTAGAACGAGGCGAAACATTTGAAATAAAACAAAATTAGCAGTCGTGGTTCACTTTCTACGGACAACGCAGAATTTGGGCATTTCACGTTAAGACTCTTTTTCTTTGGCCATCGTAGCTTAATAAGAAATAACACACAAACTGCGGTGACAAACATGACAATAAAACGCATTTTGGAAAACAAAATTCATTAACTTGACGTTTCGTATGTTTCAACATACATCTTCAGAAGTACTAGTGACCGTTTGTAACAGAAGTAGCAACTAAATTCAAATAATAGATAAGTAACTAATTAACAATAACGATGACAGAAACTGAGAAACAAATTTGCATATCCGAAGCTGCAAACTAATAAAGATAAAGCTTTTCGCTGCTAACCTTATCGTTTAGGGTAGGTTTTAATTCCCTGATAAGTAGAGTCTCCTTTATCTTACAGTGTGTGTCTGACCGTCCTTTTGCCAGTATATCAAAGTGGTCCCATTTTAAGTTGTGACCAGTTGACGTAATGTGGTCTGCGATAGCAGACGCATGACAGTTGCTCGTGATCGCCTTAAAATGTTCAGTTTTTCTGTCATGCAATCTACGTTTTGTTTTCCCAATGTAAAAATCCTGGCAGTCCCAACAACTAGCCTTATACACAACTTTTGACATTTGAGAACGGTTGATCCTATCCTTATAGGGAAAAAAAGACTTGATGCGATGAGCGCTTTGGAAAATAACCCTAAGATTAATGCAACCATAAAATCTATTAATGCAGGTCGTTAGTTGTTTAGCAAAAATTTTGCTCTGTGACCCTAAATAAGGTAGAACTAAGATAATATCCTTTTTGGGGACCGTGGTGATTGGATCCTTCGCTCTGTTTTGCTGTCTGTTCAGAACATCATTAATGTTGTAATTGATAATACCAGCAGGGTATCCGTTTTGTAACAGCAACTTCCTCAGTTCATTCAAACCAGAGCGCAACAGGGAAGGTGATGAACAGATGCGGAAACAACGAAAAGTGAGAGTGCGGATGAGATTAACTTTGTATTTCCTAGGTGTGAAGGAGTCCCATTTTGTGCACAGGCCGGTAAAGGTCTTCTTCCGGTACATAGATGTTGAGAAAGTGTGACTGTGACGTTTGATGAGAATGTCCAAGAAAGGGATATGCAAATTTGTTTCTCAGTTTCTGTCATCGTTATTGTTAATTAGTTACTTATCTATTATTTGAATTTAGTTGCTACTTCTGTTACAAACGGTCACTAGTACTTCTGAAGATGTATGTTGAAACATACGAAACGTCAAGTTAATGAATTTTGTTTTCCAAAATGCGTTTTATTGTCATGTTTGTCACCGCAGTTTGTGTGTTATTTCTTATTTCACGTTACTGTTTTGCAGAGAACGGCAAAGAAATGTACCAAGAATTATAACACACGTGCACAAGCATTTGTTCCGCTCATTAAACCTTTTGTTTAGCCACGTTCGCGTTTCCGTTGCCGTGATTTGCCATTTTGCAAGCATGTGATGCGTGATTTACCAATTAAATTTCCGTGATAAGTGAACATTCTTCGGAACTAGAAGGATATCATTCATTCAAAGTAAACAGTAAATAGAGTCTTAAAAGTGACAGACATGACACCATTTTCTGGTCTTTTTCGTCCTTTTCTCATGACCTCTTCATGGTAATTGTGACATAATTGGAATAAGTCAATTGTAAATAGTTAACTTTGCACATGGACTATGAGCTTCAGTAGTATTTTTGTCCATTTTGTCGACAGATCATTTTTTTTTTGGCAGTGCATCAGACTCCGAATGCGGCTTTCGTATGAAAGGTCTGAAAGAATGTTGTCTAAAATGGCTGAAACGATACCAGACGTTAGAGTTTGGTGTCATTTTATGTTGTTCGAGAAGAAAGTAAGCAATGAGAGATTACACAAGGACGAAAATCGCATCCTTCAAATCTGAGCCATTTTAAGACCTAAACAAATAGTCTGTATAAGATGATTAAAAATGCTGTTTATGTCGTCATAAAGACCTAACTGAATTCAACAGCTATGTTATGTCATTCACAGACATAAAAACGTTGCCGTACAAAAGAGGATTTGCAGGGGTAAAGCTTTGGCACAGATATTGCCTGTATCATATCATGGCATGGCAAGCATGGCAAAGGTGGCGTAGACGTCTTCTCAATTCGTATACAAAATATCTGCCAACTTACAGACCTTAGCCTGTAAGCAGGCTCCTGATTGTATTATAGGGGAAGGAAAAAGCAGGCGGAAGGAGATAGCCGAGAGTGGTCTGGAGAGAGAAAAATCCTACCTATTTTATTTTATTTTTTTTCACCCTCGTCGGGAGCCTGTTCACAGACTGGACGGTGAAAACCTTCCCAGGTTATCCACGAGCCTCCAGATCTCCTGGATACAGCGGACCAAATCTCTCGGTCTCCCTTACAGGTCACCACTTCAGTTTAATTAGCTGAATAATTGTCATTTTCGGAGGAAAATATTTGAAAAATTTGCCGATGCATCAGTCTGTGGTTGAATCGACAGAGTTTTCCTTTTTAACGACGCTTTTAGGGCCGAGAAAGTAAAATAATTGGCGATGTACTTACTTCTTTTTACGTTTACCCTGCAGAACAGGCGTATTTTTGTGCGTATTTTAGGCGAACAGCCTTGCTTTCGCCTCTGTTTGCCTAAAATATGCAAAAAATTACTCCTATTCTGCAGGCTATTTTACGTGACGCGTGGTTGTTGAAAAATTCTCCGTTATGCGCGGTGCCCCGTGATTGCCCTCGCGAGGAGGCATTAATAGGACCCCCCGCGTATAGAGAATGTGAAATATGACAAATATTGTTGTAGTATCGGTAGTGTGCGAATCGAACCCGATTTGAAGAAACTAGGCGCGCACGGCAATTCTGGGTGATTCTTACAGCCACGAGGACGAGGAGAGGTATAAGTTATTCAGCAGTACTGGATAGAATTGTTCCGTACAGAACTTGATTTGTTAGACACAAATCGGCAACGGCGTCGACAGACTCGATCTAAACACCACACGTATAAAATAAACGGATCAGGATCACAAATCAAAACTCAAAACCCACTCAAAGAAACAACAACAAAATGTATCCGAAGTAACTGAGTTTAGTTTCCTTTTGTTATCTCAAGGATCAGAAGTTAGTAAAGGATATCTGAACGGTGTCGTTTCAGTAATTATTAGATAATTCTTGCAGTCACGTGCACGAGTGTAGTCGCCGGCGTTGGTTCGCTCTGACACGAGCACGAAGAGTACGAATAACTTTTCAAATCTATCATTACTTACTGGAAATAACAGAGGTTTATGTTCATTTTGTGTGATTTGAAGGATTACAACGAGAGTAAAAGGTAAGATCAGCCTGTTATTTCCCAAAAAGTGAATTGCTACAATACATGAACTGAATACATTTTCATAATAAATAAATATTACAGTTTTTGTATTGCACATGAAATTTTTTGCGGCATCTTTTAGTTTAATTCAATAGCCTGGAAGCACAAAAATAAACGTATTTTGTAACAAAAGTTGTACATACCTCTTACTAATCGAGTTCGAGGGCCGTACTTAGCTCTTATTAACCGAGCAGGAGGTCTGTATTAGCCTGCGAAAACAGCCGTCCTTCTTCGCTCCCAGCCCGAGTGGCGTTTCGCGAGAAGGACGTCTGTGATTTACCGCCGAAAATTCCATACTGATGACGTAAGTGTGAATCTGCAAAATAGGCATAAATTAACATCTGCTTTTTCCCCCGAGGAGATGAATATTCATGATCAGGAAGAAACTTGCATTCTTTGCAGAAGAGGCGCTGAAAATATCTCGAACATTTGTTCGACTTTCTCCCATCGAACTCGACAAATTCACTTCTTTTCACGTTTCCGTTTTGCTTTGTCTGTCATGTAAAAAGCAAACCGAGAAGCGACAGAGGTTAGTGGTTAACGTTATTACCGTGGAAAATGACTTGCGTAGACCACAATTTCTTGATGGAAACTTTTTTCGGATAGCTGCAAGAAGCATAAAATATCTCTAGGCAAACGTATAGCTTTCTCGAAGTAAAGCTACAGCGTCTACGAAGAAGAACGTACGACGACAAATATGATATCCGTGATAAAAATCTACCTACTGTGCTTGCAAACAGTTCTAATTACAGCCGCTCCCGGTGTCACGATATAGAATGCAAGTAAGCAACATGGTCATGGCGGTAAATTTCATACTTTGTCTCTCGAAAGCAAATACTTCGAGACTTAAAAACACATCTCTTCTTTCAATAGAAATTAGCCTGAACAATGCATTAACACACGGAGCGACAGGGAGATAATAGTGGAGATCATGCAGACCAGTGACCTCTAAAAATTGACCATAGCACGGTCTAACGGCTCAACTCTACTGGAAAATCCTCCTTATAACACAAGATGAAGAGTCCTTCATAAACAAGAGTGAAGCAACAAAAACGATCAAGCAACCGAAAAGAAAACGGCAAATGTACAAATGCCACAAACCGTAGGAGTCGTGTAGTTAATAACACTTACGGTATTTGTTTTGCTTAGAATATTTAATGTACCGCGCATATTTACGGACTTAGTTATGCATAATTAACGATTGAACCAATCAGCGTTCATGACCAGATTCGGGACAGATTTGCGTCATCAGTATGGAATTTTCGGCGGTAAATCGCAGACGTTCTTCTCGTGAAACGCCACTCGGGCCGGGAGCGAAAAAGGGCGGCTGTTTTCGCAGGCTAGGTCTGTATGGGAGAATCTTGACCGAGGTCGTGAGTACAGACCTAACGCAGTGAGGTCTGTACACACGACCGAGGAACCAAGGTCAAGATTCTCCCATACAGACCGACTAAGCTCAGTTAATAAGATGTTTATTATATGGCAAACAAGAACAATTTGATTCGTTTGATATAACTGGTTTGCACTAACTGACATGTGGCTTGCGAACAGCGATGAGCTGAACTCAATTCTGCCAAAATTTGCTCGCCCTCTTTACTTTTTTTTTCTCATCAGGCTTTTTGGCACTTCCATAAACAAATATTGTTAGAAGAAAATAGTCAACATTTTGGCATTTCAGTTTGCAACTTTTTCACCGCAACTTTTTACCAGGCTAGATGCCGATCTAGATGGGAAAATCTAGACCGCTTCCAATATCGCTTTCTACGGTGGCCCACAACTGTCACGGCAAAAGAAATAACTTCACGGCAAAAAGAAAAAGACTCACGGCAAAAGAAATAACTTCACGGCAAAAAGAAAAAGACTCACGGCAAAAAGAAAAACCTCACGGCAAAAAGAAAAACCTCACGGCAAAAGAAAAAGACTCACGGCAAAAGTTAAAGTCTCACGGCAAATAGAAAAATCTCACGGCAAATAGACAAACCTCACGGCAAATGGAAAAACCTCACGGCAAATAGAAAAGTCAAAGTATGTCCTCACGTGGGGGCTGGGGCGAGTTATCGAGGTGCACCATGGGATAAGAAAATGCAGTAAAGGGGTCAGCGGCTGCTCATCACTTTCCGCCATTTGCGCCATCTTGGAACATTTGAAGGAGGTCGTCAGGAAGATGTTTTGCTGTAACTGTGGGCAACAAGTTTCGGATGGCGTCAACTACTGTTCAAAC
This sequence comes from Micromussa lordhowensis, assembly GCA_964020085.1. NCBI lineage: Eukaryota > Metazoa > Cnidaria > Anthozoa > Scleractinia > Lobophylliidae > Micromussa > Micromussa lordhowensis. The sequence goes on from OZ026599.1 coordinate 8,532,270, forward strand.
TGTGGGAAAGGTGAGGTATTTATAAGTTACTATATTTTCTTTTACTTTTGTACCGACAAAAAGCAGTCTGAGGCTCGGGGGAAGGAGCATTCCACGCGTTTGTTAATGTTTACATTAAGCTTATGTATGTTGATACAAGCTTGTTAGGCAAAGTCATGAGTGGACACGCGTGGAATGCTCCTTCCCCCGAGCCTCAGACTGCTTTTTGTCGGTACAAAAGTGAAAGAAAATATAGTAACTTATAAATACCTCACCTTTCCCACAGTTTGAACAGTAGTTGACGCCATCCGAAACTTGTTGCCCACAGTTACAGCAAAACATCTTCCTGACGACCTCCTTCGAATGTTCCAAGATGGCGCAAATGGCGGGAAGTGATGAGCAGCCGCTGACCCCTTTACTGCATTTTCTTATCCCATGGTGCACCTCGATAACTCGCCCCAGCCCCCACGTGAGGATATACTTTGACTTTTGCCGTGAGGTTTTTCCATTTGCCGTGAGGTTTGTCTATTTGCCGTGAGGTTTTTCTATTTGCCGTGAGACTTTTACTTTTGCCGTGAGTCTTTTTCTTTTGCCGTGAGGTTTTTCTTTTTGCCGTGAGGTTTTTCTTTTTTGCCCTGAGTCTTTTTCTTTTTGCCGTGAGGTTTTCCTTTTCGCCGTGAGGTTATTTCTTTTGCCTTGACAGTTGTGGGCCACCGTAGCTTTCAGCCAATCAAATTCGTGAATTCGGTAGTTCCCAGTCCTTGTGAGACACATATGAATGTTGTGCCGCGTAGCACTACGAACACAAATGGCGTAACTGAGAATTAACTCTGGAGTGTAAATTTAAGTGCTAATTGAACCCATGAATAACCCACTGGGCGTTAGCCCTAGTAAAGGGAATCAGGGAACCACACGAGGTAAAGAAAAAATCATGTCTTTTGACCTCGGTGGGAATCGAACCCACGACTGCCGGATTAGATCTACCGTTACTCTGCCGACTGAGCTACGAGGTCAGACAGAGAAAGTCGGGGACGATTAGGTGTTGAATCGCGGCGAAGAGAAAGTAAAGGTACATATGAATGTTGTGCCGCGTAGCACTATGAACACAAATGGTGGAACAGAGAATTAACTCTGGAGTGTAAATTTAAGTGCTAATTGAACCCATGAATAACCCACTGGGCGTTAGGCCTAGTAAAGGGAATCAGGGAACCACTCGCCGGATTCCCACCGAGGTCAAAAGATTTTTTCTTTACCTCGTGTGGTTCCCTGATTCCCTTTACTAGGCCTAACGCCCAGTGGGTTATTCATGGGTTCAATTAGCACTTAAATTTATACTCCAGAGTTAATTCTCTGTTCCACCACTTGTGAGACACAGCCATGTAATAAGTGAGACAAGCTTTAGAAGCTCGAAGTAAATAGAATAAATCTCAGTATGTATAAAATAAACAAATTACAGCATGGAAAGCGCTTTGTACGGGATTTTCACACTCGTTGGTGAAGTATCAGAAATCTCACTCGTTCGCTGTGCTCACTCGTTCGATTTCAGATACTTCACCAACTCGTGTGAAAATCCCGTACGCACGCGCTTTCCATGAAGTAATCTCTATTTAGTAGAATACGGCCCTCTAAATTGACCAATCACAGCACGCGTATTAACTGGAGATATAATAAAGTTCATTACACAATAAACGTGTCCAAGGCGGGGGCAGATGTAGTGAGAACTATTACTAGTTAAATACAGTGTAACGTAAAAATGACGTCTTTTGTACGTTAACAACATATTTTGCCGCATGCACAGTCGTGGCCTCGTAAGTACTCTTTGACTTTCTTTAAAGTCTGAACTCCGAGGATGCTAAGCTGGTACGTCCTCCTCCCTGTTTTCTTTTCGTCTTTCAGGCAATCGTAGCTACTCGCGTTGCAGGCGTAAAACGGGGGTGGGGGTGGGGGGAGAAAGGGTATGGAGGGATGGGAACGTTGGAGAGGCGTTTTTCCCCTCCTGGGTACCCCTTCCCCGTAGTACCCCTGTCGATTCTAACCAGTCTCCACGGCTGCGCAACCCACAGGCCATTTTCACGCGATGAAAAAGCAATGCAAATTAGAACTGAAGATACATTCAAATGCGTAAAACAGTTGACATGACTCAATTAACCCCAACAAAAGGTAAGGTTGCGTTTAAGGTAAATGCTTTGTAAGATTATCTGGCAATTATTCTATCAGTATCACCTTCGCGAGCTAAACATCCGTAAACAGTTTGTCGCTAGGTCACGAAGACCATTTTTGCGCTCATCAACATGGGACTTAAACAGGAATATTTTGACGAGAAAATTCCCGGCGAATTCATCTGTTCTCATTGCCACGATGTATTTCTGGAACCTGTTGCTTTGGGTTGCCATCACATGCTGTGTGCGAAGTGCTACAAGAAAAGAATAAAACGAAAAGTGTCTGTCTGTCCAATGTGCAAGAAAGCGTTGTGCTCGAGCGAGGAGAAGATTGATACAGAATGGAAGGAACAGTACGAGAGCCTGAATATTAATTGTCCTAAAGGCTGCGAAAAAGTACTATCACTTGGAAACCTTAATGATCATTTTGCTAATCATTGCCAATTGACTTTTACGCTTTGCATCAACATTGGTTGCGCTAGGAAAGTACGACGAAAAGATTTAGCTACACACCTCAAACAGTGCGAATTCAGAGTTGTTCAATGCGAAGGATGCGGCTTCACAACAAAACATGTCAATCTGCGAATGCATCAAATCGTTCAAAAGTGTCTTCAAAGAACTAATTTACATATGATTGTGCAGAATCGCCGGCAAATGAACGCACGCGTCAAACAGCACCGTTTGAAACTGCAAGAAGAAAGCTTTCAAGTCGAGCTAGAGGAAAGAGATTTGGATCGGGCGAAGATGTGGAGTGCTATCGCGAGAAATGACATTTTAAAAAGAGCAACGACTCCTAACGCTCATAAAGGAAAACTTTCCGCTGAACTACCGGATAAGGAAAAGGCTTTATCCCGATTGGTACACAGTGCTCCAACATCTCCAGTAATACCCAGTGTGAGGATGTCTTCTAGTCCAACCAGTGCTACCAAGCTATGTGAAAACTGCAATAAGCTTTTCACCGAATTTCGTAACCATGGCGAAGCTTGTAGATGGCACAAAGGGGTAAGTGTTTGTTTGGGGTATGCAGTAAACTATTCCAAAGTAAACTATTCTTTTTGCCACGTTTTTTTTTTTTTCTATTTTTGGACTTTATATTCTCTGTTCTGTGCTAACATATTAATAGTTTGAAGAGGTAGATGTGTCGGTTATGATCCCACAGAAGACCATTCCACCCCCAATTCCCCCACCCCTGTAGATGGGTTTATGCGGGGAGTATCTAATAGACATCTCTTCTCACTTTTCACTTATTTCTTTGCAAAATTCAACCAACCATTTACATGATCGCCCATGGCCCAAGAGGGCTTACTGGTAGGCTCTTTTTTTCATAGCTCGTAGGACCTGTAGCCTTGTTCTCTCTACCTGCAAATAATGCATGAATTCTATCAACAACTGGCAATTTTACCCATAGCATCAAGGGAAAATCAAGTATACTCAGCCATAGCAGGTGTTACAGGTTACGGCCCCTAATGATGGCCCTGGCTCATTCCTTTGTTTGTCCTGTTTTGCCTGTATTGAACAATTGGATTATGAGCTCAAGATTTCAATGGCTTAACAGTTGATGAGGGCGAAGCTAAATTCAGCTATCATGAATAAAAATCTAGCATGAATAATTTTAAAATATCTGCTAGAGAATAAAAGATAATCTAAGAATGTTCATTGTGTCCAAATTCAGGCAACAAATCGCAAAACTAAGAGTTGTATCTCAGTAAGAACTATTATACCATTATCAGAGTAGACGATGCATTCAAGGTACAACTTAGATAGCTTGTTAATAACAATGAAGGTAGGTAGGTAGACGTAAACAGTAATACTCATGAGAAAAGGCAATGTTCCTTGCTCGATTAGAGTCCTGAAGTGCATTACAAGGCTATATTATGACATACCTCAGCAATCTCACAGTTCATTACAAATAATGGCATGGTGACCAAGCGTTGCTGTAGATACATGTAAGTTGTGGAAGTCAACTAAGTAACTGTGCAGCTTTTTCAAACATTCAGTAAGGTGACATTGTGAGTTTTTGGTACATTTTGTCTCCAGACTCTAACTTTGATTTTGTCTAAATTTTGTCTCTAAATTTCTGTTATTTTAAGTGACATTTCCCAATTCCCAGTTCATAAAAACCCTATGTCAAGATCATTATTACCACACTGAATCTCGCCCCTCTCTTCCCTCAAAATCCCAAATCTCAGCCTTCAAAAAAGCCAAACCTGGATCTTGAAAACCTATCGGTTTAGTCAGCATGCCACTACTTGATGGTATGTATAGTTGGTTCATTTTGTTTACCAGAAAGCTGACCTGGGTCAACAGAGAGGCACAATAGTTTTACAGGGCTGGGTTTATATTGCCTGCTTGCAGAGCTACACTGTAGCCATAGCAACATTATGTCCACTAGCTAGAAATCACTAATAAACTGATGCTTGTTTCTTTTTCCCACACCTTATTTAAATCTGCTGGACTCTCAACTGCGATTTACAGCCGGTAAGTACTTGATCTATGCACTTTTCCTTAAAAGCTTTACATGCACTTTTATTAGATTACAGTTTAAACTTAAGACTGCAGGCAAAAATCTGACATAAAGAGGGTTGATACTCCAGGGGGGTACTCGCAGTATACGTGAACTGTAGGGGGGGTCAGACGGGGCTTCATACATGTACATGAGCCCGAAATTTTCGTGTTTGATAGATTACATTAAGACTTTTTAAGACTGAGGGATTTCCTCCTCAGGGGCGATTTGTTACAAGCTGCAAACTGTTTCAATTAATTACACAGCTTCCTCTGCACATAACCAAGTTACAAGAACTGAAGCTATGTTTAACTCAATACTAATATTTTTTTATTTTCCTCTCTGTTTCACTGACCAGGTTGTGGATGTGGTAAGTCAAAGCAAACAGTCAAATTTGATTTTAATGGAGAATGTAATTATATTTAACAGCTTCAGGGAGCAAAGAAAACAAATTTTAGCACTGAGTCCTTCTGGGCAAGCCCTAACTATGATGTAAATACAAGCCCTAAAATGATTCTCACTAGCACCAAAACCGTTTGCGTCAAGATTACAGTACTCCTCTCCTGTAATTTCCTCAAGAATTTACCTAGCAAACTTCTTTCACCCATTGAGCAAGATACAGACAAGTTTGCTTACTCTGGGTACTGGGGAATACACTGACCCCATGCTATTAGACAGGACTTTCTTTGCACACTGAACCTACTGTAAGGCGTACCTCTTGGTTCCTAGATGAGAATAATTATGTTTGACTTTCTATGAATTTTACTTTTAGAGTGAAGTTTATTATCATGTATATCAAATTGGTACAACAATGTATGTTTCCTACTTTTCCTTTTCATCTGCTGTGTTCATTTTTGTGTAATCATCATGGAATGGACATTTCCTCCTGTTTAGTTTGTAAGTAAAATCAGTCATATATTATAGTTTGCTCTCAGTGGACAAATGATGTATTTAGTCCTGTATGATGTAGAGATTTTTGCAAAAACAGCATTTTTTAGACTTTTGCCATTTTCTGGTTGGTTATGAGCTACATCACCATCAAACTACTCAAAACATGGTATAAGTTAAAGTAATCAATGCCAATTTTGGTCAAAGGTGATAGTGCCAGAAGTGGAACAAAGGCCAACACTAGCCATTGGCTTTTGCGGGCAGCACAGGAGTTAATGGGTTAATGATATAACTTCTCAATCTGAAGATTTATAGTGTGGAAGAGAATCCATTCTCTTTGCTTCAATGATTATTATGCCATTATCTCATAATGACTCCATGTTTCCTGTTTTTCTATGCTAAAAATTATACTCTTTTGTCTTTTGTCAGTAACAACAGCTTTCTTGTAATTTCAAATAAGTAATGACAATTTTAAAATTCACAGACATGTTTCGGCAGAAACATCTGCCTTCATCGGTGTGTTGCAATATGTGCATAGAGCATAGAATTATACAAGTACAGTGTAAATACTGAAAAATGCTAATGTGTACAATAGCGGGTGGGTGCACATCTGGTTAGGCTCGAGGAACGTAGACCGGACCACGAGAGAGCGGCGGAAATCAAGCCTAACATCCGGTGGGAAAACCCTTCTGGTCAATCATCAGCACATATTTTTAGGAATTATTTTATAAAAGCAATAGAGCACTTTTTTCGTGTTTACATAGCCTCATCTAAACATGAGGAGGGTTGGGAGAGTTCTTGAAAGTTATGCAAACCCTCGACCACGTCTCAGGTTTGCACAACTTTCTTGAATTCTCTCAACCCTCCTTGTGTTTAGATGAGGCTATGTGAACACGGAAAAAGTGCTTAAGTATAAACTAGTAATTTTTTTTACCTGCCTGAATGTGCAAATAAATTCCATGAACATTTAGTGTATTATAATTAGTGTCAGTACAGCTCAGTCACATTGATTCAATCCCACACCTGACAGCTGTCACATTTTTTTTTTCATGTACATGTATCACTGACTTGCCTGGACCAGGGGGTGAGTAAAACAACGAAGATTCAAATTGTGTCCTTATCTACTGGATTATTGACAAATTATTACACACCTAAATGCATCAATCCTCAGGTTCAATGTGTATTATACATACATGTACATTGTGGTCTTGAGAGGGATGTGGTGGATTCTGATTCATTACTCTTGCAATAATTAATTTAAACAATTTAATCACCACCCAGACTACTTGCATACAATGTGCTGTTTCAGAAAATATTCCCTCCCTCCCCTTAAAGGGTTTTGAGTTTGAACCCCCCTTCCACCCCCCAGAAATTCCAGATTAGCTTCATACTTCCCTTTAATAACAGTTTTGGCTTTTACCACCCCACCCCTCAGAGTTTCCAATGAACTTCCATTGGATATTGTTTGGAGACATATGATTACAGGACAGTCTTTGTGAGTATGGAACAGCTTGGATTAGAGTGAGATTGGTTGCTATAATATGTTTTAAAAAGTTTTTTATTATCCAGCAAAAACCTTGTCGCTCCAGATGCCTTTGATGTAGTGTAGTTGACTATTAATTTAATTTTAACATTAATTAATTAATTTTAAGTGGTATATTATTCTTTGTTATTGTTACTTTTTCATGTTGGATGCTGCTTGTTGGAATTGTTTTCAACAGGGGGTAAGTGACAACTTGTTTGTGATCTTGCAGCAAACACAGAGGTTATTGAGTAACCTTTATATGCAGTTTGTTTTTGTTGTTGTTGTTGGTATTTTTTTTTTTCAATTCCACTTGATAGAGTTCTCAGTTTTTAGAACGATGATAGCAACTTCAGAATAAGAACTTTGTGAATGTAAATATACAGGGCTATTTATTTACCATCTGACTCTTTGCTTTTTTAACTGATTATCTAATTTTGCTCTTTTGTCCTCTTGTTTGCATGGGTTTTTCCTCTCTCTGTCTCATAAGATGGTAAGTGTCTTCAAACTCTTCAAATTACAGCTGTAAATTGTCATGTATTAATTACATGTAGATTATTTCTTTTTTCATCTTTGGTAATAAATAATTATTTTTACTCTCTTGCAACTGGTCAAAGTAACCCCAGTGGCTACTTTTTTGGAATTTGATGACGATTTCAGTAAGCTGCATTAAATAAATCTTTGAATGACAATAGGAAACCTTCAGTGTCACACTTGACGTTATGCCGTATTATTATGACTTGGGTTTGTAGCCGATATAACGCGCGCTCTGATTGGCTAATAGTAAGGCATTATTCTCCCGTAATGCCCACGGGCCGATTACGCGCCTGCAAAAGCCAAGCAAAAGCCATAATTTTATTATATACAATTTATTAACCTCGAACGTTCGGTCTCTACCAGAAAATCTCAAACCTCGGCCTTGCCGTATTGACCTTGCTATCGCTCGGTCAATAGCGATGTTTCTCATTACGTCACCAATTGTTACTATTGTGCCAACCTGGCCCCAGTTGTTCAAAGGCTGGATAACGCTATCCACCGGATTAATCACTATCCAGCGGATAAGTGTAAACAAAACAAACCACGCTATCTGCTGGATAGTGATTTATCCGGTGGATAGCGTCATCCACCTTTCAAACAACCCGGGCCTGAGGTTTATTGACTGTCGAAACAGTGCATGCTATTGTTCAATGGCTGGCAAATTTGAATATCAAAGGAAATATGACGTGAATGTTTGTAAACAAGAAACATCGCTATTCGGCTAGGTCTCTCAAGATTTTCCCATAAAGACTTCACCCCCGGTCGGTTTATAATAGGTAGTTAATAGTGTCCTAACCAGACTGAACTTGATTTCAGTGTCAGGCTTGTGGTAAACTTGATAACTTGGAGGGATGTATGACAGGCTATCATGTGTCTGCTGATCCACTGGACAAGAAAGCCTCAAGACTCTTACAACCAGGAAACACTGCCTTTCTTACATGAAGGGTCATGTGGACTAGTGTAAACTTTAAATTAGTTTTATGTTACTTCAGGTATTACCGAAATAAGCGCCGCGGCGCTTGTTAAATTTTTCGCGCCTCAAATGCGGCGCATTTTCAAAAATTGTACGCCACAAAGAAAATTTTCCTTTTAATTTCACGGTATACCTTTATCTGTAGGAAAATTTTCCAGTAGCTAAGAATTTTGCAGGAATTCTGGACAGAGCGGGGAATATGTAATCACTTTGAACTGAAGAACATCGCTTTTGATGAAATGAAATTTCGAATGCTGTTTTCAAGTTGCGTTGTAGTGTAGTTTTAGTTATACGGAATTCCTCGAAAAGCGTTGCAGCGCGACGCGGCGCTTATCAACTTCAGTTGCCCCAACTGCGGCGCTTATTCGAAGGACGCGCTTATTCGTTGGCGTTGGCAACATTTGGAATTAGTAACACAACAGTTTCACTTATACAAAATATTACTAGGATAGTTTGTCTCCGTTGATTCATCTTTGTTATTTTAAGCTAAAAACCCTGGAGATCATACTGATTTACGCGCGCCAATTTTTCAAAATTCCGACAAGTTTTCCACACGGTTTATTTCTGAAAGGAAGTCCGTGACCCCCATTTTTTTCCATTTCTGAAACAAGTAATTAATCATCTGTCCGCAGTAGAAGTTTGAAGAAAATCTATCGAGTAGAACATTTTCGGGCGAACGTCCTTCAGCAGGAACTTATGCTATCTACTTCATTAGTAACGTTTCATTTTTAGGCGGAACTTATTGTTCAGTTATTAACTTACAACATATATAAAGGGCAGATCGTATTTTATACACTATAGTATCTGTATTTCCGTTTGTAAGGCTGTAAGCAAATAAGTTATTTTAATATAGGTAGCTTTAGACAAAATTTGCAGTTGCTCTCTTTTATAAATAAGTAAATAAAGCTCTGGCCACATGGAATGTCAATTGTTGGTCATGTGACAACGTAACCAATCCGGACTCGAGAGAGAGGCGGAGAACCTCTACAAATATGTAATAAGAGTGTATTGAAAATATAATATATTGTTAAACAAATGGTTCGAAGGCTAATGATTTGCTAACTGACAATTTGATTGGCTTCACAGACACGTCCTATCATTCCTTTCACCTGGTAGCCACTGAGTTTTGCCAAAAGAATTAGGCTGCTTGCTCTCGGTTTGCATTGACTTTCACACTTTATTTCTTTTCTTATAAAAAAGTTAAATTTAGGTTGACCCGCAGATAGCAAATTTGCTAATCGAGGCGGGTCAATCATCAATAAACTTTAGTTACAATGTATAAGGAAAATTAAAAACTAAATAGTTAGACATTGTCAAATTATAGAGAGAAGCATAACTGGTAAATACAATAAAGTATAGAAGTAAATTAAATAGTAAAGCAATCGGGTCAATTTGTTTTAATTGTGCAGTCTTTAAGTTTGGAGGAGATATTTTCGACATCAAGATAAGAATCTCAGTCACTATCTAGTATCTGAAATAAAGAAGTTTTCATTTGTTTATTAAAGGAATCTTTTGATAATGTTTTAAATTCATTTGGTATCTTATTCCAAATTTTGACACCAACACGCGAGAAAGCCTTTTTTGTAAGTTAAGTCTAGAATACTTTGTACTAAAGAACTGCGATCTGGATGATCGAGTATTGTAGGTATGAATATGAGATATTTTAGTAAATAGTTTCAAAATATTTCAGTATTGGAGCGCTTTGGTTGTACACGTCAAACATTAGTTTACTTACGGCTTCATAATATAGGAATGTAACAGGCAGAATTTTTGCTTTGGCAAATAAAGGGATGGCATGTTCTCTTCGATCGGTGAAATAGATTAAGCGCAAAACCCGCTTTTGAAGAACTAAAATCTTGTTTAAATAAGCATTTGATGCATTGCCCCAGGCGAGGAGTCCATAAGTTATATAAGGTAGAATTAAAGAATTGTAAATATTTACAAGGACAGTAGAGGGAACGAAGTACCTCAACTTTGCAATCATCCCTATTGTTTTACTTATTTTTACGATAACAGAGTCAATATGGCTTTTCCATGACAAATTTTGATCAATTAAAACGCCTAGATATTTGATATAACTTTTTTGCTCTAAACTGATTCTTTGGTTTGTCTCACAATCTAGGATACTTATTTGAGGAGAAAAATGCATTTACGAAAAATTAAGAAATTTGGTTTTTTTTGTATTCAATGTCAATCTATTTGTAGTTAACCAATCATGTACGTTATTCAACTCTACATTAACCGTTTGTTCGATCGCCTTAAGATTCTTATCAGCATAAAGCATATTAGTATCATCAGCAAAGAGATAAAATTTTAGTTTATCAGAGCTAAGGTGAATGTCATTTATGTAAAGTAAAAATAGAAGAGGTCCAAGGACCGATCCCTGGGGGACACCACAGGGGGAGATAAGTTTTGTTGATAAATACTCTCCAATCTGAATTGTTTGTGTTCTATTTTTTAAATATGTTTTAAACCAGTCATTTATCAATCCCCGGAAACCGTAAAAGTTCAATTTGTATAGGAAATAGCACGGTTTGTAGGGGTATTTGGGATAAATACCGCGAGTGATATTTCAAAATTCGCCAAAATATCACGAGCCGCCGCGGCGAGTGATATTTGGAGAGTTTTGAAATATCACGAGCCGGTATTTATACCAAATACCCCGAAGAAACCGTGCTATTTTTTGTTTATACTACAAGGCAAAGAAATTTCGCTTCTTGTAACGCTGTTTAGTCACGCGCGAGTGATTGGTTTTACTACAACATGTGATCACACAAAGGTCACACATGTTCAAATGATTTTCGCTTCAACTGCGATAAACAGTACTTGAATACCTGTAAATATCTTTTGAAGGGTACATTTTGAACAGCCTAATCGTCAATCGAAGTTTATCAATAGATTTTTTAACCGATTCTGCTTGTGTGGAACTTGGACTTTGGGCTTTGATTTAAGCAGCAAGCCGTCAAAATTGTCGGCTATTTATCGTTTCTTTGGTCACCCCAGCAGCGGAAAATAGTTTCCAGCGGACGACGTTTACTTCTGGTTGCCTGTGCTTCTGAACTGTTGAATAAAGACTGAAAGGAACCGTTTTTCATTCTCTCACCTTCTTCGATAGCAGTTAAAAGAGCGCTCGACGATAAAGCTATGCACCGAACTTCGTCAGCTGAGTTGGTTCGCGTTGCAGCTCACTGAAAATATCAGGACTGTATCCTTTGCCTTCCACCTTAAATCGACGAAACAGTGACCTAGATCTTTGTACATTCTTTGCTGTTTCCATATCTTGGTAATTTCCTTTAGCTCTTAGAGTTTTTTCCACGGAATTTTGAAAATCTTTCCGCCATATTGTTTCGATCATTTAGGTTTCCATGGAAACTGAAATTTTTACATGTAAGTATTTCAAATTTGGCAGAAATACTAGTGGTCTTAGCCAATCGCATTTGAGAAATTTCTTAGCCTGTAGTATAAATCGAGTAATATTTCATGATTGACCGTATCAAATGCCTTTTTTAGGTCAATGAAGACACCGCATGAAAAGTATCGTTTATCCATATTACTCAGTATATCTTCGACAATATCAAGTACTGCATGCTCTGTGGAATGTGACTTGCGAAAGCCATACTGTGAGGAGTACAATAGGTTGTTTTTGTCAATAAATTCCTTCATCCGGTAGTACAAAAGTTTTTCAAAAATCCTATTAAAATTAGACAAAAGAGATATTGGTCGATAGTTTGAAGGGTCGGTCTCGTCTTCACTTTTATTGGCGTTATTTTAGAAATCTTAAGTTTTGAAGGATAGACACCAAGGATAACAGACAAATTGAAAATATGAGAAAGAGCTGGAGATATAATATTGCAAGAATATTTAAGCAATTGTGTAGGGCAGGAGTATAAGCCACAGGATTTATTATTTGGTAGGGTTAAAATTTCCTGTTTAACTTCTTCTGGTGTAATGGGTTTGAAACAGAAAGAAGAATCAGGTGATTTCAATTTACTAAGATAACTCATGGTTATCTTTCTTTGGCAATTTACTTGTTAGTAAATTACCAACATTTGCAAAATGCGTGTTTAGAATATTTGGTAATCTGGAGGGATTTTGTGTTATTTGATTGTTATTGCTTGGGTCTTTCAGCTTCGTTAGCATTCTACTTTTACTCCTTTGGTTATTTAATAATTCATTTATTACTTTCCACGTCTTTTTCATATTATTTGTATTTTTTTCAAAGAAATCATAGTAATAAGGTTTTTTACTCAAACGAATAAGGTTTGTAATTTTATTTTTATAATATTTATATTTGCTGTGTATACCATTTACATATAGTTTATTCTTTATTTTAATTGATGTCCTTATTCCTTTTGTTATCCACGGTTCTGCAAGTTGTTTAATTTTACGCTTGGATAAAATTTTAACAGGCGCATGGTTATTCACGACTGAATTCAATTTTCTAAAGAAAGATGAGAATAGTTCATCATTATTATTTGCTTTTGAGGCAATAATAGCATCCCAGTCGATCGCGGACAAATCATTTTTAAAACTTTTACAGTTTCACCCCGCACAAACCAAATAAATAAATAAATTGCAGTGGAGAGGCTCTTCGTCCACTGTTTCCAGAACGAATTGGAATTTAGAAGTGTTGGTTTTTGGGAGGGAGGAAAATTGAAGAAACACCCTCCGAATAAGTTGAGAACCAACAACAAACTCAACCTGCTATGACGGCGGTCTTTCAGGTTCACAGAAACTGATAGCTACCAGTCTGATAAACTAAAATCAGACTAGAGGGCCTGAAGGGTTGTTAACCAACATTTATTTCAATTGTTTATGTAGTTAATCGTACAAATTACAATTTCCTCGATTATGATTGGTGTAAAAAACTCCTATTTTCATTAATTCACTTGCCAAGTTGTCAAGAAATGAACTGCCCTATGGATTAAACTTATAGGGGGAACAAGGAGAAAATGTTCCCCTTCCAAATTTTGAAGGAAGAAATCCACTCTGCTACAACCTGGATTAGAGAATCTGGAGAAAAACTTGCTGACTTTCTTATTGTAATAAATGGCAAAGCAGTCAACTGTATGTGGCCCCAGCTAGCCTCCAAGGATTCGATACACGGAGCTGTAATTTGCCAATTTCGATATCTATAATGCGACTTATATAATCTCCTCTATCGAGTTCAGAACGAGGAATCCGTTGCACTTCCAATTCGATAACATTGTCAATACAGAACAGACAGAACTGAAAAATCTTTATAGCTATAACATGTAGATCTTTCCTCGTGCTACCCACTTGGCTTTCCGAAAACCACTCAACATAAGAGCCTAGTTTAAGGGAGCGGCAAGAACGACTCTAGAGCAAATTCAATAGCTGGTAGAACTCATACGACATTCGTAGATATCCCATTGCTTATGACATACATGTTTACCGTTAATATCTAAGTGAGCTCCACATCCTGTGGCACTAACATCTGCAAGTAAACAACATAGATAGTCTGAATGGACATTCCACAATTTCTTTTAAATTCAGTCTATCCAAATTAACTTTCCAAAACCCAAGCTCGCTTACACAATACTGGTCCAGAGTAAACCTGGAATCCCAATCCTGCGCAGCGGCAACAGATGTGGAACAATATCTAGTCATAATTCTGGAAACGTTCCTACCATAAGTGAGGATAATTTTCTAGCAGACACCACAAAACTCCTTTGAAACATTTTTCCCGATGCATTCAGCAATGCTAAATAACCGCGTATCGGAAATACGAATAAGCTGATTATTGCTAGCAGATTTAAACCTTTTGGAAGCATTGCTGGGGATAGACTTCGGCTCTTTTCTCTTCTTCTCCGCCGATAATTTGGCCTTACGGATCTTCTTCTCGTCTTCGGAGTTGGAGGCGAGCTCGTCAGACTAGTATTCTTGTATTGCTTCGGGCTCGTCAATGGATGCCATGTGGACCTCCTGTTTCTGACAGATCCGTCACTGTTAACCCAACGACCAACGTCAATGTCAGGATGGAAAGCGAGAGTGAGAGGAATACACTAGTCTGTCAAATCTATAAATACCTCCGACACACTATAGAAATGTTCAGGGGACATAACTAAAAACCTGCTAGTGAACTGCATATCCACCGCATACCAGTGGAAAATATATGTGCTTCGGTTGACGAGCTTCGAGGTGAGTATCTCAACAGGACTTTAGCAGCTTTGTTCTGTAGGATCTGTAATCCTGACATCAGTGTTTCATTGCTTTTGTCTCCCCATATATGTAATTTCCCAATAATCAAAAAGAGAGAGGTATTGTACAAGGTAACTCTGCCTTGTAATGACAATAAATTCCTTAATCTCCTAATTAGGCCTACCCTCTGGTTAACCTTCATGCTGATAGCATCCAAATGATCGACCCAGATTGGTTAAGCGTTACGCCTAGGTATTTGAATGATTGTGTTCTGTCAATGCTTGTACCTTTTGTTTGAACCGAAATCAGGATCTTGGGCTTCTAAAGATAACAAAATTACATTTGAAAGTGTTAAGAGTTAGGGGATTTCTGGAGAACCATTCTGACACTGTTCCTGAGTCAGCATTAACATGATGTTCAAGGTCACTGAGATTATTGGATGAGTAATAGATTACAGTAAAGTCACAATCAGGAAGATCATTTATATAAATCAAAAAAAGTAGCGGTAACAAGATACTGCCTTGGGGTACCCCAATGGGCATTTTGGTAGCTGAAGAGTGAGTATCTCCAACCGACGTGATTTGTGATTTATTAGTGAGGTACGAACTAAACCACTGGATGGTAGAAGTGCTAGGTGATGGTCCACGGTGTCGAAGGCCTTAGATAGGTCCAGAAATACAGCACCTGTAAAGCAACCTTTGTTCATATTCTGAAGGATATTGCCTGCGAAATGTGCTAATGCCGCTGTCCCAGTTGATAACTTCGGTCTGAACCCAAACTGTTTGGAAGTTATGATCCCATTGTTCTTGAGATAAACGTATAGTTGGATGTGTACAGCTTTTTATGGGATTTTACTTATCGTTGGCAGGACAGTAATGGGCCTGTAATTGTTTGCATCACCGTGCTATCACCTTTCTTGAATAACGCTGTAACCTTTCCAAATTTCCATAGAGAAGGAAAGGAGCGAGTTTCAAGAGACTGCCACTGATTGCTGAGGCCGAATCTTTCAATAGACCACCACTGAAATTGTCGAGACCACTACCTTTGTTGGTTTTGAGTTGTTTTAGCTGACGAAGAACGAAGTCTTCCGGAATTGGCTCGTAAGCGAATCCCATGTGGGTTCCAGAAGAGAGCCTGCCTGGTCACATTTTTGGAATTGAATTATCTTGTCCAGGCCTCGTTTCCATGCACAATGTTCTATGTTCTGATGTGCGCCATTTTATTGCATGTTTGTTTTTTTGGTCTCATACAAGAGGCAAGAAACTCTGTCATTAAGAAACTCTGTGAGCGGGATAAAACGAGTGGCGAAACCGCGAGGAGCCTGGGGAGAGACAACTCAGAAACGCGCTCGAATTGCTAACCGCCAAGGTACGCAGACTACGTGCAAGCGACACGTTAAATTCACCTCGGAGTTACATGGCCGTGCTCTTCATGGTCACGTGATCAAGACACTTGCTCTACCACTGGATGTACGAAATCCCTGCAGAGGTCAATGTGTTATGGAGAGTCACTGCGTGTCAATCAAACATCGGTCCACTAAAAAACGACAAAGTGATTTGCGAGCTGAGTGATTCAGATCACTTTTTACACCCTCAAGATCTGATAAAACAACCAGGCTTTACCTATACCGGCACTGAGGTGAGAGATCAAAATTCAGCTTCAAATAATTTTTCAAGTTTAAAAAATGGATAATAAGATCGTAGACTGTGAGGAGTCTCTTTTCCTTTCTTTTTCCTAACGTGCGGAACCAATACACGAATGTGAAGCAAAAGAAGAAAGATCGTAAGGCTAGCTCGCCTTCTTGTTTTTTCCCCCGTATATACAATATCAACTTTTCCTGTCCTAACAAAACCCGACTGATTACAATTGTATTCTGAAACTACTCCGTGTGTCCAGCTAACATTGCAGGAGAAAACTGCGAAATAGGTATGTAAACATGGAAGGGGTAAGGAGATGTGGTAGGCGAAAACTCCCCCACTCCCCCCTCCTTCTATTCCCACTCTCCCCTCCCTCTCTCTGTCCAGTTTTACGCCCGCTTCTTAGACTAGCATTATTTTTCAGGCTCGATAAAAAATATTGCTCCTTCCTTAACTTTCAATAGAATCTTAGAATTTTTGCAATATCTATAATTTTTTAGTGTCAAAAAAGGCCATATTACTAACTACTTATTAACCGAGAAAGAGGTCTTTCCTAGCCGTATTGACCGAGCGATAGCGGTATGAGATTTTCCCATAAAGACCGAACGTTCAAAGTTAATAACTTGTTTATATAGCTTTCTGCTTGGCTTTTGCAGGCGCGCAATTGGCGCGTGGGCATTACGGGAGAATTTGTCTGTTAAAAATTTGATTGAAATAGTCGACGAATTCGGAAAATCTTCAGGGTTGAATACTTCAAAAACGAAAGCAATTTGGTTAGGCGCGATCGAGAAGACGAACCTTTCAACCTAAAATGGACAAAAAAGCCCGTTAGAACCCTCGGAATCTTTGTCTCTTATGATGAAAATGGTAATAAAGAACGTAATTTCACGCTTAAAGTCCGGAACTTCAACACCAGTTTGGACATCTGGAGATCAAGATACCTAAGCTTATTTGGAAGAGTCCTGATAATCAAAAGCCTCGGTATTCCTCACCTAGTTTATTCTTCATCAATGCTCGAAACTCCTTCAGAAACTATCTCCTCAGTTACGACCTCCTTGTTCGATTTTATCTGGCGTAAAAAACCTGACAAAATTAAAAGGCAAGTTATGTATCAAGACTTCATTGATGGAGGAATGAGGGTACCAAACATGGAAGTTATGGCTAAATCACTTAAACTTGCCTGGATTTCAAGATTTCTTACAATTGATATGTTGTCGAGAAAAAAAAATTGGAAAGCAATCCCAGATTACTTCCTAAGAAAATATGGTGGCTTAAACTTTCTGCTTCGTTGCAATGATGATAAAAAATTTATAAATCAGGCTGATATACCCGTTTTTTATAAACAATTATTGCTCTATTTTTTTAGAACTCAAAACCCTGTATGGTTACTGTAATGGTCAAGAATTGATCCTGTTTAACAACAAAGAGATCCGTATTGAAAACAAAATCATATTCCTGAAATCCTGGTTTGAAAACGAAATACTGACTATTCAAGACATCCTCAATGAGAATGGAAAGTTTCTGCCTTTCAAAGAATTTAAACAAATCTACAACGTAAACTGCAACTTCTTAAATTACTATCAAGTCATAAATGCAATTCCGAAACATTTATTAGAAAAGGCCAGAAATACCCTGCAATTAAATAAGAACCACTTTCTGAACCATGGTTCTAACTTTCAATTGTCCCCTTCAATATCGATCGATCTAACGAAAATGAAAAATAAAGATTACTACTGGCTTTTCATGAAAAAAAGTATTTCAAAGATAACTGCTACCAGTAAATGGGAGCGAGAACTTTCATCAAACGATATTCATTGGAAAGACCACTTCAAACAGCTCAAATGTATATGTAAAGAGAACAAACTTAAAGAATTTTATTTTAATCTTGTGCATAGGATACTTGTTTCCAAGAAAGAACTTCACCTGTACGGTATAACAGATAACCCAAATTGTACTTTTTGCGGTCAGCCTGATTCGATGAGCCATACTTTCATCGAGTGCCCCAATTCTAAACAATTTTTCAACGAAGTGCTGCAATACTTCAATCAAGTTAACGTCACCTCCTTCTCGCTAAGTGTCGAAGAACTCGGCAGATAATGGGCAGCCTCTTTACAAGAAATTAAATTACTCTATGCTTTTTGCTAAATACTATCTGTATTATTATTATTATTATTATTATTATTATTATTATGAACCCTGACCTTAATGAATTTGTAAACAGACTTAATGTTAAATACTGTATAGAGAAATTCATGTAAATATGCTTTATGTTAATTATAGCTCAAGTAAATCATTCAAGTCGTTATTTATATTATATATTTATAGTACTTGTGTATTACACGGTTAAAACTGCTTGTTGTGTTAACATCAAAAATTCTTTACATTAATAACACCATAAACATCACCATCACGACCTTCCTCCACTGAAACAAAATCCTTGTGGCTAAAATACTAATGACATCCCTTGCTCTGAGACAATGATATTTAAGAAATAGAAAACATGTGCCGTGTTTCTATCGAGTTATAGAAACACGAGTGAAAGTTTGGGAGAACGAGAAATGCTGTGGGAACACGAACCGCAGGCGAGTGTTTCCACAGCTTTTTCGAGTTCTCCCAAACTTTCACGAGTGTTTCTATAACTCGATAGGAACACGGCACATGTTTTCTATTTATTTTAGAAAATACCGCGGCGAAGAAAAAGAAAAACAACTTGTTTACTTCGATCATCAAAATGTAGATTCTCTTTGTTCGCGCCATCATTACGTCAACAGCTCGAGCTAGTTCTGTGTTTCTATCGAGTTATAGAAACACGGTTTTAAACCAATCAGCGTGCGTATTTGCTTTGGGTTATTTTCTAAACTGATTTTTCTCTGCCTTCCAGTTTTAGGTTTTTAGGTCCTATGACGTATACAAGTAAGTCATAAAAGACTTTGCAAAATATTGAAAACGCGCCGAATGCCACCCTGCAAGCAGAGCCTTTTCTTATTTGAGGTTCTGCTCGTACTTGTTAAAACTTCGTTAATGGTTTTTTACTTAGACAATCGTTGTGACCTAGTTAATGGAGCCAAAAAAGTTGCTATACACTAGCGTATTATTAGTTAGGTACTGCTGACCAGAGCAGCGCCTTTGTCAAGACCTTCTATCAATATCTACGCATGCGTATTTTTTTGAGCTAAAAGAGGCCTTTAATACTTAAGTTGTTTCAAGAGACATGGTCTCTTGGTTATTTGTTTATCTCTTTTAGTCTTCCAGCTTGTTCACTGATTACTTTAATAGAAAATTGTAGTCTATTTTGTTAATGCTTCGTTCCCGTAATAACAGCAGTAGTTACCTTTAGATTGCAGTACTCACCAGTACAAGATTGGGTACGAAAGCAGTTGATTGATTTCAATGCAGTTGCGTGTCCTCACTTCTCTTTGTTGTCAACGAGTTGAAAAACTGACTATATGCGATATCGGCGTGAAACGTGATAATCGAAAGCATAAGCACTGGGTTTGAAAGCTCCTACTTGTGCAATGACCTAAACGGGTTGTTAATATCACTTAATGCGACGATTTTCTAAATGTTTTTTCATTAATCCCTTAGTAATAGATGACTTTATATTGAACAGGTCAAGAGTGAGTCAGCTGGTTACGCTCCACGTTGACTCAAAACCAATTTCTGTTTACTGACTGAAATACTTGTGGAATCGAAGCAAAAAACGAGGCAGATAATGGTAGTAAGAGTATCAAAGCCATGGGATACATCTTGGTGCAGTGAAACTGATGCTCTAAGACCATGTGTGGATAGAAAATCAGAAAAGAGCAAACTAAAACGATGTTGCGAGATAATCTCCTTTATAAAATTTTGAGTTTTTAGCTTTCTAGGTTAGTCGAGTTATATGTAGGACTTTACATTGAAAAAAAAAGGAAAAATAGAACAGTAGCAGACAAAAACAAAACAACAGCAAAAAACAACACATATCGACACCACGGTTTGATACGTCCTTGGTATTCACCTTCACAAGTCAGGGAAACTGTGCAAGTTAGAAATTGCGCTTATTAAACAGACTTGTGAACTATGTATCACAAAATTAGTTTACAAAGAAAATTAAAGTTAAGGCGCCGAATCTTTTATTATTATCAAGTAGGTCTTATACAGATTATACCAACTGTTTTTATTTTAAATATATTAAAAACCACGAAAAAAGTTTTACGATTGCTGTTGAAATATTTGAACCTGTGATAAATTACAGTTAAGCGGACATGTTCATTACACTCTGAGCAATTTTCCAATAAAGCAGAGTAGTCGAGAAGTATCTTACATTCATTAGAAGTAATATATCAAACACGAGCGACAGTGTTTCATCGGGATATCCAAACACCGAGAAGAGAGTTGAGAATACGACGCGCAGCGGAGTATTTTTGACGAAATTCGAGGTGTTTGGATAGCCGATGAAACACTGTCTCGAGTGTTTGATATATCTTCTCAATCGAAACAAAAACTAAGGAGAAAATCGAGAGGTAAAATCGTCAAAATCTATGCTAATTAAGACCGGGTATCAAAACCTCCTTCACGGTTGTGATTTTCTATGTTTTAGCTTGATGAATTATTAATGAGTTTGAGAATGGCATTTCACACATATCTCATAATCTGAGCTGGATAGCTCTGCTGTGTAATGAACCATTTCTGTATGCCCGTTAAACTTAAAATATCCTGAAATTTCTGTCAAACACTGAGGTGAAACTGAAACCACAGAATTTCATTTGGCCTGGTCATTAGAAAGAGACCTTAGAAGCCGCTTTGGCCTCGGATATTAATAAAATTAAAATAGCTCCGAGTAAGAGTTGCATCAATTTCGTTCATTCATTATGTTACTACGGAGAGAGTTAACCCCCATTTAGGCCTCTCACTGTCGGCTTCAGAAATTCCAGAAGAATCTAGAAATAGGCAATCTTATGACGAGAATATTACTCACGTGGTATGCCTTATTTTCATCCGTCATGATTACTCACGCGGTGGGCCTTATTTTGCATCCGTTATAACAACATCTAAGCAACGCGCGAGTTAACATCGCGGCAAAGCTGGTTTCCATCTCTAAAACTGACTTCATGGTCTTAGAAGGCCATTAAGGGCCATTAAGGGGATTAACTCGCTTCAAGGCCTTGTCACCCTTCATTCCTTCGTGGCGAAAGTAAGGTAACAGTCCTGTTTAGTCTTTCCCTGGAAACACTTGAAACAAAACTGTATCTTTAAACTGACAACTCTGTGTTAGAGTTGTTACTTCTTGATTGGTAAATTGTTCCACCCCTTCAGTTCCCTACAGGTAACTGAACAGACTGCGAACGATCATCAAAATCGCTTGCTTGTTTAGTCCACGGCAGGTCATAGTTTTATAAACGAGCCGTAATATTACCGTGACATGCTAGTTAACGCGACCGTACTTCCGTTCTCCCAGTCCAGAAAATTGCCGTGACATATCAGTGAGCGTGACTGTACTTTCTTCCCTGGCAGTGCAGAGAATTACCGTGACATGTTAGTTAGCGTGACCTTCCTTCCTTCCTCACAGTCCAGAAAATTATCGTGACATGTTAGTTTGCGTGACCGTACCTCCCTGCTTTGCGGTGCAGTAAATTGTCGTAACTGCACTTTCCTTCCTCGCAATCCAGTACAGTTAGCGCGACCGTACTTTTGTTCGTCGCAGTCGTGATATACCAGTGAGCGTGACTGTACTTTCCTTACTCGCAGTCCAGTTAGTTAGCGTGAACGTATTCCCTTCCTTGTATTCCAGTAAATTACCGTGACATATTAATGAGCGTGACCTTAAGTCTAGTTAATTACCATGACATGACAATTAATGAAAGCCCCAAAGATCAATGAACATTTGTTTCCATTAGTTTCTACACATGATTTGTTTTACACTTAAAATCTGGTGCTAGCAAACGAAGTAAGCGTGACCACGTGACATATTAAAGAGCGTGACTCGCAGTCCAGTTAATTACCGTGATATGTTAGTTAGCGTGACTGTACTTCCTCCCTCGCAGTCCAGCATGACAACAGATTCGCGTGTCCTGTTGCTGCTCATTTCACTGCGGTGCGACACTGAACTCTTCTTGTTCTTGTTTGCTGAAATCCACTCAGTCTGGACAAAAGAATGGAAACTGCGTCAGATCAATGGTTCTAAACCAGATTACCTAATCTCGTTAGACGCGAGAGATGATGGGAGACCCAGTCTCTCTCCTTTACCTTCTCTTGCTCCTTCCCATCGTCCCTCGCGTCCTAATAATAGGAATGCGCCAAACCTCTACATATCAACAGTACCAAGCTAATTGTATAATTAACAATTATTCCATGAGCGCGCGTTGGCTATAACCAATCTCATATCCAACAAGCGCGAATGGAATAATTGTTTTATTAAATTCTCAACCTTCGGTTTTGCTAGATTTTATTAAAGTCTAAGAAACGACCGGAAAGTGATGTGACTTCCAGGCGCAAAAACGAAATGCTGAAAACTTTATGCTGAGCGACATTTGCCGCATTCATTTCCATATAAGGTCAAACGCAGGCATAATGGCTGGTAACCGAGATCTAGTGAACCGATCAGAAAGCTCGAATTGCATTATCCGAGGTTGAGAATTTAATAATAAGTTTTAAATACCTAAATGCTTACCCCAAAACACGCTAAGAAAAGGAAAAGCTGCAGCATTTGACAATAATTATGATACTAAGTCCTCTTTACTTTTCATTGAGGTTCACAACTCTTACGAGTTGTGCTTGCAATGTAACTAGGCTTTTCATGAACCTTCGATGGGATTCAAATAACACAATGGCCAATTCCTCATATGAGACGCGCCTCACGGCCGGCTTGTATGCAAGGCACAACTACCATGATTCCCTGCAAGCGCGTCTCATAGAGAGAATTGGTCTTACTCCTGTAAAATACGTTTCTTGTGCAGGCCAGGCTAGGTTCTGTAGCTCTGTAAAGGGGTATCCAGAGGTGGTGTTTGTTCTGACATAGACCCGCCATAAACTATCGCTCATCAAAAGCTGATTTCCACGTTCTTGTGTGGGCTGAGCTCGTCAATGGGGTTTAAAATGGAGATCAAGATGTCGAATATTTACCATCAGAAAGATTCGCGCCAGACCAGAATGAAGTGAATCTCATATGATTTGGTTTGGATAAATAACTCCACAACTAAGCAAAATTAAGTAAATATTCGTTACCATTTCTGGTGAAACAGGAAGCTCTTTAAAAACGAACTGTGACCAAACCATCTTCCAAGACCTTCCAACTTCTTCAAAAATTATATCCATTATTTTATGACTGAGAAAACTACTTCATTGTAATTGGCTGAGAGCAGGCCAATTTATCGTGCAGTGCAAATTAACATCATATAATAAATGAGTAATCGTATGAAAGGTATAATTTTGATAGAATTTTCAAATACCACTCGTATTCCTCGTAGTATAAATCCTTATTAAATCCGAGTACCTTTACTTAAGAATTCTTGCTGCATTTATATTCCTTTGGCAAACAGCAGTTAACTTGCCACCATAAAAACACCATAAAACGAGTTTTATGGTGTGTGTTTTATGGTGTAACAGCATAAAACGAGTTTTATGTGTGGAATTCCGACAGACAAATTTTTCCCTTCATTTGTCTCATTTCATATCTGGCATAACAGGTTACTACTGGCATGTGTTATGCGCCATTCAGCAGAAGAATGAGTGTTTTGTCTTATTTTAGAGATTTGAATGCTCTATACTGAACAGTGAATTCACTCAGCAGCTCAAGATCAAAAGGTCACCTTTATTTACAATAAATACACAAAAAGACGCAAATAGAAAGTAAAATTAACCCCTTTAAACAATAACTCTCATTCTGCAGATGCTAGAGGAATTCATTTTTACTGGAGAATTCACAAGAGTATTGAATTATTAATTGATCAAGAAGTTAAACGCTAAAAGATTATTAAAATACATTTAAAAAAGCGAACGAGGTTTCGGCGCTACGTTACGCCATTATCAAGTTAAAAAGTTAATAGGTATAAGGTGTAATACATAAATATTGGCGGGTACTATGGGAATAATACCCAAGGTAAGAAGCACAATAAAGGAAAAACTATGTTCGAAAGTGCCATTCACTGCTCGACACTTACATCAACACATAAGTGAACACCGTTATTCAGCCACCGGGAAACACCTTGAAACACAGCATGGCAACAACACGCCTTTTCAAAAGTTCTGAGGAAATGTAACAGCAAGTTTGATTGCTTAGTCTACGAGAGGCTGTACATAAAGGACATCAAGCCTTTTCTTAACACGCAAGCCGACTCCATTCGCGCCAAACTGTTTACGCGACACTCTCCTACATCTTTATTCCTTGTTTCTCACCTTGGGAATTATACCCATAGAACCCGCAAATATTTTATGTATTCTTTCATATTTTATATATTCTTATTACGCCTTATACTTTTTCACTTTTAAACTTGATAATAGCGTAAAGCAGCGCCGAAATGTCGTTCGCTTTTTTAAATGTATTTTAACTTATTTTCTCCGAGACACTGCAAACATGAACGCCTAGCAGAATAATGAGCTTTTTTGTTAGGTTGCACAAATGTGTCGTTTTGCACCAAAAACTCGCAGCCAGTAAGAGAAGATAGAGTCGATGTGAGAAAATATTATCACAACTAGCGTGCAAATGTACAGTACTCATCCGTTTAAAGTTTCAGCTCACAATTCTCGGAGCATACCCGAAAGTTCAAAGAAATTGCAAGGTGTCATGTTCACAGTGAACGGATTACAAGAAAGCTCTGGGTCTTAGGCTCTTCTTTGAGATGTCAACGACGTATTGTCTAGGGAGGGGCAGGGAAGAGGGAGATAACAAGGAACCGCAGGATTAAGGCGCAGGGGGAGGGGGACAGGAGCAGAAGCAGGAGAGTGAGTATGAAATAGAGGAAGGATCAGTTACAAAACTGAAGAGCACCTAGCTAGCCTCAAAACAATTGTTCAAGTTCCACTCTTTCGTGATATCTTTTTTATGATCACAACTTATTTGTTAGTGTATGGTTGAATATAATCATACTATTTTCTGGACTCCTTAAGTTTCTCAAATACTCTCAATAACAGTTAGTGAAACACAGCCTTCCAACAAAAGAAAAAAATGATTTCCGGTTAACCTAGATTTGCCTTTCCGTTGATTAATTTTCCTTTTTCCCTCTACTCCAGAAATGCACAAAGCCCTCTTACAGCTCATTTTAACTCTGAAATCTAATGTGTTGTCATTATTTACAGTAATCTTAAGAACAGAGAAAACAATTACAAAACTCCTACCCAGACCTCACTCTTCGGGAGAGAATCTCTGATAACAAGCCTAAGATTAGCAATATGACGTAAACGTGCACGATAAGTTCAGCTAATAGGTGAAAAGTGATGACTCAGTATAAGCTACATAACAGTTACAGTCAAACCTCTCCATAACGGCCACTTAGGGCACAGAGGCAACAGACCGTTGTAGAGAGGTAATCGTTATGAGGAGCTTGTGGTGTAATATGACACCTATTTTTTTTGTTTGTTTTCACGGGATGCGACATTTTTATCTTTAAAATTCGCTTAATGGAGCATATAAATACGTAACACAATCAACATATATTGAAACAAAAACATACTAGGTTACTTAACCTATGTTTGGGTATAGGGGTACCACCCAGGGTCCTGACCCTGCTTGGTACAAAAATACTCTAAAAATCTACCCTGTTTACAACACTTTCTATTTTAAAACCTGTTTACCACAAGAGACAACATACGCACTGTCTTGTTTGACGGGGATTGAAAGGGGTTTTTGTTCTACACTTGATTAAAATACTCAAGGAACTTTTACAGAAGAAAACAAAGAAACTAGACCTAACATCAGAACGATCTATGCCATCAATATGGCAAGTATATTAAATTTCCTGTTCAGGGCAGCGAGGCCAAAAACCATACCCCCTATGACACGTCCCCCGAGAGGCCCGGGGTACCCCCGGATTTACTTTTTCTATGGCACACGTCTGGTATCAGACACTTTCAAGTGAATGAATGAGAGCTTTTAACTGCTTTTAACTGCTTTTAACTGCTGTATGCTGTATAGAGCGAAAACATGCCTCATAAAAATTATCCTGAACATTTACAAACATTTTAATTGCTGGACCAAAAGGGCAGCGTGTGTAAGTGAAGAGTGACAAGACCTGGGCACGAGTGAGGTACATATATGTATTCAGCTTGTTGAAATGAAGTCTTAGCAGAAGTAGTAAGGAATCCAGAGTGCATCAGATGAAGAGAAGCAGCTTAAATGAGCCATTATTACAACCATGTCATCTGCGAATGTTTCACTCTCACCTAAAAACAAAGTGAGAGGCTTTAATACAACACTTCAACACCAGACTGACATTGTTAAAAGAAGAGGAGAGCGGCAGGTTGGCGCCTAAAGATGAGTAAGCTAAGCAAACCCAAATTGCAAAGATAGCTATAAGTTGCCGGTGGGTTTTTAAGAGTAAATAAGAAAGACTTTTGCGAGATACGGAAGAAATGAGCTTTACCACTTAGGAAATTCACTTGGTTTCATTTCTTGGAGAACATTAATTGCCGTTTCATTCTTGCGAAGGCACACTGAGCGGCAAAACACCGCTTCAGCAGCCTTTTACAAAAATAATGGCACAATGGTTAGCAACTCCGAGAAACTTCAGAATACCTGGCCATTAACCTAAAATGTGTGGTTCCTGGTTCGCAATATTTCTTTTTTCCTCTTGGTTCGCAATCGGTTAGAAACAATAATAATGGAATAAGTATGTCTACCGGTGATTGTAACCAAGTGCTACTGCGGTACGCAGTTGATGAACATGAAATAACCTAAGTGCTACCGTACTTCAGTTGCACAGTTAGTGACTATGAAGTAATTGAACTGAACTGCTACAGCGGTCCGCAGTCCTATAGTCGTTTCAAATCCGCACTGAATCGCTGTTGCCAGCCCTGGGAACGAGGTTGCCGCTCACAATCGCAGCTTCGCCAAGAAAAAAATCAAAACCCTCTGGCATCCAGGGTATTATGACTGTTACTTCCATTTTGAATTTCTCTTCAAGCACAAATCATTGCTGTTGATTTCATTTCGTGAACGCGAAGGCAGACCGCGGGAGCAGGACGTGTGTGGAGTGTGGCCAGCAACTCAAACCTCAAACCTCAAACAAACCCACGCGAAAAATTAAAAATACTAGTGAGAAAATATCAGCCGACTATCTTCAATTACGTCATCCAACTGATGACAGTACGTTCCAATTCTTGATCATCACTCGCCTTCAACAAAAATTAGTTGAATTTCTAACGCCTAATTTAACTTTCATACCCAAACAACAAATAAACTGAATTAAAAAAAGCCGCCACAAACAAGTTCTCCATGTAGAAAATTGGTTGAAATTCAGTATGTTAAATCCTTGAGAGAGGAAATCAGCCAAGGTGTCGAATTAATGTGTAAATAAAACGCTCTTTAGAGTGCAATCTGGTGCTGTGGCTACGTGTGTTATTGTTCATGCTGATAGTCAGTCTCGACTTACTAGGTGTCCCTGTTACTCTCTGCAGGACATATTACATTAAAGTACAAACTGCCGGTACTTCTTGGACCCTGCGCCTTGACAGAAAGAACGGGTTACGGAGAAGCAGCGACCATTAGATGATTAGCATGAAACAAAAGAAAATAAAAGATATTAAATAACACAACCCAAAAAGAAAGCAAAAACAGAAGCAGCAGAAAAGAACAAAATAAAATGCGACAGCGCCAACTGCTGAATAAACGATTACCTGGAGAATTAAAGGCAAAGTCAGTGGGAAACCACGCGAACCACGAAAGATTTTTTTCTGGTTGAAGCAAACGAGTTCTATGGAAATTTCCCCCTTAATATCCCAGTTAAAATTTCCGGTTTCCGTTTATTGGAAAAATTTTATCAAATGTTCTGAAAAATGACCCTGCGTTGCCCTGCATTATATATCATTTGAATCGCCTGCACTCATCGACCACAGCTCTCATAAAACCATATTGTAAAAGTAAATTTGTAATGTTCCTTCCTGAGGGAGGTTTCCTCTCCAGGCTCGGGTGATCCTCTAACCCAAGAAAAGTTTCCAGTCATTAGATCAGTTTCTTGACGACTGGCGCTCAGTGCTCGATATTTACTGACAGGCGCTCTTTGCCGTAATTTAGTCACGTAAATTATAGTTGTATCCACTACTGAAATAACTATTTTATTGACTTTCAAAATCCTATTGAAAACATTTTAGAGAAAAAAAACTACCTAAATTCGTGACTTCGTTATCATATTGAAGATCAGTAAGAATACAAAATAAGTCAGTAGTAAATGCTAGTAACATCAACCGTAGAAACCTAAAAGGCTAGATTAGTTTGTCACAAGAAGGATCTTTATTTTTACAGTTGTCCTAATTTGCTATCAGAATTTTCAGTTATTCAAGGTCCGGTTGTGTATGAGAACTCTATGTGATATGAGATCTCTATAGAAACTTCAAAGAACTAAGCTGTGCAATTCAAACTACCCTAATTTAAGTCCAAAACTCGCTAAATTGCTAAATCAGAAGTGTTGCTACTAGTTAAATCAATCAGTGACACGTCACTTCGAGTGGAAGCCTCTGGCGTGCTGGTAGACAAGATGGCGTTTGTATCCATAGCACCAACAAGTGAGTCTCTACCTTGTACAGCGGTACCAGCCTGAAATCAAATATCATTAACTAAGCACATGACGATCAAATTTACAACTCATTCAAATCTGTCAACTTTTTTCCACTATTAAATTTAACACACAATAACAAAATGTTTTTTTATGAGTGCAGTGAGTGCATGGCTTTAAATAACTTCAATCACTTCGAAGATAACTGAAGCAAAAGCCGTCACGACTAAGATTGTTCCTGGCAAAAGAGTGGACCTCACGCTACAAGATGTGTTACTAGGTAAATAAGACGCAGAAATAGAAATATTGAATCATTTCATTACACTTGTCAAACTAAATACTTGGATGTAGTTAATAGAGGGGAATGGATAGGAAACCTTGCAAAGTTCTTTGTTGTTGTTTTTTTGTTGGCTATTGTGGGGGGTTTCACCCTGCACAAAACCTGATAAAATACAAAAGCTTGTTATGTGTGCTCCTACAACCAACCAATAGAAACATTGCGATTATGTAATTCATGCATAGTACATGAGCAAAAACAAAAGATGTGTTGGGTCGAGGACCTTCCAACATAGATCTCAGCCTGTTTGTTTGTATCTTCGATGTTTACAGGCCTTCCTAACCATTTTCCTCTATCAACTAAGATTTGGCCAAGTACGAAACGTGGTGAAACTCCTAATCTTTTGAGGAAGTCTTTATCGTCCTATGAAAAACAACACAGAACTAAACTTTCAGGCTAGACTGATGGCAGCCGTATATAAAATGCATATTAGAAACTTAATTTATTGTATTCAGTTCATTACAACAAGACATGTAAATTATTGATGTTAGTAATGTTAGGTGTTATTAAGAATATGTATTTTTTTCGGTTTTTGAACCTCCTTCAAGATCAATAAAAAACGGAAATGTGTAAAAAAAGATTGCTTTTAGTGCGGGTTATTATACATTGAAATACGAGAGCTGTAACAGAATTTTACCTTTTTGAAGGCGTTGTCGTAGAATTTCCAAAACTGATGCTATCCACGGAGATGAACGAAGTTTCGCTTCGACACAAAGAAAATAATGCACGACTCGTCCATGAACAATGCGTACATGATGTGAGATGAAAGCATTAAGTTAAGCGGCGGCCACATTGTTAGTATTGCCAGGATTGCCACTCATGATGGTTTTGCGGTTTAGTCCACTACTGTGAAGTGTTAATGGCACTCGCAGACGGGAGAAATAATTATCGATACCAAAAAATTGGCGCATGTGCAAAACGTTACAGGACTATTGTTAACTACGTTTGTGGAAAGCAAACCCGGAAGTTATGTTGTCGACAAATCCTTCACTCCGTTACAGTAATCGATAACACGTCATTATCACGACCATCCTTGTTACAAAGCATCAACAGCAATCACATCGTAATATTATCCAATCCACTGGCACAATCACTCTAGTTAACACGTATGACGCAAGCACAAGATCCGCACGTGCAGAAAGAGGAGGCACAACTGAGGAAAATGGCAAGCGTACATGCACGCACAAGAGAAATAACATTTTATTTTCCTTGTGTTGATGCTGAACGCCATCACAGGCGGTCCTTTACTAAGCCCATTTATGGCACAACACCGCTAAATGAAAATCAAAGAGACTACGGATTTCGCTTCGCGTAAATGTCTGAATAGCACTGTGTTTCTACTTGAACTTACATACTAGCGTCATACATGCAAAGTAACCTCGACTTACACATCAATCTCTTAGATTCCATGGAAGATTTAGAAATGTTAGAAAGGTTAGGGTTTCCGAAAACGAATCAATCGGCTAATCGACCTGTTAAATTCCCTTAAGAACGATTACTCATTTGGGTTTTTCGCGCAGTTTTGGTTCGCAGAGCGAAATAAAAGAGAAAGAGACTTGCTGCGAGGAGCGAACGAACTCGCCTTCCTGCGCCGCGTGTCTCACCTACTTTCAGTTGCACCATTTTTCATGCTGCGCCCCAACCAACTGAACACATGGAAGAAGCTAGCTTCTCTGAGATTACCAATACTTTGAAATCATCCCAGAGATCTTCATGTTAAGGCAATGTCTATTTCAAGAGTTGGAGTTCGGGTATAGTTTAAGTCAAAGCTTAATTAGCACTCAAGACAGTCGGATTGGCACTCCAGCTGGCCTCAAAATGGCTAACTTTTATTTCTGCAAGAGTATATATTTACTCATTGGTGTTTCACTATATATAAATAGTCCTGATTGTAAGTTCGGATTCTTCCTCCAAACCATAACAAGAAAGGATTTCAAAGAAACTGGACTAAAAAATTTCCATTCTCAAACTCTTGACTAAAACTCAAAATACTAACTCAAACTCGTGAAAATTATATCTAATTTCTCATTAGCATCAAAGATGTGAAACACAGTTACCTGCACTTTTTGTGTCTCTGAAGGATGGAAATGGCGACCAATCAACATGAAGACAATATCAGGTAACAGTGCCATAAGAATCAGCAGGAAAAGTGCCAGCCACACCACGCCTTGAGAGAAAAGTTGAAAAAACAACTTGTACATGTCTAGTGATATGACGTCATTGAAGGTTAGCTGGATACTCTTCCTGTAAACACAAACATCGAGCAAAAGTTAAACATCACCACTACTTACTTAGAGCAGCTCAGGCACGTTATTTTGAGTTATTTTCGCTATGTACAAAATTACCTCTAAATTGAAGGAAACCTGAAAATAAAAGTCTACTAAGATAGATAACAAAGAGATAAAAATGAACCACAAGGGAACAAGAATGGTTAAGGATGGAGAAGATTAACACGGATTACAAATGACGAACTTGAAAAGTTAAGGCTGAACTATTCAAGATCTGCAAACCGTGACGCAGGCTCCTTTAAAGCTGTTTCCTGCAAATAATCTAGTACCATGGAGTCCAGCTCGGGCTGAATTTACGAAGTTCACCTAATATAAGATTCATCCTAAGCATTGTTTTTAACAAAAGTGTTTTGTATTTGAACTACACTTACGAGACATCTCAATTTAAAAGGCCTTCACGTATCAATTATGAGAAATGTGGAAAAACCTTTCTATCGAAACCTTCACTCTAAGGGTAATTTTCGTTTTCTTGCTTGAATAAAGATTCAAAGGCACTATTATTACCCACTATTACTACTCTAACTGAAAACAATATATTTGATGCAATCTGATTGGCTTAACTATCGCTCACTCTAACTGAAAACAACATTTTTGATTCCATTGTATGGAGGTTCTTATCCAAATTTTTCCTCAGCCAGAACAGAGTAATAAACTGTCTACAGTAGAGAACACCGAGAAAAACAGCACATAACCACGCTGCTACTTCGTACTAACCAAGTCTCGCTATTGAATGTGATGGTAGTGAGGAAAAACAGAACGATCGAACCCCATGTAGCCACGTGACTCATCCATGTCCAGTAATACGTGACTAACGCCAGCTGCAATACAACAACAACAACAATCAGTCACCATCAATCAGCTAATGTCAACCGCATTCGTTTGATGAAGTCGTACGAAGCGAGTGTCGCATGTAGTGCAGATTGCTCGAGAGGTTACTTGGTATGTTGTCTCAAACTGCCGTTTTCATTTGAGCCTTGATAGTAATTAGCGTTTGCCCAGGTTTCGAATTACATTTCGAATTTAAAAACCTCGCGCCACCTTCTTATCCAATCAAAAATAAAACCAAAACCCAATCGTGACTCGAAAACTCGTTGACGTTTTCCCGCGCTTTGTGTCGGCTGCATGCATTTACTTGGAGTTTTGATTGGTTCACTGCATTACTAGTCACTGGCCAGAGTGATTACTTAGGTTTTACTACTCTCATTTGAAAACCGCTCTCTAACTGGTTCGTACATTCTAATGGTTACATACTGATTACTTGCCTTTAAATTGCTAACGATGACGCACACTGTAAACACAAAGGTTCCAAACGACCAGTTTCCATATTGCTAGGAAAAGAAAGCATCGAATTATGTACCTCAGTAGAATTCTACTTGAACAAAGTACAAATGCCACAACCTGATTGGCTTAGCCATCACACACTATCAGCAATTAGTAAAATTCTACTAGTATACTAATGCAAATGCTGTAATCCGATTGGCTAAGCTTCTCGTATACTATCAGCCATTAGAGTGCAGTGGCCGTAAGGTCGTCTGCGAAATAGCTACGTTTTTTTTCGTTTAAACAAGGCGCAATGTTTAATAATACGGCGAGCAATAATTAGAAACGGTTATTTGAAATAAATTTCTGTTAGAATTCTACCTTTACTCGTTTCTCGTTTCAATTTAAACCAATAAGAATCGAAGATTAAAATTAATTTTTCAAATCGGCACTCTTAATCCTCACGGTATCAACGAACGCTTTTCATTCAACTAATTTATTCTGTTGTTTTTCACGTTACATGCACCAACCAATAGCGTAGCTCCATCTTTCAGCATATAAACCACACACAACCCACAATTCCTCGATTCGCTCCGACGAAGGGCTAATGCTCGGAACGTCAGCTTTTGAATCTCTTTACGGTGGCCAATTCACATCATCAACTCAGTTGATAAAAACAAATTATCTTGTAATACTCCCCACCAACATAGCACCACAGTTTCCTTAGAAACTTGCCCCCTTTATATTAATATATAAGGGGTAATAGTTTATTCGGCCTTCGGACACATCAACTATAACCTCATAGAACTCTAGAGCATTTAATCTTATTGTTAAATATTAATTTTAAAATTTCTTGTATTTAAAAAGAACAATTACCGGTACTTCTTGGAGTGATGACAAGAAATAACACGCACAAAATAAAAATTATTTCAATGAAAAGCTTTCTCTTACCCACATGGCTGGTCCCAATGTGTCACCTTGAAAAAAGAAATACGATCCAAAAAAGAACACTAACGCGTGCCAATATCCTGAAAAAAAAGACATCGTTAAACTCTACAACTTTACAAACATTATCTAGTGATCACAAAGGGTGCAAAATTAATTTGTAATTAATCTGTGTGTTCTAAGGACCCAACTTTGTCAGGTTTTACAATAAACCTCTTGCCTTACATAGACACCAATACTAATACTTACGCTAATGCCAGCGCCAATGCTAACGTTACCCTTTGACTTTGACAGTTTTCACAATATTGCAACCTGGAAACGCCCGCCATTTTGAAAAGTGGAGAAGACCCTGGGGACATGGTCGCACGATATTGGCCTCTTTAGATGTCTGCATACAACATTTACTCACCAGAAAATACCCAAAAGAAGAACTCTGTCCATGATAAACGATAATTCTTTCTAATATCCCTATGACAAAAAGTAAAGAGTTCATGAGATATGTCCAGGTTTGACCCTAATTAGATGCACGCGAATTTCAATAAGCGTCATGAAGTGTCCCCTTGCTCTTCTCCCCAACTTTAACGTCACTCGTTTCTCAGAATACAGACAATTAATGTCACAAAGTGTCCCCCAAATGCTGCTCCTCAAGTAAGGATTAACAGCTGCATTTACCCTAAGATAAAAATGACACTAACCTTTACCCTAACCTTATTGTTAGAAATAGGTAGCAAAGGCTTAGACTTAAAGGGACACTTTGTGTTAGATGTCAAAATTCGCTGTGCATCTAATTAGGGTCAAACCTGGACATAAGTGAAGCTGCGAGTGCATTTAGGATTTACACTACGAATGATATTTGAAAATTCTCTAGCCATTTGAAAGAATTCCCAAATATCACGAGTAGTGTAAATCCTTAATTGCTCGAGCTTTACTAGAGCTGCTTTCAACGGAGTGTCGAAAAACCAAAACCAAACCAGTTATCAATAAGACTACTCAGCCAATCTCAAACCTTAAGTAAAACCAAAACCAAAGTCATTGCTCAACCACTCAACTGAAAACTACGATTACTGGTTTATTATTGACTGCGAAAATAAAGAACGCGCACGTGTTAATTTGCACTGCAGTGCAAATTAAAAAATAAGCGATAAATTGGCCTGTTATCAGCCAATCGCAGTGAAGTAATATACAGTATACTACAATGGATGATTAGAGAAGCGAACGAACTGCTCAAAGGGGCAATATACTCCTCTTAGTTGTTTTTTTTTTAATGGTTTATTGTAGTTTACTCGGTTCCAAATAGCTATCCAATGTTTGTTAGGCGAAGCAATACAGTAAACAGTTTATCGCAACTTGTCGTGCAACAATTGTGGATTCAAAGTTTTTCAGCCACGTTGTAAGCCGAGGCAACATGTACCAACATGTAAGTCTGAGGCAATATGCCAACCAAGCGCAACGTGAGAACAAGTTCCTACAGCTTTCAATACAGAACAAGTTTGGGACAAGTTGCTAGGAAATGTTGCCTGCATTTCTCCGCCTTTAAATTGGTCCAAAAACTCTCTGGTGTTCATCAATCTCACTTGGACATCTAAGTCAAACAAACAAACAAAAAGAAAAAAAACAAAGAGAACTGGCCAATATTTGCTTATTAAAATTCGCACTATGCTGCAGTAAACAGCACATGATGTACCTGTATAGCTGAGGTTGACTTTGCAATGCATCACTGTTTACATGTTGCTCAAAAATACCATACACGAGAATGGGTAGAGATGTGAAGAATATGTTGTAAGCCGTTAAAAAGAATGCGTGGTACAAAGGCTGCAAACAGACCAGAGTATTATAGAGGTTACCAAGCAATCACTCACAAGAAAATATCTAATGCGCCTCTCATCGCGAGATAGTTCGGTCAGTCGGTTGGTCAGTTTGTCAGTTCGCTTGCTCTTCCGTTCGGCGTTTGTGCGTGCGTGCGTGCGTGATGCCTGCGTTCGTTCGTCAGTTCATTAGTTCGATCGCTTGTGCTTCTTTATGTCTTTGGAGTCGAGAAATGAGACAAAATTCAACTGATACCCTAGTAAAATATATTCCGCTTGACTTTGCTACTTATTAAGGTTGTTATACATGATGGTTCTCTGTTAGTTTGTCAAAGTAAAGGCTAGCTGTGTAGTAGGCGCGGAACGTTTCGGAACATTCCCTTTAGGACAGGAGTTTTCTTATACGAAATTACCTAGCACAGAATTAGCGGAGAACAGAATGGGGCTTATGACGTTTATGTGTCGCAATGTCTATTTGTAAAATATCTTTAAATGAATACGCACCTGCCCGGAGAAAGCGGTGAAAAACGCGTAAAAAAACTGCGGGGTGATGAAACACACATTCTAAAACAAAGAGGAAAAAAGAAGTTGAATCTGTAAACAGTTTTGTACAACAATTACATACGTCTTAATTATTGGGTTCGACGATCAAGGGCATTTTACATCAGTTTTTATTATTTGCTCGACCGTTACACTTCCTTCGTCAAAAACTCACCACGAGATGAAATAACGTATTACTTTTTATTTTTACACTGCAAAGTAACACTCTGTAACACTGCTTACAATGCGCTATTCTAACTACTTACAACACGACTATATTATCATACTTATTCAACGCTTCCTGGCAAAATACGGTGACTAAACAACTACGATTAGATTTTTTGTGTGTACACACCTGTATACACAACATGCAATGTACACCACGGAATAGCATAGCTTCGGGTACATATGAGATGCGTTACCTTGTAAAAGAAGTACTGAACCATGATAGCGGTTCGGACGTAATACCAGTGACCATGTACCAGGAGCACTCTCAAGAGAAACTTGAACCTGGCCACAGCGTAGTCACTGGTTCTGACCGCCTGCCGACCTTCTTTTCCCATCACGCCAATACCGACATGAGCCTCTTGAATCATGCCACAGTCATTAGCACCATCACCTATAGCAAGCGTTACTGGCTTCTCACGGGAACACTTCATTAACTGCACAATCTACAAACAAACTTATTGCTTAAGAGACAAGTTAAACATTATATACAGCAGTTACCTTGAATAACCAAAACAAACGAAGCCCAAAGAAAATACGCAGGCTGATTGGTTTTCTAAAACTCACTAGAAACAGGGAACTAGCACGAGCTGTCGTGATGATGGCGCGAGCAACGAGAATTTACATTTTGAGTAAAAGAGTTGTGTTCTTTTTTCGTCAAGAGAATGCCATTCGTGATACAACGCTAGTAGATTTATACTAAAACTCGATAGAAACACGGTACATGTTTTAGTTTTCCATTTCTTAATTAATATTAGAATAGACTAACAACTTCACTGTCGAGTTTAAATAATCCTATTACTCTATGTAAAGTACCTGAGCTTTCTGTAATGGCGACATTCTACAGCATAATACTGCAACACATTCGCGACAGATATCTACAAACAGATCTGCAATGGAAACAAACATCCGTCATTTTATCGCCTGATAGGGCCCATCCAAGATTGTGCCAAATGATCAGTTTTGGCAAATAACGAGAAAGGAAATGTAGTCAGTGATGAACAGTAACAGCCCAAAGCGCATCAACAAAAAATAATGTTTTTGAAAATTTGCTCTTGTACAAGCAGTAAATTTATAATGAACAATTTTCTTTACTATCATCTTCTGTAATCACTGGAAAAGAAAACTTAAAGGTTATAGTTCCAAGTCATAAAATGTCAGAATGTTAAAGATTATGTAGGCACCAGTATACGTTAGCCTGCAGGCAGAGGACTACACACAGGCTAGTATCCCTTAGATATTGACCACATTGGAACTTCTGTTACACCTATGTGGCAGCCAATACCAGGCGTCCTCAAGGTAGATTTGAATGAAAAGACCAGCTGAGAACTTTCAATATTACAGTTGTTGCAATTACAATGGTGACACAGTAGGAATGAGCCTTTCACAAATCCACAAGTTAACAAATTAAAGTCACAGACTATACGTAATTACATACCTGTGTAACCTTTGAAAACATGAGCTAAACTCATACCATCAATGACTATGCCATAAGGCGTCTTTCGTGTTGGAGGACTATGAAGCAGCCTAAAGTGACATGAAACGGAACCACCGTGAAAAATCACTTTGAGCTGCTTTGAACAAGATTGTGTTTTATTCTGGGTACAGCTATGTTCTGATGGGCATTTAAATTTACTGTGAACTTTTAGAACGGTTTTCATTTCAGAATCGAAAAGTTATTGGTTTTGTATTACTAAGAAACACTATTGGCTTAAAACAACACGCGCCAGTTTTTCATCCAATCAGAAGCAAAAACCCAGCCAATCGTAATTCGCTTGCACACGTTTTCCCGCGCGCTGAGTCGGCTACATGTATTTACATCGAGTCTTCACTTGTTCATTGGATTGCATGTGTCCTTTGTGATTGGTTAGAGTTATTGCATTGGCTTTGGTTTTATGACACTTAATTAAAAACCTCTCTATATTAAGCCAAATGCAATTTTCTTGTCAAACAAAACGGTGATTAACACAACTTAGACTGAACTTGTCTAAGAACAATGACCCACACAATGCTTTAGTCTCACATACTGTAACAAGCAAGAACCATTAGGCACTGTCACTAACACAACTCGCTTGCCTCGACAAAGAATGAATAACAAAACTCACTTGTCACAGCATACAGTCATAAGGACATAAAAAGAAACAACTTACTTGACATGACATACAGTGGCTTAACTTACACAATGAACTTGTCACATTATACACATCCTAACTTACCTGTCACGACATTTAACAAGCTCCACCTCACATTCTCGCACTGACTGCTTCTTTGTCACGGACATAATTTCCATTCCCGTCTAAAGAAAAATGCACCATAGTATCACAAAGAAGTTCTTTCACCCTGTAATCACTTCAGACACAGCCAAGAAACTCTTCTATCGCCAATATTATAACAAAGCTACAACTCGAACCTTAAAATGTCCACATGAGTGACTGATGTTGACTGCTGTTTCTTCCTTGTCTCCTGTAAGAACCCACACCTACAGTGAACATAGCAAAAAAGACCACCAAAGTGTCGTGAGAACTACTGGGAATCTGTTGATAAAGTTGCAATTAACTGAGATAATGGGGAGCTAAATTTTGTAGTCAAACAACAAAAAGTTTCAGACATGTCTATAATAAAGGTTCCCAGCCATCCACAGGCTTGAGTTCTTATAGAAAGTTATGAATAGCTTCTTTTGGTTGTAACACTGGAGTATTCTCAATGGCCTAGGAACACAGCCACCTTTCACAACTGCTAGCTGGTTTTACTCTCTCTTGCAAAAGAGCAAATTGGCCGTGAGCGATGAGATGCAGCAGAACTATTTCGGGTTTTCATCAATTGCACTGTATGATCTAAAAGACGTCAAATGGTATAATGTAAAATTCGCGCCCACCTTGATACCAGCCTCTCGCAAGGCCGCTATTGTGTCGGGAACTCCATCTTGCAATCTGAAATAAAACAGGAAAAATACTTCCAATAAAATGTGATGCTGCTCGTGTCGTAAAAGAGAAGTCGGAAAAACATAGAAAAACGCGAGGCACACATTAAAAGTCAAAAACTCAAGGTAAGATTTCATACATGGACACTGAATATTCAAACACTGGGTCTGGTTTAGATTGGGCTAGTGCAATGGGCTTGACATAACCTTCCCGTCATAAAACTACAAGTAGAAAAGAAACTGGCAAATAACTACCACATCAATTTTGAACCTGATAGAGGAACAGGATTTAGAGCGGGTATGTTATAGTGAGATTTTTCGAAATCTCAACATATATATTGGAAACATAGCAAGGGCTTGCGAAGAAAGTCTTCTTGATATTTCACATTTCATTATCTTATAATCGGAAGTGCGGTGGCCTCATGGTTAGTGCGCTCGACTCCGGAGAGATTGCGTCGTGTTCTTAGACAAGCCACTTAATTGTCACAGTGCCTCTCTCCACCCAGGTGTATAAATGGGTACCGGCGAATTTAATGCTGGGGGTAACCCTGCAATGCACTGGCATCCCATCCAGGGGGGAGTAGAAATATTCCTAGTCGCTTCATACCACGGAAACTGGGATAGGCTCCGGCCTGATAAGCCACTTGGCTCGTATGCAGACGTTACCTACCTTACCATCTTATAATCTGTTCTCGTGATCATGGCCCAACCACTTGGAGGGCACCTTAATTATTTCCATTCTTAACTTCTCTAACAGGTCCAAGCACTTGTAGAGCATTAACTGAAGCTACAATAACGCAAGACTCTAGCTGTTCTTTTAATGTACCTGTCTTCCACAGCTGTTGCTCCAAGGACATGAAGGTCTCTTTCCACCTCCTCATAAACACGGGCCAGCTAAAAATACAACAAAAGATAAAGTAAACACCACGAAAAGCGGAAATAAAAAACCCAACATGCATGCTAGAAAGAACAGGTTTTACGAATAAAACAGATCATACACAGACGAAGATAACAATACCTGCTCTTCTCTATCATTGATAGCCTGCCTGGCCTTGTTAAGCTATGTGGCAAAATATAACAGTGGTTAACATCTGCAAGTCAAGAAGTCTGACGGAAACGGGCAGGGATTGCATGGTATAGATTGTAGACAAAGTAATAATAGGACCGAGCTGGCCCGCTGGGTCATTGCGCTGCGTTCTTGGCAACGACACGTAACTCTCACAGTGCATCTCAACACTTACGAGTACAAATTCAAAGCTGGAGGTTACCTTGCGATAGGCCAACATGCCATCCAGGGATGGAGCAGGGAGAAAAAATAATCCCAGTCGCTTTACACTCCAGAAACTGGAGACAAGCACTGGCCTGATGGGCGACTGGGATCAAATGTGGACTTTGCCTTTTGATACACATATTAGTCTGTACCAATACATGTCGTAAGCACAAAGTGAAAACTTCGGTACAGAAAACGTTTTTGCAGTTCACTATACCAAATTGCCAACTGTTTCATACGGATAAAATAACTGTATCGAACAGAAACGTCCTGGGCAAAGACTGAATTAATATTGAAAACAATGAAAAGGTTTCATTGACAGAAATTTAAGATCTAAAATAGCGCATAAATGGAAATTTGGGGTTTACAAATTCCAAGTTGTAGCAAGTCCTAAAACTAAAAGAACATCACGAACCTTTGACGATAACAACAAGAAACTGAAAACAAGATGTACATTAAAACCAACAGCCAAATAATTCCATAAAAATACAAATTCTTGAAAATATAAGAAACCAGCCTGAACTCAAATCATAAAATGAGAGGAAATTTTAATCTACATGCGCGTGTAACTGAATCCCAAGTACTAAAATGAATTTCAAATCCTCTAGTGTATAATTATATTTTGGAAATGTTTGCATTGCATTTTATGTTTTGGCTGGAAAGGATCTATTTTCTGAAGATTACAACTTCTGCCAGTCAAAATTATGGATGGTTTCTCACAGAACTGTTTCGTCTTTTTTTTTTTGGGTTTATGATTATCACTCTAAGAAGACTTTCGTTAATATATTTTGACAGTGCATGCGTAGTAATGTATAGTACTTACCTTACTATCTATTATAACATATTCATCTTCTGAAAGTACTCTACGAGCCACAGCTAGAGTCCTGAGTCCTTTCTATTAAAAACAACAAAATAGCCCAACTTAGATCAGATTTTTGAAATACAAAACTACAGGTGCAGCTGAAATAAGGAATAAAGACAAACCAATCCGTTGGATCAGTGATTATGAACACTGTTGAATTTGCAATGACTCCACTACCTGTGGATACTTGCTGATTTACAATTCAGATCACACTAGAGTTGAACAACACAAACACTTGTTTTAAGGCTGGTTTCCATATATCATTGCGATCACTCCTAAAAAAGTTCCAATGATCACCACAATCACTACAGAAGAGAATAAATGCATGGGGCGCCAGTGGACCAAATCATGAGGCACTGCCTTCTGGTATCTTTTTCATCGCAACGACTGCTACAACCACTGGAGAATGGTTATGCTACGATCTTCAAGACAGAAGTGAGGTCTATCTCAGCGACAGCAATCGCTGTGATCGCTGAAGAATTGTTTCCATATGATTGTAGCGATCATAGGGATCATTCAGAAACCAGCCTTTTGTGAGTAGTTTGTCTCTATACATGTATCATTGTCAGATACTGGGGTCTAATATTGTTCTTTATTAAAAACTGGATCATTGGATAATGCAATTCAAGAGTTT
Source organism: Micromussa lordhowensis (assembly GCA_964020085.1). Lineage (NCBI taxonomy): Eukaryota > Metazoa > Cnidaria > Anthozoa > Scleractinia > Lobophylliidae > Micromussa > Micromussa lordhowensis. The sequence continues at coordinate 8,574,399 of OZ026599.1, forward strand.
TCATTGGCTTAGCAATACGAGCAATTATACCATGCTCTACATTTATTGTACAAATATTATTATTCGTCTCAGATGAATTATCTGTCTGAGACGAATTATAATAAGCATACGCGTAAGTTTTGGCGGTGTTTTGACATAGAATTGTTTTAAGGCCTTATGTGTCCCATGGGGCAACGAGGACACATGATGATGATTACATTTTGTTCTATTTTTTTGGGGGGGAGGTTAAATAAAACAATTATTCTGCTCGCCCTTGTTGGATATAAAATGATCTTAACCAACTCGGCGCTATACCCCGCGTTGGCTATATATTTAACAATTATCCTGCGAAATCGCGCGGAATATCGTCTGATACTTAGCCGATGAGGCCATAGGCCGAGTCGGCTAAAATCAGACAATATTCCACGAGATTGAGCAGGATAATTGTTTTATTATTCAACAAATTGATAACAAAACAGCCTAACATTTTTAAATCTCTCTGTCGACATTTTCTCACTTCACTTTTTCTTCCCGCGTACAAAGCTACGTATACCGCCGGATATCTGTTACCTACGGATGACAGATATCAAGAGCATCATGACCATATTTGGACAGCGTTAAAATTTGTTGAATAATAACATCTCATATCCAATGGGCGGTTGTGGAATAATTGTTAATTATAGCTCCCCATCACCATCACCAAGTACATCTCGCCTGTTGGGAAGAAGTCCTGGGGGTTTTTGTAAGGTGCCTTTCCTAGCTTTGTTGGTTTAGTAAGGCCAGACAAGTGTACATACCTCTGCATACTCATTGACATGATCAAGAGTAACATCTCTTGGACCAGAAGCCAGTTGATCTAACACAGCTGTCTCTGCTCCTTTCACTAACATCACATGTTCATCTGCAACAGAAGTTACTTCTCAGTTAAATTACGTGCATTTTAAACAAACTGTTGTTGTTGTTGTTGTTGTTGTGGATGTTATTGAAATCTCTGAATCTCTCACTGCACACTTCTCAAAATTGTTGTTGGTGATAAATAAATAAATTAATAAACAATATTATTGTTGAGACACAGCCAATTCTTCCTGTCTTTGTTAAAACTGTAAATATGACAATGTATTGAAGAACATGAAAGTCTTACATACCGTTTGGTGACTTGACAATCACACTCATTCTCTTTCTAGTTGAGTCAAATTCAAGAACATGGAGAAGAGTGTACCTACAATACACCGCAGTTTATTAATTTTATGTTTTTGAATTAAGAGACAATTGCAGCACATCTAATCTTGAATAATAATACAAGCTTCACAAACCTCTCAACTAAACCATTAACTCTGACTTCAATATCATCACCAACTTTTCCCTGGTATGTGACCCCAAATCTGTTGACCAAAGAGCGCAACATCACTGAATTAAATTTCTGCATTAAAAAAGCTATGCTATGTGTCACTTGGTATCCACAGGGCTTCTGGGATTATGCATTTTTTTTCAGCAAATTATGCACTATTTTTTGGCGAATTGTGTGCCCAAAATCCCGAATTATGCACAAATTATGCGAATTGCACAATATTTTTTAAGGGAAAAATTGAACGCTTTTTGTAACGAAGCGGTGGCTATTTGCAGCGCTCCAAGCTGCGACTGTTTTGGTCGCCATGGCAAGTGAAAAAATAATTTGGCGACTGATGCAATAGAAAAGGTTGATTGTTCATCAACAGGGTTTTTTCCAATATAATTACTAAGCCAATCTCAAACCATAGTAAAATCAAAACCAAAACCACAATAATTGGCTGATTACTTTCGAAACGCAATTGAAAATCGGCGTATACCATTCGGCAAGTTACTAAGTAGTTAGACAGCTTACCTAACAGCTGCCTCCACAAGAGCTTTCTCATCTGGGGATGATGCCTAAACCAGATCATGGAGATTATTTATTAGAAGATCAATCTTTTTCATGTAAGTGATTTAAACTATAAAAGCACCTGATCATGTACAACCAAAAAAATATTACAACAAATAAAACTTCATTTTTCCATATGGAAAAACAAAACTGTTACCCTTAATATTATATTGCATTTACTGCAAGGCTAGTTTACCTGATAGTGATAATCATAGATGGAATTATGACCAGTCTCTTTTGAAGCTTGCACAGTGTGACACAGAGAAAGTGTTAGGAAAAACTGCACAACCTCTGACTGAAAGAAAACCACCAGAATGAGTGTAAAACATTCAAGAATTTTCAAAACATGTTAGCTTTAGTTAGACTATGAACAGACCATCTAAAACCAACACAAATCGTAAGTGGCTCCCACTCATTTCCCCATGTTTTTATGTCACTACAAGCACTTGCTTTGCATTTTGATTGGTTCACGCACTGTCCCTGTTCTTTGACTGACATAGTTGAGTTCTTGCCCTCTCTATGTCACTTAACACTGCGCTCTTCAAGAGCGTAGCATAATGACTGACAAGAATGATTACTTTGATACTATTTTTACGAAACTCAATTGAAAATTGCTCTACATCTCCAAAAATGAACCAAATGAAGCAAAACTGAAACAAATCATAAATGGTGGAACAGAGAATTAACTCTGAAGTGTAAATTTTAGTGCTGATTAAACCCATGAATAACCCACTGGGCGTTAGCCCTAGTAAAGGGAATCAGGGAACCACACGAGGCAAAGAAAAAATCTTTTGACCTCGGTGGGAATCGAACCCACGACCTCCGGATTTGATCTACCGTTACTCTGCCGACTGAGCTACGAGGTCGGACAGAGAAAGTCGGGGACGATTTAGGTGGTAAATCGCGGCGAAGAGAAAGTAAGGGTACACTTCAGAGTTAATTCTCTGTTCCACCATTTGTGTTCATAGTGCTACGCGGCACAACATTCATATGAAACAAATCATAACTTGTTTACCGATGTTTTGCATTGGCTACATGTTTTGACTGGTTCATCGATTGTCTGTGGCCTTTGTGACTGACCAGAGTGACTATACTTTGGTATTAGTTTTACAACAATCACTTAAAAATTACTCTAAAGAAATCTAAACACTGTCTGATAACTTTCAGTCTGCAACACTAATTGTAATACTGGCTGCCTGCCCCTTTTAACTTTTTAGTTATTTCAGGCAGTCAGACCCCCTATATTTATCTCTATCTGTTTAAATAATTTATCTGTATGTAAGTTTATGGGGTAAATAAAATTGTTGTTGTTGTTGTTGTTGTACGGAATGTAGGTGTCTTGTTGTATTAATATGCAGAGTACTGTCACGTTAAGGATTTATTATTTATGTATCAACTTACATTCACAGTCTGAACGGAAACACAGGGACCATCAGTCTGATCTGCCACAAACAATTGACTGTTCAACTCCTAAAACAAAATAAATGATGCATAAAAGTTATCATGAACTAAATGAAGAATGCTCAAAAGCGTCATTCCAAAGACTGGACAATATGTCCCAACCAAAACACCAAACCTCCACCAATAATGGTATGTGAGTGACTTAGATAACAGAAAGTCATCCAAACCTTTATTTGCATGTTTCAACTGTCCATCATCTTAGTGGACCTCTCAGCATATAGACCAGCTCAAAACTTGCGATTGGTAGATTTGAACCCAACGCATCTTTTTTGATATTCGTTGATTATAGACATGATTATGAATGACAACAGCAAAAAACATGGTAAAGGTAATAAAAATATTTTGTCATGATCGTCTGTTGGCCAACTGTCGGCTGACTGCTGGGCATTTGTCAGCCAACTGTTGGCCAATAAATGGCCGACAGTCGGCAATTATTAGTTGGGATTTGAACTTTAGAGTATACCCATGTAATTGAAATTTAGGGAAAAAAGAAAACAAATCAGGAGACAAATACATTAACTCACCACATATTTCAAGCCGTTTATGGAACATTCCCTGAACTGCATGTCATTTTCTGTCAGTGTCCCTGTCTTGTCTGTGAACACATACTCAATCTAATAAAACGTAATGTAGAATATTGCAATGTTTCAATTTTGCAAATCAAATACTCATTAAGAACTACCTTTATTTGTTTTCAATGGATAACAAACAAATTTCTTTTATAAATAATCAGTTTATGTATAGAGGTACAGGTAAGTTTGCATGCATACAGCACAGTTGTGCAATGTTAGGGTAATATAGAAAATTCATGCCATGATTTAAGAGTCCTAAAACAGTGACTGGCTTGTTGGCAAAAAGTGTAATATAATTAACTAAAATCACAACCAACTTCCTTCTATAGAAGGTGCACTGATCACCTAAGCGGTCTCTCTTGTATTGTTGGATAAAAAATGACAATTTTTCATTCCTATACTGCTTGTTAAAAAGATCACCCACTACATTGTGCTTATAAACAATACACTACTAGTTCTTTCTTTCTAATCACCATGAACAAGAAAGAAAAAGTCTTAATAACTTAACACTTAGTACTACAAAATCTCAAATAACCCAGCATCTACCTGTCCCAATTCTTCATTGAGATCTGATGTATTGGCAATGGCATGCTCATCCGTTTCCTAAAGAAAGAAAAACAACACTTGAAATGCATTTAAATTATGGTTATATTGTCTAGAATGCTAACAAACAAGACAAACATGAAAAAAGTTTCAAAATATTTCTCAAGCAAGCTCTCCATGAACTTGACTATCAGCAGTACAGTAGAAATCCGCATGTAAGAACCTGTTAAATTATGATTTTAGGCTGGGAGTGTAACTTTGAGATTGCCAATTTACGTTACAAGAAAATAATAATTAAGTTGTGAATAAATACTGTATATTCAAGGACCAAACGGTTTGAAATTGAGTGCAGAAAATTGAAATTTAATTGTGCGTACATGCATATGAATAATAAGTGATCAAATTATTTTTCTTCTGTAATTTGGAATGAACAAACACTGATAAATTTCTCAAAGACTTTGTAAATCTTTGAAAAATTTCCCAGTGCTTATTTATTCTAAATTACACTCAAAATCATTTGATTGGATATCAAAACAACATCAGTGGCCAACTATTTTAACTTTATCCAAAGTGTTTTAGGGTCTGTTCTTACCTCCATGTACATTTTTAGGTCCCAAGCAAAAAATAAAGCACCAATGAATTTTTGAAGCTCTAAACAGAAACAAAATCAGAAAGTTTAAAAATTGACCCAAATTCCAATTTCTGTTCATCTGGAAACTACCAATGTCCCTGAGTCCATCTTTGGCTGAGAAAGTGAGATTAAAATAATTATGTAACAGCTACTTGTAACGTTATCCAAATTTGCAATTACATTGGTTGGTTTTTATCCAACTGGGGCAGAGGGAAATAATATGTAACTATCAGGATTCATAGTATAGGTTTAAAGCAAATGAATTTCACGAGGTTAAGGGCAAAGAATAGGAATGTACAACTTACAGAGTGAAATAAAATTTGACTTAAAGATAGAGCATGATCTGCAGAATGGATTAAGTTATGACTTGAATGTACTATAGAGCACTATTACAAGCTTACAGATTATACACTACATTTCATATAGATCAAAGTATGAGAGTCACTTAAGTCCAGCATGCAAAGCTGTAAGTTGAAAATCAAATAGAGTCCTGCATAAATAATGTTCAGTTCATAAATGTATTTTAGATGAATTTAGTTACGACTAACATGGGATTTCAATTTAGGAAGCTTATTATTCTGTGAAAGGACCATGGGTTTGTCATGCTGGTACTTTACCAATATTTGAACAAGAAACTGGTAATTTCTACTTACCTACTGTAACATACAATGATATAGGAATGACATAATTGAAAAGGATTAGAAACACAAGAAATGCGTCGAGCACACCATTAGAACCTGTGAACTAAAAAAGAATATCAAAATTAATGTACTCTGACTAGCTTCTTTTAACCTGACCCAATGCTCAGTTCCCTCTATGAGATCTATCTGTGGGGATTTACAACACTGCTATGTCTTGGACATGTTTAATGCAAAAGCCATGATGATTCCCTGCTGTCAAATTTCTTATAAATCAGGGGGCAGTATTGCATCATGAATTAGAGCTGTAACAATATATTTTTCCCAGAACCAGTGTTGCTTCATACCTAAAGGGAAAACATTACAATTATATTGTTATCATTATGGTAAAGTTCTGTATTTCTGAACTTAGTCATTACATGGGAAGTGGAGGTACTACAACCTGATATGGTCAGTTGGCCAATTCTTTTTTTACCTTTTTGATACGCTTTGATGGTATATCAGGATTATCAAAATATTTACAATTTCACTTTCAAGTGGCCATTGGCCTGTTACAACTGACTGTCCGATGTTTATAAACTGCCTCATGGACAATAAGTTATTAATTGTACATGAACAAAATTCATTAACGTTTTGAACCAGAGATGAACCTACTGTGACTTCTGGTTTTTCCAGATAAACATAGGAAGGGGCCCCGGATCTTCTGTTTTGTTTCCAGAACATCAGACCTGCACACAGAGATCCTTGACACAACAACACCACCAAAAACACTATCAAGAACACATTCATTGTCCTGCAACAAACATTGAAACACTGTTTAAAACAACTAGTAAGAAACATTTTACCAGAACTGCAAACAACAAACAAGACAGAAGTACCATGATGTGCATATAAAATTTGTAGAAACAATCGAAAATTTTAGCTTAGCCTTGGTCAATCATGGCTACCAAATGTTATTTTGACTGGGCGAGCAATGCTCTTTAACAGACCTAATTCTGGTCAAAAGTACTATAACTAAACTAAATAATTACCAGTATTACTTCACAGAGTAAAAGTATTATTTTATTATGTATACTTCTCAACAGTTGAAAACTTGTGAGCTCCTTGTTGTTGATTTAAAGCCATCTTAAAAGGAAAAAAATCTCACTCAACGGCAATAACCAAACAAGACAAAGAAAGTGGTTCTTAACAAATAACTATTAAGGACTTAGAAACCTTTGCAGTAGTTGTGACGACCCCAACTGGCAGATGTCACATAGGTGACACTACTTACAGATAGATATTGTGCCAGATTAATTTATAATTAATGATTGTCTCTAACCTTTGTTTCTTTGCCTGTGTAAACAGCAACACCTAGAATGAACAACAGAAGATCATATTAATTCGCAAGGTTTAATACATGATAGATTGATAAGCCTTCTTTATTGTACTCTGGTAGTGTCCTTCACACCAAGTCATCCAATGATGTATGTGCAAACTACTGATACAATCTAGACTAATATCCCCACTGGATGCTACAATATATACTAAATGAACACCAGGCATTCTAGAGCAACCTACATGAAAAGTAACTGCACTGTCACTACACTGAATTAGCTGTTAACAAACATGGTACTGTACATTAACTGAAAGCAAGCATTCACTATTATTCAAATTACAAACCTAAAAATGTGAATCACAGGGGCATACTCAGGATTTTTCAAAGGGGGGTGACACTGTGTCAAACTCACCAGATTGTCATGTCGTTTTCACCACCTGGTGTAGGTTGCTTGCTTAACGGGTTTACAAAAGGGGGGCACAGGCAATCCAGCCCCGCCCCTAGCTATGCCACTGAATCATACATATTCAGTATGCCATGGTTCTGCTCATTAATCCTTTTGTTTAGTGTCGTTCTTGTTGCCAATGCATTGTGGTTTGCTTAAGCTCCCTAATATTTATACATTAATTTTAATGTTATTACAACAGGTATTTATTTACCAAAAGTGTATGTGGAATTTTTTAACCGTGCTCCTCTCAAAAGCAGATTTTGCGGACCTAAAGCCCTACAGAAAAAGAAAAATATATGTATTTGAAAAGTTTTAGAAACACCACAACAATTAAAGTTTTGAAGAATAATATTTTATTAAGGAATTGAATATGACATGTGAACATAAAAATTAATGAACTGAATAATATTTATTTATCGTAACTTTTAAATTTAATGGACAAGTTGCTGTTGGATGTGACAGTGGACGGCTGGTTTTGAAAACACTGCTTAAGCAAAGTTTGACATAGAACTGCGTTCAAGGTACTGATGTAAGTGGCCTAAAAATCATTAATTCTGTGGGTCTTCAAGGAATTCAGGCATAATTGAGAAGAACAAACTGATACCACCAACTGATGCATTTGTCTTAGTTTGTTACTGATGATAAATTCTATTATAACATTGTTATTGTCAATTTGTTAATTAAACTTGTAAGAAAATTATTTAAACCAAGTAAGTGTGTAGAATGTATGACTTACTTAACAACTGGCTCTTCTCCTCCTCTAGGAGTTATTATCATTCTACCTGAGAAACTGAATTTTAAAGAACATTGTTTAGAACAAGTAGAAATATGTGCCCATTGGATAATTAATTTTTCTTGTGCTCATGTGTGTACAATGGACCTATTTATTTTCCCCTGATACCTTAGTTATTTCACGGTGTTTCAAAGTTTGTCATCAGAAAAAAGAAGAAAGCCAAAGTTTGCTGATTCTGACTCAGTAATATTCACTTCCAGGATGGGGAAAATTCAAGGAGTTTTCACGGATGGATGGGCTTTACCTGAAAATGGACTGTGCAAACCCTCCCTTTGGATACTACATTTATTGAAATTATTTTTTGCCTTCATGTATGTATTTTGTATGTAAAATGAAACAATAATTTTTGTGCCATGAAAAATAGTCTTGTTGTAGGATAGGCTTTCAACAATGTGTATGTACATGGAATAACCAGTCACCTGTAGAGATCTTCTTGAGGATGCTGACACTCCACATGTGCAGTCAAACGTGAGAGCTGTTGAGCAGATTGTAAGCCTGCTGTATCAGACAAGGCATTACGCACCTAGAAAACAACAATAATGATACATTGTGTGATCAGTCAGCAATTATCTTTAATTAACTTTTTTACCAATGTCACGCTCTACCACAAGACAAAAGTTAGTCGCCTGTGGCACCTGGATGCTTCTAGAACACATCCCTGGGGAAGACTTCCCTATGAAAACATTCAGTTCAAATAGTTTTTTCTGCTTGTGCAAAACCAGTTGCCCTCCTGCTGAAAATGTAATGAAATCCCTAATGGCATCAGAAACAGGTTCATTACTGGTGAACATCCCAGGTTTCTTTGTAGGTGCACATTGGCCTTACTAATGACCAGTAAATCACACTTCAGATGAGTCAACACTCCACTCAAGGTGCCCATCCAAAAAGGGAAACCCCTCTTTTCGACCACACCCTAAATGTGGCGTAAAATCCCCCCCCCCCCCTTCCAAAGTTTGAAAAATTCAATAAAAAACTAACTGTTTCTAACATTTGAAGCAGAGATAAATTCTGGACTATACAATCTCCTTGTACACAAAGTAGGTTTTAGCTCTGACCAGTTGGTTGGTACAGAACAAAATATATACCCAAGAAAAAATACAAAAGAATATAGCTACATGTAAACAGAAAATAGTACTTTGTTGATATAATTATTAAAATACCTTTAAGTTTGTTTCACCATCCAAATTAGCAGTTGTAATGTAACATGTTCCTTCAGCATCATCACAGGACATCACCACCACATCACAAGGAATCTCTTCGTCATCTGATACCTTAACAATATCACCAACCTAACACAAGCACTGAGTTACATACATGTACCTCAAATATTAAGCTACAAAACAATATTACCAGTTAGGTTGTTTACATAGACGATGTTGGATAGCAACTAAATATTATTGTGAAGTGTGTGTGGCTTGTAATTGATTGCAAGTGATTTTCTTGAGGGTATTTAAAATTTGATAAGCATTAATTATTGCAGCATATAACATATATGACTTGTACTACTTACAGTCGAACCCTGCCTTATGGCCACCCGATTGATAATGCCAAAAAAAAGCTCAGTCAGTCATTTCCTTATTTAAAGAACCCCTTTAATACAGCCACCCTGTTAATAAGGCCGGATTGGCGCATTGGCGACAGGATATATCTCACCTTGACATTCTTGGATGGAATAGCCTGCACTCTTCCCTCCCTAATCACATTGGTTGGCCTGTTATTGACCTCTCTATCTGCCTTATGGCGGAGCCAGTCTTCATAACCCTGTTACAAAAATGTAATCCTTATTACAGCCATACATGATGGAATTAAAGGAGCCCAGTGATGGTATTTTGAGTTATTTTGGCCAAGCACAAAACTACATTTAAATTAAAGGAAACCTGATAATAGTAGTTTACTAAGACAGAAAAACACCAAAGAGATAATGATAAACAATAGAAAAATAAGGATGTTAAGGATGGGAAAGATTAACACAGATTCCAAACGACAAACTTGAAAAATTTAGACCAAACTTTTCAAGATGCACAAGATGTAGGTTCTTTTAAGCTTGCTATACAGCACTCCTTGAAATGGTTACACAATTGTACAAAGCTGAGATGATACAAACCTGTTTAATGGCTGTGACTGTTATTACAAAAACTAGAGGAAGGATGCTTGTCACTGGACTAACAGGGCTATCAATTAACAACTAAAAACAAGAAAAAATATGTTTATTAAGAACGTCCTTGCTCATGCACATAATTATACTACCCAACAGCTCTAGCTCTGTACAAAGGATTTTGCATATTAAGCATGGCATGTCTGCATGTAGAGTTTTGATAACAAGACCAGTCAAAGGGATTGCAGCATTACACGCACATAAAGCACATGTACTACATGCATGCATATTGCACGCAGTGACCACATACAGGCCCATCTCTGCTGAAGGACACTCTCGTAAGCACTCTCTAACAGACACTTTTTCCAATTCTGAGGGTCTCTGCTTATGAGAGAGTTGACTGTACTTTACACGCACCAAATACGCAAGTACACGCAAGTGTGTGTAACCAGTATGTGTGCACAGTTTCAAGACCATTTGAAGACTCATCATAGACATTATGCACTCAGAGGCAAATGTTGTTTACCAAAAAAATTGTTTCAGGCTTAAAATGAAATTCAATCTGGTTCTTGAATTAATCGTCACTAGCATGTGACCAAAATCTTCCAAGGCGGAAATCCAGTGCAATTAAAAGTGATTTTAAATTCAATTTGAATTCATTTATAATTCTTTTTGCGTATATCAAAAAAGTTCCAAATGTTTGTGCCATTTAAGCAGACGCCATTTACGCAGAAGTGTGGGCCATTTGCAGATTAAGAGAGAGTCAGCAAGTTTCTGTTTAAATCCATATTACATCCTAATTGAAAGAACAGGAGTTGAAATGGAATTCAATTGAATTTAGTGCACAGGTAAACTTTACGTAGCAATGAACATTGCACAAGTCTTAACATAAACGAAAGCTCAGGGTCCTTTAAGAATTAAGCAGAAGTGGGGCTGCTACAGATTAAGAGAGATATTTATTGTTCATTTATACACAAGCTAGTCCGCTAATTTTTGCAGCACTTATCTGCTTTTTTTATTTTACTTTTTTTCGTGGGGAACATTGAAGTAGCACGTTTTTCGAATACAAGTCAGTATTAAGTACTGGCTTGTTACTTTGCACAAAACACGCAACTGCATTTATGAATAATAATGTTATATTCTTTCAATTTAAACACATGAACTAGCATATGCATGAAATTACACACAAATGTGTGTAACCACAAGAACAATTTAAATTCAACACATGTATTACACACCTTACATACAATGCAAGTATACAACATGCATACTACACACATATTATGCACGTGTAGGTGCTGCAATCCCTTTGACGTAGTTCAGACAACAATAGTCAAGAAATTATTGCACCACTTTACATGTACATGTAGATGACATGAAATCCAGTGTCTGAACAGTATTGTCCAGACAACTTATTTTTCTTACCTGTATCACACCAATGCACAGGAAATAAAAGTTTGCAATTCTACGGAACTGTTCAAACAAATTCTTTGGCAGAAAATTCAATATTGTGTACTGCAATAAATAGTAAATTAAGTATACAATGTGAGCTAAATGAAACTGTAAAATTGGTACAATATGTAGTGTAGTAGAAGATACTTTTTTCAATAAACTGTTCCAATGCAGAAACATTCTGTACTGATTTGCACTTGATCAAATTTACTGAAATGGTATTAATTAATTTAGCAGTTTAAATCTATTTAATCAAAATAAAATGTAATGACAGAAACAGCTTACCATATACCATATTAGGATAAAAGCTAATGAAGATTGAAAATTCTAAAATACAAAAGGCTATTGAAACAATAGGACTATGTTAAAAACTACAAATGAATAATAAAATAAAAATAAAATATAGAATATCCTGTGCTATAAAAGTAACTTTACACAGATGGAGTCAGACTGCTTGTTTGAAAAAATCACTTTTTAAACTTGAAAATAATTTCAGAGAGATTGAAGCCTCACTTTTCATCGCTAGTTTTTGTCATAAGTTTCCAAGCAACTGCTTATTAGCATATTTTCTTATCTAGTGTACATGTAAGAGCTTTTACACTTGAATAAATGCTTGGAGAGGGCTTGATGTACACCTCTATTAAAGTGTACATGTTCTTTAGAGACCCAGCATTAATTCAGAAGCCAGCATTTAATTGAAAAAATACAGAACTTAAACATGCAGTGTTCAAAGGAAATGCACTGGATTGTAATGAAAGTACATGAATCCTCTTTGGATCCCATCCGAAACATCCATTTTGTTATTCAAGTTTCTATGAAGAGACACTGCTGTCCTCTTTTATTTTTAATTTTGCATAAAAGCTTGATACTCCTTACTACTTGATACTCATTACAGTAACTACTATTTTTGTAATTTTTGAGTTATTTTTTTGTAAAAAAAAAAACTCTTAGTCGGCGCGACGAGTATGTTGTGGACGGGTCAATGGATCAGTGAGAGATGTATGTATGTCACACCAATCAGATCGGATCTACTATAAACAGCCAATCAAATTTCTTGTTTTAAAAGTAAATGGTATATGAGAAAATTTGATCCCGATACAGTTCAGAACTGCCATATTTATTCTTCTATAAAAGAGGAGGAAGTATTCATTGGGTTTACTTCGGCATTTTCTGTGAGTTAGGCTTAGGATTTTAGTTATGGACGAGATGAGCCTTGAGGTATGAAACAGTGCGTGAGGCAGTTGTATGCAAATGAACGAGATGTTTTTATTTTTAGTTACAAAGGTAACTTGATATTTTTGTTTTTCACAAGGAGTAAATTCAATTAGACGTCACGCATCGTTGCTTCTAGTTCTTACGAAATGTTTTAGAGGAGACGAGACTATTTTGATTTGAAAGAGTTCGAACGTTTACAATAGGTACAGGTAACGGTTGCTGTGTTCTTGTTGCGTGCAAATATAACGAAATATTTTTATTTTTTCGTTACAAAGGGTAATTTGACACTTTTGTTTTTCACAAGGGAGTAAATTCAATTAGAGCTGGCAAATCATCACCACTTGTTCCCGCGAGATGCTTGCTATTTTAGTTACAAATGGTAACTTGATATTTTTGTTTTTCACAAGGGGTAAATTCAATTACACGTCACGCATCGTTGCTTCTAGTTCTTACGAAATGTTTTAGAGGAGACGAGACTATTTTGATTTGAAAGAGTTCGAACGTTTACAATAGGTACAGGTAACGATTGTTTTGTTGTTGTTGCATGGAAATATAACGAGATATTTTATTTTTTAGTTACAAAGGGTAATTTGACACTTGTTTTCCACAAGGGAGTAAATTCAATTAGAGCTGGCAAATCATCACCACTTGTTCCCACGAGATGCTTGCTATTTTTAGTTACAAATGGTAATTTGACACTTTTGTTTTTCATATGGGAATGAATTAAATTAGACTGTCAACGTGTCAGAGGTGTTTTTTTCTCTTTCTTTTTTCGGTAAACTAAGTGTTGTTGTGTAAAAAGGGTTAACTAAATTGTCACTGTAAACACTCCCTTAAATGCTCCTAATCTTCATAACCTTTTAATTAAAAAAATAACTCTTGCACGCCTTGCGTGCCTATGTTTAGATAATTGTCACTGAAAAGCCCTCTTAAGGGAGTGTCAATAAAGTTTGTATTGTATTGTATAGCTGCATGTACATTGTTCAAATGTATGTGCATGTATTTAAACATTTAGTTATTTAAGGTGCATTCCTTTGGGAGGAACTGGTCAAGGATTTATCGGTTGCTTTAATTTACCATGATCCGAACAATCTTCAATCATTGATCCTGACCCAAAAATATCCAAAAGGAAACGACCATAGTTCAACCTGAAATGCAAATTACTAATTGTTAAACTAACCTTTGAAGTAACAATCACATTATTGGCATATCTCTTCTGCTTGACTTCAACATCAGGGTCATCAGAAGGATACTTGTTTAAAACATAAACAGTTCGCCACTCATCCTCATATCGTCTTCTGCCTGGAAGAAACCCCTTTAAACAAAAAATCTCACTTTTACTAATAAAATAACCATGTGGTGGATCAAACATTCAGATATTTCACATGACATCAAAATTAAATCAAAGGCTCTCTGAGCAGCTCATGGATGAATAGCCCAATGCCAAGTTTACTTTTGCCCCTGTGGCAAAACGAGTCTTTGAGCAAGACTATTGTCACCTGCACGGTCATTCGCATGAAAATCAAGTGATTTTCATGGGAAATGTTTGGCACAAGCACTTGTTCTGCAAATAGAAACTCAGACGGTGGAAGTCAAAGTCTACATATGTGCCAAGCGGCTCATCAGGCCAGCACTGATAAAAAATAATCTAACAAAAAAACAATTTACCATCTTCTCGTGGTCTGTTTACAATGTCCGATTAAAAGCTTTAGATATGAAGAGGGTCGTACAGGGAAGTCCATGACGAGACGCAGCGGGGTCTATCTGTAAGTACCTCAAAGGAATGCGGGGTTGATGGACCCGCATTCCTTACATATTTTTTATGTTCGGCTGTGAGGAATCAACGTGTGCAAAATAATACGTGTCAAAATCCGCCGCCGCAGCTGTCAAAAATTATTTTTTGTCACCGGAACTACAGATTCAAATTATTTGGTCTGCGTAAAACTTGGCGCTACAAAGCCGCCAAACAAAACGAGCGGCGAAGCCTTTGCCGCTCGTTTTTGCGCTTCGTGCAGCACGCTCAAATTGCTAAAACGGCCAAGCTACGCAGGCTATGGATATTTTTTTATGCAGCGGGTCACTGAGAAAGTTTCTTTATTTGGATCCATGAATTTGAGCAGACAAAGCTACAGACAAAGCTTAAGATGATCCACAATTACAGAAATTACATGTAATTACGTATAAATTTTTCGTCCATTCGTTTCTGTCTCCCGAGGAGCTAATTTTTCCCTCGATGAAAACTGTCGAGTGTATGATAGAGATAACAGAAAGCGCATTTGCGACAAACCATTAATGTCACAGTTCCTTCGGGTATTAGTAATAATAGCGACTACGGTAACAAGACAACAGAAGACACTGTTTGGCGTAATGGGGGGAACACCACTCCGCAATCGGCGTGACAGACGACTTCATAGCGTGACTAAAAGCCTAAACTTATCTCCCCAGCGCTCTTAAAGACTCGCGCTGGATCGGACAAATTGTAGGCCGGTACAAAGCAAATCGACGCGATCTAAAGCCTAACTCTCCACGGCACTACGAGCTGAACCTCCGGCCAGCATCGTGCTATAATGGAAAGAGTGTAGGCGGTAAACACAAGCTCAAGCCTCCTTATCTCCCCAGCGCTACGAGCCGACTCCGCCGGCACGTGCTGGATCGGACAAGACTAAAGGCAGATAAAGAGCGTAACATAGCATAGCATGAAAGAAAACAAAGCTTGGGGAAGTCGCTGCGAGACTTAACCGATAGCGAATACCGAGAGGTGAACCCAAATTTTATTAAATGCAACAACAACCACCTCCAAAGGGAGGGTAGGGTGGGAATAAAAATGTTTCTAATGTAAAGGTACTCCTTACAGTAGCTAAACGAGCTTAGAGAATGGCACTTTGGACCATGCTAGGACTTTATACATAGACAGATGTCTAGAACTAAACCAATGGCGATTAATACAAAAAAGCTTGTTCAATGTTTAGCGAGACATGAATGGAGCTAGTTGTTACTTTTAGCCATACAAAACAAATGATATATGTGTAGCCGCCAGTATTGCAACATGGACACAGAAATGTCATTGTATTTACCAAACTATGAATGTGCATTCATGCCTCGAAAGCCAGAGAGTATGAATGTACATTCATGTCTCGTATGCGTTACGCAATGTAAACAAACTAACGTGACGGTAGAACTAAAGGCTTAACATGTCACGCTCCATTAACTGCGTTTTACAATGCGGTTGTAAAACTCTATTTAAAGCTTCGTGCTCTTATGTAAGCACCACAAGAAAAAAATACATTCTTTGCAGTGCAAGGCACTCATTTATTCTTATAATTTTATTTATTCTTCCAATTCATTTTTCCGATTTCCTTCAATTTCAATATCCAGTTCCATGAATGCCCCTGAAAGCCTTCGTGATAACTGAGCAGTTAAAATGAAAAACAGAAATTATTTAAGGCCACAGTAACACACTCCGACAAAACATCTGGATGCCACTGTAAACCTTTGTGATAGCTGAGCAGTTAACATGAGAAACAGAAATTATTAAAGGCAACATTGGCACACTCCGACGATAATCTGGATGCCACTGTAAACCTTTGTGGTAATTGAGCAGTTAAAATGAAAAACAGAAATTATTAAAGGTAACAGTGGCACACTCCGACGAAACATCTGGATGCCACTGTAAATCTTTGTGGTAATTGAGCAGATAAAATGAAAAACAGAAATTATTAAAGGTAACAGTGGCACACTCCGACGAAACATCTGGATGCCACTATAAACCTTTGTGATAACTGAGCAGTTAAAATAAAAAATAGAAATTATTAAAGGCAACAGCGGCACGCTCCGACGAAACGTCTGGATGCCACTGTAAACCTTTGTGGTAATTCAGCAGTTAAAATGAAAAACAGAAATTATTAAAGGTAACAGTGGCACACTCCGACGAAACGTCTGGATGCCTTGGCGATAACTAAGCAATTAGGATGTAAAACGGAGATTGTTTAAGGCAACATACTGGGCTCTGTGAATTTCTGCGAACGGCATTTCGACGAATATCTGAAGGCTGGGGAAACACACAGGCCTAAAACTTGGGGAAGTTTTAGAACTCTTCAATACCATCAGAATTTCTTAGCTTCTGCCACTGGATTGTTTTTGATTTATCTTTTTAATTGCGTGACAGTGAAAGCAATCTATTCTGTTCTTTGGTCTCCCGAAACGGCTGCCAGAAAAAAGGAGGAGAAAATAAAATAAAAACACGCAACGTTTCAAAAGGCTTTTAAGGCAAAAGCCAGAGACTCAAAAATCGGATCCCTTGAAAATATACAATAAACACGATTTTTAAGACTTTCTTTCATCGAATTGACTGAAATTTTAAGCTTTACCTTTTTGCCGTTGCTTCTTGGTGGTGTAAGTAAGAAGTAGCCGGCATCTTAATCCACATTTTGTGAGAACAAAACTGATGAAATCGTTGGCATCTTCAAACGGCGATTCGCTGTGGCCTTTCCAACAGGGTCTATGGGTCGAAATTTCCGCCATGTGAGTGAGCGCACCATCGGTTTGTTGTTGTTAATTAATATTAGCTCAATCGATCAAAACACTGTGATCAAGGCCACCTAATTGCCTCTTAACCTCTCAAATGCATCCTTTTTAAACAACCAGAACCTGGTAAATGCTGAAGAAATGTCACAAACAACAAAGCAACGATTTCATCTCAGTTCTGAGGAAGCCTTCCCTTCAAGCGCGGCACTATCAACTGTGGAAAAGAGTGCTGTACTTTACACTCACAACATCGTCTGGAAAGCGCGCCGGTAACTTATTACAAGAGAAATATTTTGCCGCACTCTCGCCACAAACCTTTTTACCAAGAACTTACCATGTTTTGTTAGGATCTAACAACTGAGCACTTTCCACCCGAGTGAAGGGCAAAGATCGGAGTCATTTCACCGCGGGAACTGCAAAAATTTGACTTTCTACTCATTCTTATCAAGTTACAGAGATATGTGAGTTATCAGATACATCAATCGTCAATGTTTGATTTCATCTAACATGTTAAACCTATTTTAATCCTATTTGATTTCGGTATCTTCTCTCTGTTTGACAGAAATTTAATCACGTAGTAAACCGCAACTTAATTAATTCGGAAATCGGGTACTTCCAGTCCAGACCCACTTGAGTCTCGTCATGCTGGCACAGTTCACAAACCTAAAATACAGAGGATCACGGTTCACGGATAAAAAAATTTCGTTTTCCCGAATTACGAAAATAAGAAAGTAAGGACCTGTTCTTACATTAAAAACAGTGTTTGTAGGAAGCAAAATCGCGAATGGCTAAATCAAGGCTCCGTATTGCATTTTGCATGGCTAAGGCACTCTCGATAGACCACTGTAACTATTCGGAGAACTTGTGTCTCAAAATCACGTAGAGTTGCGTGGTAAAATCACGAATATCGGTTAATATTTCAGGTTCTTCACGGATCACGCAAAACCTTCAAGTCACAAATCAGGAAGAACAAGAACCGCAGTATGCGGTTGAAAACCGCGCTTTAAAAAAACGCGGTTAAAAAAACGCTGTTACTTACACTGTCTGCGAAACGCGACTCTCCTGCACTTCAGCAAATATACGAAAAAAGGAGTATCTGATTACATTCTTTGCATAGCGTGAGTTTAGCTACCTTGTAATCGGAGAATTTTGTTTACGTCTAATGAAAAAACACCTTGACCTTTCAATATAAATTTACATATGGGTTTTTGACGAGCGCTACGCTTCTTGGCTTTCCATGTCCATTTGTTACAGCTACTGCTGCTTAGCTTGACAAATTTCAATTTTACAACTCCACGAGTTGAACCAAAAACCATCTTCACCCCGCGTTAGCCGCCATATGTATGAACTCCATGTTGTCGGACAAAAAATTCGTCTTTCTAGTACCCCGCTAAAACCTGCTGAAAATACCCCACGAAGTGCCTAGGACAAGAACCATACTAAGCAGGGGAGGGTTGGGAGAAACGATTTAATCCGGTTTAATGAATAAATTAATCAGAATCGAGTGAGTGAGTGAGTGAGTGAGTGAGTGAGTGAGTGAGTGCCATCCGATTGCCCCATACACTCATGTGATGTTATGTAACATCCATGAGCAAAAATCAACAATAAAAAAACTCTTTCTCCAGTGTTGCTTCTACTGACTGTCAATGTTAATTCAGCAAGACAGAATGCTTTACTGATGGTTTGATAAGTCCTTTTTCAACTATTGAACCTATGGATCATGCCGCCCTTGCTTCTTCTCTGACTTTTAAACTTGCATAGTGACAGCTACTGTTATTTTTATAATCCATCGAGCAATTGGTCTAAACGTATCAGGTGACTGAATGTGTCCCAGCTAACACTGGGAACAACAGAGTGACATTCCCTTATTTTTATAACTGTGCATGTTATGAAAAATATTTGAAGGACAATAAATACAATAGCCTCATATGCTCAGATATTTGTCCTTGTCCTCAAAACTTAGTTTTTCTCAAGCTACGCTTTCAGAAAACAGTTCGCTTCTCGTAACAGATAAATTATGTGCACAGCCAAATATTCAAGTGCCAAATGGAAGCTATTCTTTACATGTTTATTTACAGCTAACTGAAGGTCATGATTCATCCAATAATCATGAACAACATTTGGAGACATGCAACATAAAATAATTTTATACACTACAATTTTGTTTTGACTGCTTTGATAAGATCACAAGGTGTACTGCTAATTGACGTGAAACTGCGACCAAAACAAGAGTGTTGTATAATGGAGAGCAAATTATCAACGCTGTTAACAACCAACTTTGGCTTTCATTCTCCAAGCTTGAGAGAGGCGGTCATTCTCCTTATTTGAATTCTTCCAAATCATTAATCATTAATTTTTGGCCTTGCAGTTCCACTAACTAATTCTTGCACCAAATAAAACATGTAATGTATTCAGTTTATGTGCATTTATTTATACATGTAATTTCTATGGAAACCAACTAATACCTGTCAGTACCCAATGTAAATTAGACACGAGCACATGTAATTTCTATGGAAAACAACTAATACCTGTCAGTACCCAATGTAAATTAGACATGAGCACAAATTAAATTTACATTAAAATTTGTTATTCAGATTTTTTAAGGGGCATCATTTGTGTACAACAAGTTATTGATATTTTGTTGAAATTTCGCAGCTGTATTTTTATCTACTCTTCAATTTTCAGTTCCAGATACTTAGTAAATATCAAGCAAAATTGTATGCAAAAACTAAACCATTATTTTTATCTACAATAAGTTTGTTTATTAATGCACGGTGCATTGCAGGATGGATATATATCATTTGGTGTTTCACCGTCACTGCTAATTTCCAGCAGTTCTGAACTAAGAATAATTTCAAAGTTTGTCAAAACATATGGAATTGCCATGGTTTTCACCAAGAAAGAAATCGGCATAACATAAATTATTAATTAAACACTAAAACAAGTCCTCGCGTTTTACAATAAAACCTAAACTGTAAAGATAATTCATAGAGCAACTTTTTAAAATGCCAAATAACTTGAGCTTATGTTCCGACAGAAATAATGACCTTGATGTGACTTTCACTTTCTCTGCCAGAGATTCGACTGAATTCACGATCACATAAAATATTAATTTTGTTGACCCACTCGATCCTCCAGAGCAACCACCAAAACCATTTTATAATGTCTTCCAACACATGAAGAACAACAGCTTAACTGGACTCTCGCACAAGGAACGCGAAAAAAGAAAACAAAGGCCTTAATTACTAAAACATTTATAACACAAAGTACAAAAGCTGGAGTCTTCTGGCTTATTTTGGAATTAGCGGAACTTGAACTAGGCTTTTGAAATTCTCCTGTGTGTTTTGAGCTTAAACTTAGTGCAAAACATAAAAGCCGTAAGATTTTCACAAAAATCTGGCAAGCATGAATTGTGAAATACGTTGTGAATGATTGTATTAAGTAAATTTGAAAACCGCAGATTACGGCTCCAGAATTTCTGAGAATTTGTATCCATCACTACAGAACACAAACACTGGTCGACACAAAAATTACTTTCCTCACGCTAAAACAGCACCGTAAAACTCTCCGTATTAGCGAACAGCTTTCCAAACAAATCTGGATATATATTTTTTCCTCCCTGAAAGGGAAACATATATCTAGCTATCAAAATTTCACACTAGCCATTAAATGTATTCACGCAAACAAAACAACCTGAAAACAACTAAGTTCCACTACATCGCACAACGCTGACAACAAACACAAGACCTTTCTGCTTAATAATTTAGGACAACGCCACATCTTTGAGAGCTGCGTTAAGATTTAAGAAAAAAAACTCAGGTTTCTTTGACGTCTTCTTTTTGCATCAACAGTTTCACTCCGGCAATCACTTCGATCACGTGCAAAGCGAAAGTGTTGAGCGCTAGTGAATTAGTCACTTACCAGCAGACGATTCTTCAGTCTTCCAAAAGGCATTAAGGGTTGGCTCCTTCCTTTACACCGACAAAGCAAGTTACTGTACAATGAAATATTTAAATCACAATAGTATCATTCTAAATTTCCTTCCCGCTCACTGTTATTCCACCTGTGCAGTTCCAAAGATACTCAATGCGGAAGACTGCGGAAATAAGAGCGAAAAGCGATATTTGCTTGGAAACCTCCCCTTAAACAGTTTCCCGAGGGTCGCCTCCCAGGGGTAGTATTTTGTGGGACACAAAACATGGCATCTGTACGGCAGGCAGACACGGCTTTATGGCTTCATAACAAATTATCCACAGATGATTCTTGGTCTGGTAGTAGTTTACGCTCTTTACTAACTCAGGATGTTCTCCGTAATATCCCAGAGTGTTTTCATAGGCTTGAGACTCAAGTGAAAGTAAAACTATTGATGGCTTTCCTTCACCTACCTCGCCGTGTGATAGAGGAAACGAACAGCGAAATGAGCGAAATATTTGAGATTGGCAGCCAGGACGAAGACGAATGGGTTCGGGTTTTATCAGAGATATTGAAATATTACCCGAGTACAGGAATGCTGAACGTTCATTTGGAGCACGTTAGCCCCGTGTTCAGA
Organism: Micromussa lordhowensis; assembly: GCA_964020085.1. Lineage (NCBI taxonomy): Eukaryota > Metazoa > Cnidaria > Anthozoa > Scleractinia > Lobophylliidae > Micromussa > Micromussa lordhowensis. The sequence goes on from OZ026599.1 coordinate 8,596,514, forward strand.
GAGGTGGCAGAGGAAATCAAGAAGACTGGTAAACAAATTATTGACAATAGTTTTAAAGCTTTGTACATGCGTGAGTGTATGGCCATGGACATGTTTAATTTATCTTATTTTAATTTTATGTTTTATTCAAGCTTATTTTAACCGGTAACCATTAGAAGTGCAAACTTGAGAAGACTAAAACTACATATGATAATATTGTCCGTCACATACATGTAACCCGTTCCACTCATCTGCCCAACTTAACTGATGAGTTAGGGCCCAGTTATATGGTCTCGGGTACCCGAGACAACCCTTCCCCTGAGGTAACTTTATCGAGCGTTTATATGTGAAAACATAGTTCCAGTAGGCCGAGTCAAAGTTAACCCAGCATGATTATTCATAAACCTTTAGTTACTGAATAATCAAATGTGCAAATATCCCTCTTTCTTTGGGTTTTTCTCGGTCATTCGATCACAGCGGGTTTTGCCGAGTTAATTTTTACTTCTTTAATACGAATTTCTGCTATAAATCCTAAATCTAAGCATTACGTGACATTCGCCACGCCACGCCGTTTATATGTAGAAAAGTTGTCCCGCTTGCCAGGGTTACCCTACCTGCCGAGGTGAGACAACTCGCCCACAGTTGTCTCACTCCCCGAGACAAGTTGGCGATCCTAATGTAAACGGCTGGTTGAATTTTAGAAAGAAACAAGCTAAATGTTACCTCGGCCAGGGTAGCTCGGGGGGAGGGTTGTCTCGGGTACCCGAGACCATATAACTGGGCCCTTAGGTACAGCAGCTGACGAGCGGCGTTTAAATCAGTATCATTTAGCTTGGCAATTTTAATCAGGTATGGCAAACAACAAGAAGTTCAGCAGGGCCTGTTGCATTATGTAACATTAATTAGAGTGGCAGCTTATTCATATGGCATTCTCCTGATGTGCCGAACCCACTACATAATGTGTACTTATTGACTGAGTGGGAGGGCCGGACGGAAAAATATTTGGCTCAAGGTCCGTACGTCCTGACCGAGAGCCAAATATTTTCCCGTCCGGCGCGACCTTACTGAGCCAATAAGCATTTTATCATATGACCACTTACTGTTGAAAATTTTGAAAATTCTGTTCGAGCCTAAATAGGACGCGATTACATAAGATCAGACGGCTGCGCGCGCGGAACAATTACATGAAAGTTTCTACAACAAAACTTTCTCATTTATCAGTTTCTTCGCGTCGAACAAGAAACTCACAATTCATCGAAAAACACAATTAACGTTCTCATTTTTGTTCATGCTAAAAAGCCAACAGAAGTTGATATAAAGCTGTCAAAAATATGTCAAGCCATCAAAAACTTAGCGAGTGACAAAAGGTCGCTTCACGGAAAATGTCGGCGTCATTTCAAGCTATTTGTCGACCTTTTGGATTCTCTAAAACAAGGGACAACCGGGCAACTGAATATTTATGACACATGTTGGCTCCTGCAAACAGTGCCTGGGTTTGCCGACTTTGCTGGTGTAGTGGAAATTACACAGTTAAACACAAACGAGTTTTTATATCGTGCGGTAATGAACTTGTATTCGCATTCAGTTTTGTCTCTTCAAATAACACTGACGTAGAAACTACAGAGCAGTTTATCCTACTGCACACAAGGTATGTTTGTGATTATTCTGGTTCCACCAACTTCTCCCAGAAACTCTGAAACTCGAAGAAAACATTTATATCGTACTTTGGTTACTTCTTCAGTTTTCTTTCTTTTGACCCACAATGAATTCTTTGATACCTTTGAAGGAAAGAAGTTTCGCTGACTGTCTGCTTATTTGAAAGGTTAATTATTGGACAGTTTATCCGGAAGAGTTGTTTCCTTGACCGCCTGTTTGCTTGTTGGTTTCTGAGAAAGTTGTGAGCTTCTTCATATGCGAGGAGTGTTAAATTTCTTTCTTTGCTTTCGAAGAGAGTTGGCGACTGAAGTAGTTCTGAACGGGACAATTCGCCTGGATAGTAAAATTCGCTCTCAGAAAGTTCACTTTCATGACTCATTGTGAAGAGAACAAACTTTGGCAGCAACAAAATATTGTTTTGCCATTAACACGCATCGATTTTGCCGCACTCGTTTCTAGTAGGGCCGTACGCATTTCTAGTAGGGCCGTACGCATTTCTAGTAGGGCCGTACGTGTTTTTCCGGCCCTATCACTTCGACGCGTACGGCCCTCATACGGGACCTTTTCTCTTATGGTTTTGCAAGGAAATTGCGCGCGGGGCCGTATGGGTCATATGATAATGTGTACTTATTGACTGAGTGGGAGGGCCGGATGGGAAAATATTTGGCTTTTGGTCAGGACTTACGGACCAAGCGCATCTAACATGTAGATTAACAGATGGCTGGATATACTGATACTCTACAGTATTTTAGTATTTGTATTCCTTGTCTCCATTAGTTTTTAGCGAGGTCCATGCGTCCTGACCGAGAGCCAAATATTTTCCTGTCCGGCCCGACCTCACTCAGTCAATAAGCATTTTATCATATGACGACTTTTTTTTCATTTTCATTCTTTGGTGGAACAAGGCCGCGTGCGGCAGCATTGCTTCGTTTCAAGAGTAGTGACTTTCTTTCTGTTGCTTCGCTGTGAGTAGGTAATTGTAGCATTTTGGCGTCCGTCTCACAGGGATAATAGAACTCGTTGTCGGAATGTATGCTTTCACTCATTTTCAAGGAAACACTTTTTAGCACCAAAATTGTTTCGCATTGTTTTTGCCGGGGCTGTACACGTTTTTCCGGCCCTATCACTTTGACGCATACGGCCCTCATATGGGACCTATTTTCTTATGGTTTTCCAAGGAAATTGCTCTCGGGTCGTATGGGTCCTATGATAAATTACTGTAATGTATTTTTGATATAACGGCACTCGTGTTTTACTCAAAAGTGAGTGACCTGTCATATGGAGCTTGAAGTTGTCACTAAAAATAACAGGCAAAAAATCCCATCACATTTCAGAGCTCACCATTATGCCTTTGATTTATGAGAAATGGAATTGTTTGTAAACCAGCTTATGGGATTATCATTAACAGGTCAAATTTACTGGGAGAAAGCCTTCTTAAATACAAACAACCTTACAACTGAATTTTCTTTCCCTAAATATTTGCTGTTGCTATTGCTATTGCTATTGTACATGTACATGTAGATGGGCATGTTTAAAACACAAAATGGTGAAATGACGGAATGGCACTTAACAATATGGGATACGGCTAACCCATACAGTTACTGAGAGCTAACAACCTTCAAGTCAGTGATATTTAGGCTAACTGAAGCACTATTTTATATTTAGGCTAACCAGAGCCCTGTTTAGGCTAACTGGAGTGGCATTGCATCATTTCACCATTTCGTGTTTTAAACACATCCCATGTAGATCTTGTTCTTATCGTTCTGGCCCCAGTTGTTGAAAGGCTGGATGACACTATCCACCAAATAAATCACTATTTAGTGGATAAGTGTTAACAAAACAAACCATGCTATCTGCTGGATAGTGATTTATCCGCTGGATAGTGTTATCCACCTTTTGAACAACCCAGGCCTGATCAGCAATTTCAAATTCGGTCTCTGAAAAAGCCAAGATGTATGTTTTGCTCAAGCAAATATCAATTCGCTTTCAATAAGATTTGAAGTACATGTAGGTGGCTACCTGGGAACAGCACCCACGTAAGTAATATGAGAAGCCCAGGAGAATTTTTTCTCTGGATAATTTTTAAAAGTTAAATATACCCGCTGACTTTCAACAGAATACCCGCTGGAGCTCTGGCAGGTGCCAGGTCCTATTGAAAGCACTGCTACATGTGTACAACAGTGTAGGTTCGTAGTGTTCTGGAGCAAAATGAATTTAGAAAAACAGGGATATATCTCTCTTGTTTGTTGACTGCTTTTTGACCTTGTACAGAACCGGAGAAGATTGCAATGATAAGTCTTCTTGTGTACGTACATGTACATAGGATGTAATTTTATGTTAACCCCAGTCAATTAATTGGCAATGTAGATTAACAGGTGGCTGGATATACTGATCATCTACAGTATTTTAGTATTTTAATTTGTTTTCCTTGTCTTGTTAGTTTTAAGTCTTCCTGATGGTGGATCTAGTCTTCTTCCTATGGAATGCCTGTATCTAAACAGAACAGCACTTGTTGCAATGGTAGGACCCCAGCCTCCTCTTCAAAAACACTTCACACTTCGAAGAAAACCAAAGTCTGCTGCACTCAGAGCAGAGCTCACACAGAAAGGTACATCCATTTTGCATTAGGTTGAGAGCTGTTTATTACCTTCTCCTTATATAACATATACATATGTTATGTACCGTAAATGATATAATAAATGCCCAGGGCATTTATTAAATGTTTGTGATGTAAGGAGGGGGGGGGGGGCATTAAATAGATATGAGGCATTTATTAAAGAGGGGCATTTATTTCAAGTTAACTGTAACAACTACTTACAAAATCCAAATAAAAGTTCATAGTTCTATAACAAAGCGGCAACAACAGTAAGTTCATAGTTCTATATCAAAGCGGAGACAATAGTAAGTTTATAGTTCTAAATCAATGCAGCAAGATTGATCAGGATTTAACTCGTAAGCCAATGCTGTCCAAGCAACCAAGGTGTTACATATATTGCATGATTTTGCTTTACAGAGCATTTTCCCGAGTTTTAGACAATGCTTTTTTTGGGGAGGGCATCTATTAGAAACGGGCGTTTATTAGAGAGGGGTGTCTATTTCAAATTTTACGCCACACCAAGGGCGTTAATGGATAGGAGGCATTTATAAGAGAGGGGGCATTTGTTAGATCATTTACGGTAGTTGAATTTCTGCTATGGGATGCAGGCTTTTAGCTGCCAGGGTTTGAAAAGTAGGGATCCAAAATGTGCTTCAGGGTCTGTTCAAATGAACATCATATAAAGCAACACAGAGAAAATAAAACAATTTTCTTTAAAAAGTGGCCGTCCAGTAGACATCTAGATGCCCATCTGGCTAAAATCTTGATCGAACACCTTTTATGATCTTCTGTAGTTGGAACCTTTCTTTAAGCAGCAGGCACCTCTATTTCACTGGGCATGTACTAAACCCAAACCAACAGGGGGGGGGGGGGCACACCAAGCCATTATCATCATTGAGAGCTAACTCTGAGCATTATTCAGGCTAACTGGAGTGCTAATCAGGCTAACCAAAGTGCAAACAGACTGCGAGTCTTCAGACTTTCACTCCACTTACCCTGAAAAGCAGCCAGGTTAGCCTGAATAATGCTCAGGGGAGCCTGATTATGGTTGAAGATAGTTGCTTCAATTTTAATAAATCTCTTATATCCTCTGACAAAACTGTAAAGGAGAGCAGTAATGGAAACCTGACAGTTGGCCCTACAGCAAAAGACAAAAGCCTCAAAACAAATCCAAGTTGAGCTTCTATTATGTACAACATACTACATTGCATCCATCTGTAAAAAGCCTTAAAAATATTTCTGGATGTTTTATACTAATAATCTACCAGCAATAGAGATAGATTTCTTGTAAGAGTGAACATACATGTATGAAAGCCCTAATTGTACGATTACTAAGCCGCCATCACTCAAGGAGTCTCTATAGGTACCCCCTCCCCCCCTGGTGTATCCAAGTAAGTGTGCCATTTCTCTTGCATTTACAGCCAGTGAAGCTATATCAGCTCACAAGAAAGGCCTTGGAACCCCTCTGAGCTCAGGACACAAACTTCAATCTCCTTCCAAGAAGTTTGAAGCCCCTGGTAAGTGGAACTACTCTGCTGCAATGAAGAAAGAGTGTCCAATAAGGATAGGGATCAATGATCCAAGATCAAGTGCTTGGATCATGGTGCATCAAAGGAACCAATGAACCAAGGATTCATGGGTTCCTTTTGTCTCAGGTAACTGTTGTTGATCTGGCTGATCCGAAAGGAAAAAGCCAGAAAATATACAACATGGTATATTTGCTCTGAATGTAACAAGGGTTTCAGGTGGGCAAAATTATTAGAATTGAACTCCTTTGTAAGAAACATTCTCTGCCAGATGGTCAAACCAGCTGGGCAAAATTGTCCTCACAGCCGGTGAATTTGCTCGGTGCCCAGCACTTAATGAAACCCCTGATGTGAATTTGCATGAGTTTGTGTGTTCCTCAGGTTATTCCTCTTTATCTTGCCTTGATCATAGTAAGAGTAACACCAAGAATGTCAAGCTCTTCAAGTTTCCGTCCAACACCTAGCAGAGCAACTCCATCGAGTGGTTCATCCAGAAGCATCATCTCTGCTGCCACACTTAAACACCATGGAAGAACAAAGGTAAGCATCTAAAATGCTGTCCAGAGTAAAAGTGCTAAGCTTGCTATTAGTGTTTCTAAACTACATGTACATGACATTAATCGCAAAATGTTTTTGCACCATGTTACTCAAACTATCCCTCAACTGGACAGAAATCATCTTTCAACGCTAAATACCACAAGACAATTTTATGTAACTCTATTTGACAGCACTTGATATTTACCTACAGTGTAGTAGATGTTGACCGTGATGATTAGTGATGCATCAGATATATATGTGTACAAGATTCGACCATGCAGTGTACAGTTGAATGCAACTCATACACATGTAGACGGTATACTACCAAATATGCCATCTTGGCATCTAAGAAAGTCTTGGATTTTACCATTTGTTACCCTTATATTAATAGTAAGAGCATATTAATTATTAGGCGCGGTGGCCTCATGGTTAGTGCGCTCGACTCCGGAGCGAGCGCTCCGGGTTCGAGCCCTGGCCTGGGACACTGCGTTGTGTTCTTAGGCAAGACACTTTACTCTCTCAGTGCCTGTCTCCACCCAGGTGTATAAATGGGTACTGGCAAATTTAGTGCTGAGGGTAACCCTGCAATGGACTGGCATCCCATCCAGGGGGGAGTAGAAATATTCCTAGTCGCTTCATGCCACGGAAACCGGGTTAAGCTCCGGCCTGATGGGCCACTTGGCTCGTATGCAGACTTTACCTTTTACCACATTAATTATTATTTGTGGTGATTTTAACTATGGGAATTTTTCACCAGCTTTTGGACATTAATGAGCAGCCTATTGGAGGTGGCAGGGAACTCAAAAGAAGAAAGAAATTGGCAGGTATGGCTCATCAAATCTAAATCTTAAACAGTCTCTTAAACAGTCTCATTCAAGCACAACTTCTTGAAGACTTATGTTTAAGCACAAAAGAATTGTGACTGCATTTTATGTGTTGGCAGGTTTCAGGTGAAGTCTGCATTAAAGCCTAAATGTAGTACACTTTAGCTCATTAAGCCGGCAGTTACAGCTGTATCTTATATACTTGTATATTATCTCAGTTAGTACGCGCGCTGTGATTGGTCAATTTAGTGGGCTGTATTCTACTGTACGGCCCGCTAAAATTTGAAGCTGCTTTTTTTGCCAAAATGTTTCTTGATTTATCGCCAAGGGTTCTTAACTTTTCTAGCAAGTAAAAGTTTAAAACTTTCTTTTATTTCTGAAATTGTGTATTAAAACCTGCTAGTGACTAAATACCGTAAATGTCCATGTATAAGCCGCACTTTTTTTCACAAAATTGAAGCCCAAAATCAAGGGTGCGGCTTATCCACGGATACATCTGTGTTTGGAGATCACAAAAGCCTAATTAATATTCATAAAACTTCTTAAGTTGTCAAGAAATAAACATCAAAGAAACTGAGAGCGTGTTGCTGTTGTTCACTGACTTTTTTCGTGAGTGGTGGCTCCTAAAGGAGCCGTTTGTGTCTTTCAATGTTTATCGGCGAATCTTGCTCTCCAAGAGTTCTTTCAAGCGATTAATTTTCACTTTACTCAATCAACTAAACACCAACGTACAAGGAATCTCCATTCCTCCACACAGCTGTTTGTAGGACAAATGAAATTTCGCTTTCTTTAGACTTGATAAATGTGAAAGATGGCAGCAACTTCAGCGTCGGTGTTTCGAAACCTTGATTGTTTGTCCTTCTTTGCTTATACCAAATACAACTTTGCTGGCATTTCAAACTTTATTGTTTTTATTTTTTCCAAAATCTGCGCTTCCAAATTGGGAGTGCGGCTTATCTACGGATGCGGCTTATACATGGACGTTTACGGTAGTCAATTTATGATTTTTTAAATTGACTCGTTTTGCTTTCGAGGTGCATCATAAATTTGAAGCCGTTCCGTGTGAATAAAAATTGTTCCCAAACCCGTCAGACACACAGTAGAGATATAATAAATATCTTACTAACCTCGTTTTCTCGGTCCGTACTGTAAGTTATGGATCCTCGTTTTTACACTTCAATTTATGGCCTGCACACTTCGCGTTTGGGCCATAAATCGATGGGGAAAAAACTCGGTCCATAACTTACAGTACGACCCTCGAACTCAGTTAGTGAGAGGTATGTATGAAGGAGCTAGGAGTATTTCTACTCCTACTGGATGGGATGTTGGTTCATCATAGGGTTACCCCCAGCATTTAATCACTGGTACTAATTGATAGTCCTGATACACCTGGGTAGAGGAGCTGTGAGAGTTAAGTGTCTTGAACCAGGGTAATGGTTACACTGTTAACCAGTAACCATTAGTAACCAGTAACCATTAGGCCAGTGTACCTCTTACAGTAGGCACATTTTGCAGTTTCCAATTTATCATAAACAAGGTAAATGTAGAACTGGTGAGACGTATAATGAAAACAGTCAATAACTTGGCATTGTCATGTCTATCTTTATATCTGCAGTCTGCAGACTAGGGTGCTTTTATAATGATCAGGTGTGATAACTAGTTTGTTTGAGTGATATTTGAAGTGATTGTGTTATTAATTGTAGAGTCTGAGCAGGGAGAAGATGCAAAACAAAAAAAACTAGACAACATTAAACCAGCAGAACCAAGCACACCAGATTATGCTGCAGGTCTGGCACCTGTGTCTCAACCAAACAAGGTAATTCTCTCATTCACCGGTTTGTTTGTTTTTTTGTGAATATGGCACATACAAATCCGTGAAGCCTTGAACTGAGAGACCTTTGGATGTTGGCTGAGTATGACATGGGACAAAACTTAATGACACCGTTTTAAAATTGCATTATCTTTCAACCTAATTCTACAAATAAGTTTGTTACAAGTTTGTTATACACTGTGTTTACAAATCATGCTGGCCTAAGAAACATCACTTTGATCGGGGTTACGTTGGAAAGATCTTTTCCTCCTGCAGAACTTGAGTATAAGTAGTGCCAATTTTGGTCAAAGGTGATGACGTCAGAAGTGGAACAAAGGCCAACGCTCATCGCAGCCAGTTATGGCCAGCACAGGCGTCAATAGGTTAATTATGTTCAACTATGGGCATGGCAAAGTAACTAGAGTTTTATCCAAAATAGGTCGATAAGTTTAGCCACAGGCTTTTTTGAGTTTACAATTCACTTGATATTAAGGTATTTTTATTCTTTTAAAAGCCTCCTTCAAGCCCAGAGACACCAACATCAAGCATGGCGCCTCCAACATCTACTCCATCTTATGCACCACAGAGTGTCTCAACCCAGTCTTCCACTGCGGATACACTTAGCGAGAGTACTATTAACCTCAAGAGAGAGTTGGAGGTAAATTTCTTCTTTTTTTTTTTCTAACTCTGTTACCTCTCGGTGTTCAAGCCACCACTGCAGATAATTGATAATGAGAGCCTCTGTGCTTCCCAGACTGTCTGCAGGCATTAACATTCTCTTCCCCAGAGCCCACCTGTTCCTGTTAACCGTCAGGGCCTTAACATCAGTTTTGGTTAAAGATCAATCGGTAAATGAGTATGAGAAAGAAATCATCCTTGAATTAGTGAAAAAGTTAGACCAAGGGTTAGACCGGGGATGAGAATGCGGCAGAGGGTAAGAAGAGTAGATGGTGCTTCTCGCCTGGATAAGAGCTCTCGGACATTTCAGTTTAAATTCTAAAGTCACTGTCAACTATAACTCTTGTTTCCTTGTTTCATGAGCTGGTTTTTGTGATCTCTGGAAATCAAGTGCGACTAACGACTAACGCACATTGTACTGTGGCGCAGAACACAATCTCCTTCGATGTGTGCATGCTGAGGCATGAAAACTATGCATTCCCGGCATGCATTCACTGGTTTCCAAGCAATTTAATCTATTGCTATCGCATGTGCTGATTTCGAGGATCACTGTGGGTTCTCAACCAGTGAGAAAAGAGATATTAATTATTATATATAATTATGCTTTATTAGATGCATATGGAACAACAGCGTCAATTGATGATGAGAGAGCGACAACAAAAGCAGGCTGCTGCTGCTGCTGCGGCTGCGGCAATGGCTGCAAGTTCTTCGAGTTCTACAACCCCAGCTGTCAGTGATTCAACAAGAACCCCTGCGGCAGTTTCCCCTGGCTCTGCGAACACTCAGCAGCAACAGCAACAAGCTAACAAGCGCCAGCTTACCCTGACGGTAAGTATGTTCCTGTCCTGAAACTGTCTCATCCGGGAGTACTCCGAGAATAATTGCGTGCGGGTGTGCGGCCCGCTTCCCAAAACCCTTGCCCTATTTAAGACCAAAGTCTGTGAGTTTTCCTACCCTAATTATGTCCTGACCCTTAAATCAATGGCCTCTGTCAGACCTGCCTTAATATCAGTTCCGTAAAAAAAATCTACATAGGTGGCCCACTCTAGTAAGCTAACATCCTAACCAGAAATCAGACGGGTTTTTTTTTTCCGCCGCTGTGGAAGAGGTTCCTTCTTTTCCCTTTCTCTCTCCACTCCTACCCCCGCCAAGAAAACGACAACGCCTCGTCACAGTGTTAGCTCATGGTGCAAGCCCTGACCTAGAGCTACATTCGTTACAGCGGTTCGTTTCTTTCTTGGCTTTTCTCTCGTCGTAAGCAGAACAGTTCCCTTAGAAGCTAACGTTTCAGTAGTTTTGATTGAAGAAAGACAAATATACATCAGGTCAGAATGAAAGATCAATGTGTGAATTATTGTTTGGTTGAGAGACTTGTAAACCAAGTATCCCGCATTTGTTTTACAGCGAGAGCAAATGTTAGCTGCTCATGAAATGTTCAAGAATGCAAACCGTGTGAGTCGAGCAGAAAAGGCGCTCATTTTGGGATTTATGGCTGGCGCAAGAGGTAAATACACCATGGACTACTCATTATTACTGGGAAACAAAGAAGTCAATAAACTGCTTGAAACTGATATGTGTCTGTAATTTGCAGTACCTTATGTTGCTGATTGGTCTCTTGCTATACGGTTCGTGGTCTTCTGCTGACATTCCGTGCGGTTTATTTTTAAAACCTCTTACGCATACATACACCTACCTGTATGGTCTGTTGCTGAGAAATACCAGAAATATGTGTAGAGAGGTAACGCCACATGGCTAGCGTATGTCACGCGCTATAAACCCAAGATATTTTCGTTCTCGCTTTGTCGTAGAGTCTGTTTCGTTTCACGCTCTTTTGTTTGGTCACGTTTTTACTGATCGAATTTTGTTGTTTTTTATACCGTTTACTGAGGCCATGGATTTATGTTTGTAGTAGTTCATTGCTTTAAGAACTGTAGTACCTTCGCTTTACTAATTTGACTTGGTGTTTGGCTTGTTTCTTACAGAGAAACCATATTCTCATCAAGGCCCAATAATTACTATCAAGCTTAGTGAAAACACGGAGACCGTGACAGCATCAGACGGAACACAGCAGATCCAGCTGGTAGAAATGCTCTTTGAAATGAACTATGACTCGGGTCACTGGCGCAGACTCAAACGAACCAGGGTGGTTTCCAAACATGGTGCGTCCTCGACTCCAGGACAGAAAAGCACCTGATTCATCAAAAGATTGCGAAAATCCATTGAATGCGGGTCAACTAAATTATATGCTAGTTTTGAAGCATTATTTTAAGTCTGTTTCCGAAGTTGACAGACAGCAAGGCGAGCGAGGCAAGAAGAATGGAGTAGACTCTCACCTGTTCACTCTTTCTTCTGCAGAGGCTTGTTCGCTAAAAGTGTTTGTGTAATACGATCTGTACTGTACACTGGTAAACACGCTGAAACAATTAAGGACAAATATCAGCGAAAGGAATACATGTATCTGGGCTTTCCAGAAAAAAAAATGAATTTATAGATACACGGACCAATAGAAGAGCTTATAAGTTATGAATTGTCAAGTTGAATAAAGCTTACCATGTGATATCAGTCTTTAGAAAATAACCCAAAGCAAATACGCACGCTGATTGGTTTAAAACCGTGTTTCTATTTAACAAATAGATTCCATGTTGCCGTGCGTCTGTTCAGTAATAGATCACAGATGACGTCAAAATGTGGCAAGAACAAAAAAGTGGCACACGAGGCGCAGCCGAGTGTGTCACTGATGTTCTTACCACATTTTGACGTCTTCTGTGATCTATTACTGAATCAGACGCACGGCAACATGGAATCTATTTGTTTTATATAATAACGAAAAGCCTTTTTTGTTTCTAAATATTTCAACATAACGCGAAAGCCGGCCTTTTGCCCCGCCTTTGCAAGAAAAAAGCCATTTGACGTGATCTATGATATACAAAATGAAGCAATCTCATTGGTTGCCATGCGTAGCAAAGACTTGTGATTGGTCCAGGAAAATCACGCCACTGTCAAACTTGACTCGAGCGTCGCTTCTCGTGGAATGAAAACTTACAGCAAAAGCAGAATTGAACTGCGAAAATCTACAAATCGTAAAGAAAATGCTGGAGTCAAGTCAGTTTTTGTCATCAGAGCAGCCCAGTGAGCCGAAGAGCTTGGATGTTGCTTTGAATATTGCAAGAGTTGAAAAAATACGCTCGGGAAACTTGCGATTGCAGTCAACCCGGAGGCCATTTGATTCAAGTTTTGAACGGAAAGAAGCGTCAGTGACGGTGGAAATTTGTGTCGTTTATGGTCGGCAGTGATTCTCAAATCAGTTTGAAATAGTGTCGGAGACACCTTTTAGCTGCGATACAGTAGGCCGTGAGCTGTAGTGAGCTGTACTTTGCTCGCTGCTGTGCCCTGAAACGGGCTGGAACATTCGCATCGGAAAGCAAGGTTAGGTGTTTATTTTGATGCTTGATGTTTCGCAATTCCGGACATCAATCAGTGTGTCAACGATTATTTTGAGACTGAGAAAAGTTGAATTTATTAAATGAATTAATCTCACGCATAAACTTTGTGTTTATTGGGTTTGTTAAATTCGAGATAAAGCAAAGGTTTTCGGCTTACCAAGACCAATTTTGTGTTTGGCTTAAGTCTCGCTTTCTGACGACTGCTCGAGAATTTTTTCTGAGCCATTTTCTAAAAGAAACGGCTTTATCTTTCTTCTTCCTGCTAGACTATGCTTCTCGTACCTGTTCAATGCCTCTACAATGTTTTTTTGTACATATCTTTTGCTCAATCACGTAAAATATTATCTAAATTCTCAAAACTTTCCGCCATTTTAAGGACGGTGCCTACTATTGTTAGTGCGCACACTTTCTGCGCATCACGCAAGACATTGTTTAAGGGCGCGCTGGGATTGACACTAGTGACGCAATCAACTACGCTACTAATGAAAGCAAAATTTTCCGACTGTGACCAAATCAAGTTTAATGAACCTATACTTATACCAGGAACACCGAAATAGCATAATATCACTAAGCAGTAACTGTTAACGTCTTTCAGCGAAAGAAACTAGCTGTTATCTGTCGAAAATTATACTGAAATCGAACTTTAAATATGTACCTGCATATGGCGTAGTGCGCGCGCTAAACAAGTGCGAGATCCACATTTTTTCACTTACTGGGGAGGTGACAGGAAAAAAATGTAACGGGCATCGCAAAAGTTTAAAAAAAAGATCAATAACTTTTAAAGACGCGTGGCTACCCCTACTTTTTATGTTATGAAATGGAAGTAGCAAGCCCAGTCAACGCGTCATTAGTTTCTGGTTGTGGGCCAAAATTGTTTAGACTGTATTTTAGCTGAACCAGAGCAAGGCTGTCAGAGATGCTAAAAGTGCTGTTGCAACGATTTTGTTATTGACAACACGCCAACAGTGGTTTTTGTGCTTCCATTTACCATGAAGTTTTAAGATCTTTATAAATATGTTTGCTTTTCGGTATTTAAAAGCGAATTTTAGGGAAATCTGTAAAGAAAATATCCTTTCTTTCTTTTTTCAGAAAAATGCTGATGTCAGCATTTTTGTTAGGTTCAAGACTAATTATCTGGGAAAAATGCATGGCTACCCCAGTTTTTCTTTGTGGATTCCAATAGCCCTTTCAAAGATCTACTTTTCCCGCGTGGTCCTATTTTGGCGCAAAAACCTTGGTATTTAGTAAGCACCGTCCTTAAAACACAGAGGGAAGAGCTTTGTAATGATGACGTCAATCGTGCATCTGTCCTCTAATAGATCATAGGCGAGGACCAATCAAAATGCGAGAATAACTTGGGTTATTATATAAAGCTCGATAGCAACACAGAACTAGCACGAGCTGTTGACGTAATGATGGCGCGAACAAAGAGAATTTACATTTTGATGATCGAAGTAAACAAGTTGTTTTTCTTTTTCTTCGTCGCGGTATTTTCGAAAAGAAATAGAAAACATCTTATCCGTGTTCCTATCGAGTTATAGAAACACGAGTGAAAGTTTGGGAGAACTTGAAAAGCTGTGGAAACACTCGCCTGCGGCTCGTGTTCCCACAGCATTTCTCGTTCTCCCAAACTTTCACTCGTGTTTCTATTAAACAATTAGATTATGAGCTCGAGATTTCTATCGCGTGATAGTTGACGAGGGCGCAGCCCGAGTCAACTATCACGCATAGAAATCGAGAGCGAATAATCTAATTGTTTTAGTATAAATCTACTAGTCGTTCAAAAATTTAATCTAAATCCCCTTCAAAGACACTTCAAAAACACAAAGAAACGGCCCCTAGTGCGCGCTGCTACGCTACTCACTATCTATCACAGAATAGAACGTGGGTAGCGTAGCCAATCAGAGAACGTTATTCGTGATAGAACGCTAGTAGATTTATACTAAAACTCGATAGAAACACGGCACATGTTTTCTATTTCTTAAATACCATACTTAACACTATATTTGTCTTGCGATGGATATACTGAGGAAAATTTCTATTTTTCAGGCTGCAATCGAAACGTATTATTTAACTTGAGTACTGGCCAAACGGACTCACAAGTAGACGCAAGTTGAAAATTTACTTGCGACTTGCAAGTAAATTTTGCGTGCACTTGTGTTAACTTGCGCTCACTTTGGTCGAGATCAAATTTGAAAGTAAGTTTTTCACCGTTTTACCACCCAACCCTAGTCAAATGAGCAAAACATCCCATTTGTCTTGACTCATCTTAAGTCCGATGTTTGACCGTGGCCTGATCGGCTTTCCTGAGAAAGGTTATCATGGTTATCACGGGTTAAGGACGTTCGCGCTAATTGTTTCTGCACATCCTTACTGCGCACGCAAGAGCGCGCGCGCTAAGTCAAAATAAACAAATGATAAGGCAGATGGCCATTGCTAGAGCTTTGACTGGATTTAACGATCTTGGACGTGCGGTGACCCCAATGTTCCTTTCGATGGATCATTTTCTCTACTGATTTTCTACGTTTAGGGAAAAAATGAAAAAAATCTATCGACTAGAAGTTTAAATTTTTGGGAAAATGCACCATCGAATTCTGTTCTTAGTAGTTCTTCGTGCATCTGTTAAATTTTGTGAAAACGTTAGTAAGGTTTGGAATTATTTACGCAGCAGACCCACTTCTACAAAATATGACTAAGATCGTTTGCCTCCGTTGACTCACCTTCGATATTTTTAACTATAAACCCCTGTAGACCTTGCTCGATGATATGCGACAATTTTTCGAAATCAGTATAGTTTACCACACGCTTTATCTCTGAAACGAAGACCGTGACCCCCAAATTTTTTGGCATTTCTGGTACAAGTAACTCATTATCTGCCTGCAGTAAAAATTTAAAAAAATTCTATCGACTGGAAAATTTTCGCGCGAACGTCCTTAAACAGCCACCGGAAGGGGCTTTCTGGAAGGGGACTTCCGGTGGGGATTTCTGGCAGGGGGGCTTCCGGGCTTGGGTTTTTTTTAAGTGATGGCCTTGAAGATTCGAGATCTTAGATCTTAGATCTAAGCTAACTATTTTTTGTGTTATTAAGTACAGGCTGAGCGTCAAATGTTCTTCTTCTCAATCTGCGCTTTAATGAAATCTCTATGCGGTTACATTTAATTGTCTTGTATTTAAGAAATAGAAAACATGTGCCGTGTTTCTATCGAGTTTTAGTATAAATTTACCGTAGTCTATTGTGAATCCGTGAACTATATTACCGTGGCTATATTACCGTCGACTATCTGCTGATAGTCAACAGTTACGCATCAGTGCACATCGCGCGTCACGTTTGAACCTGATGTAACATAATAAAACAGTTCTTTTCTACGCAATACTTGACTTTTTTCTCTTTTTATGCAATGAGACTACGGTAAATTTATACTAAAACAATTAGACTACTCGCCCTCGTTTTCTACGAGCGATAGTCAACGAGGCGCAGCCGAGTTGACTATCTGCTCGTAGAAAACTCGGGCTCGTAGTCTAATTGTTAAATAGAAACACGAGTGAAAGTTTGGGAGAACGAGAAATGCTGTGGGAACACGAGCCGCAGGCGAGTGTTTCCACAGCTTTTTCGAGTTCTCCCAAACTTTCACGAGTGTTTCTATAACTCGATAGGAACACGGAGAACATGTTTTCTATTTCTTTTAGAAAATACCGCGACGAAGAAAAAGAAAAACAGCTTGTTTACTTCGATCATCAAAATGTAAATTCTCTTTGTTCGTGCTAGTTCTGTGTTTCTATCGAGTTATAGAAACACAGTTTTAAACCAATCAGCGTGTGTATTTGCTCTGGGTTATTTTCTAATAGTTTATATAATTGGTAAGCTCATTGAGAAAGTTGACAGACACTCAGATAGGGTGCAACACTATTTAACCCTGAGATCAAAATTTAATGACGTCCCATTTCCACGCCTTCGGTCTTGCTCTAAGTACGTTAACTGTTATGGCCTCAAAATGCTAGATTATGAAAGTATGGTTAAAGCTTTAAGGCTAAGCTGGTTAAAACGAATAGTTGACCCAGATTACTCTGGATTTTGGAAGTCATATCTTGATCATCTTTTGGTATACGAAGGGGGGTTATTTTTAATTCAGTGCAATTATGATATCAACCGATTAACAATCTCAGCGACTTTTTATCGAGAACTTTTGGAGTGGTGGTCAAAATTAAGAGAAGTCGAGGACCCCGAAAATACATATAAGTATATTTTATGGAACAACAGAGATATAAAGATTGACGGCAAGAGTGTCTTTTATAAACACTTTTTTGATAACAATATCATATACACAAATCATTTGCTTTATGATATGACAAATATTGAATCTTTCAATGTTGCCAAAGTTACAGGATTAAAGAACTCTAATTTTTTAGTATGGACCGGTCTAAGGAAATCAGTTCCATTGAAACTGCGCTTTCACATGCCCGACGTAGAAAATATCTTTGATTTAGAAAATTTTAAGTGCCGTGACTATTATCACTATCTTATAATGCAAAAATACGAAAAACCAAATAAATGGGCTAAGTTGAGAGAGGAATTCGATCTAGAGGATAAGCAACTTTCGGAGGCATTTGTGATGCCACTGAGAGCCGCAAATGAACCTTATCTACGTTCCTTTCAATATAAAGTATTAAATTCAATTCTATACACAAATGAATTACTTTGTAAGATAGGCTATGCTTCTAACCCCAACTGCTCCTTCTGTCATCACACTATAGAGACGATATCTCATATTTTCTTTGATTGTTCTTTCTCGACCTCCTTTTGGAATGAAGTTTGTGACAAAATTTTAAATAAACTGAACAGTTGCGTAGGCCTCTCTTTAAAATCTTTAAAATATTGTGAGATTATTTTAGGGTTCTTAGAGGAGGAGATGGATCTGCAAAACTATATACTTATTTTAGGAAAAATGTATCTGTGGACTTGCCGGTGTAAAGAAACGAAACCATCTTTTAGCCACTTTAAGAGAATTTTATTAAATAAATATCAAACTGAAAGGCAAATTTCTTTTAAATCGAATGAGACCAATTCGTTTAGGAAAAAATGGAGAATGTTTGAGGAAACGATTCTTTAAAGATCAAGTCCACAGTTATGTTAAATTACGTACTATATGTAAACTGTAACTGTGTAACTGTGGAAATAACAGGAAAAAAAAAATGAAATGTAAGAAGTTGCCTGGCAATAATTGCGGTGTTGTAAAACTATTATTATTAACTATTGTTAGCTATTATTACTATTAACTATTGTATATTTGTATTGTATGTATGGCAATGTAATGGATTGTATTGTCAATAAATAAATTAAAGTTAAAAAAAAAAAAAAAAAAAAGCTCATTGAGAAAGTTGACAGACACTCAGATAGGGTGCAACACTATTTAACCCTGAGATCAAAATTTAATGACGTCCCATTTCCACGCCTTCGGTCTTGCTCTAAATACGTTAACTGTTATGTTACAGCTCGCGACGTAAACTGATAGTTATCCTTATCACATGGCCCGTACCTGACTCGTCCCCAGTCGTCTTTATGTAGCACACGGCAGCGCGCGAAGAGTTGAAGAACAGAGGATAATGGGAAGGGAGAATGGGAGAAGACGTCGTCTTCCTCCTTCGTTTTCTCCCTTCCCATGTGCCCTTGCGCTCCCTTTCTCGGTTCCATACATCTCCTGTATGAAGACGACTGGGGACGAGTCAGGACCCGTACGGCCCCGCGCGCAATTTCCTTGCAAAACCATAAGAGAAAAGGTCGTCCCGTATGAGGGCCGTACGCGTCGAAGTGATAGGGCCGGAAAAACACGTACGGCCCTACTAGAAATGCGTACGGCCCTACTAGAAACGAGTGCGGCAAAATGGATGCGTGTTAATGGCAAAACAATATTTTGTTGCTGCCAAAGTTTGTTCTCTCCACAATGAGTCATGAAAGTGAACATTCTGAGAGCGAATTTTACTATCCAGGCGAATTATCCCATGCAGAACTACTTCAGTCGCCAACTCACTCCGAAAGCAAAGAAAGAAATTTAACACTCCTCGCAAATGAAGAAACTCACAACTTTCTCAGAATCCAACAAGCAAACAGGCGGTCAAGGAAAGACAGGAAACAACTTTTCCGGATAAACTGTCCAATAATTAACCTTTCAAATAAGCAAACAGTCGGCGAAACGTCTTTCCTTCAAAGGCATCAGAGAATTCATCGTGGGCTCCTGTCGTGCGTCAAAAGAAAGAAAACCGAAGAAGTAAACAAAGTACGATATAAATGTTTTCTTCGAGTTTCAGAGTTTCTGGGAGAAGTTGGTGGAACCAGAAAAATCACAAACATACCTTGTGTGCAGTAGGATAAACTGCTCTGTTCTACGTCAGTGCTATTTGAAGAGACAAAACTCTGAAAACTGAATGCGAATACAAGTTCATTACCGCACGGTTCATCCAGATAAATGTAAAAACTCGCTTGTGTTTAACCGTGTAATTTCCACTACACCAGCAAAGTCAGCAAACCCTGGCACTGTTTGCAGGAGCCAACATGTGTCATAAATATTCAGTTGCCCGGTTGTCCCTTGTTTTAGAGAATCCAAGAAACGACGCCGACATTTTCGTGAGTCTTCAGATGAAGATTTGTAAACAATTTCAGTGAAGCGTGAAGCGACCTTTTGGCTCGCTAAGTTTTTGATGGCTTGACATATTTTTGATAGCTTTATGTCAACTTTCAGTTGGCATTTTAGCATGAACAAAATGAGAAGGTGAATTGTGTTTTTCGATGAATTGTGAGTTTCTTGTTCGACGCGAAGATACTTGTTGTAGAAACTTCCATGTGATTGTTCCGCGCGCGCAGCCGTCTGATCTTATGTAATCGCGTCCTATTTAGGCTCGAACAGAATTTTCAAAATTTTCAACAGTAAGTGGTCATATGATAAAATGCTTATTGACTGAGTAAGGTCGGGCCGGACGGGAAAATATTTGGCTCTCGGTCAGGGCGTACGGACCTCGCGCGATTCTCGTGCCAAGGCTCCGCCGGCTAAGAGATGAGAAAAGGGCTATGGGAACGAGAATGATGTCTCCAGAGCCCTTCGATTGTCGTGCCAAGGCTCCGCCGGCTAAGAGATGAGAAAAGGGATATGGAAACGAGAATGGCCACAAAACAAAAGGCTTAATGAGCAGAACAATAGCTGTGCACGTGTGTTATAATCCTTTGTACATTTCTTAGCCGTCCTCTGCAAAACAACAACGTGAAATGATGTGAACGACGACGGCTTATTTTTTCGTATTTTCGTGTGGAATTGAACGCTGGCATTACATATTAAGCTTGAGCAAGTTCTGAGACCGATAGACGCACTGAAAAGATCTAGCCATCTGCGAAATTCGACGGTAAAATATAAGTTGATTTTTTTTCTAGGCGTCGTCCTTGGCGTCGCCGTCGTCGTTGCTTAAGGTCCCTATTTTCCCGTCCGGCCCGACCTTACTCAGCCAATAAGTACATATTATCTTAAACCTTACAGAGAAATTGTGATACCTCTGTACTTTTTGTAAAATCGAGATTTCAATTCCTTCAATTTTTTTCCTTCATTACGATTTACCCTTATGAACACGATTTAAATTTCCACTGATACAGCTTCTTCTGACATACAGCAAAGTTGGTCTTTGATCTCTAGTCCTATCTCACTCGCTTACTTGGTTATATCCGCTGGTATATGTTTATAATTTTTCCTACGTATCCACAACGTGGCGAAGGACAGTCGAAAAGGAGAGAGAGAAAGCAGACTGGAGGAGCTGGAATGTGGCCAGGGCAGCGGCACGTGACAGAGAGGATTGGCAAATGAGCGTGACGGCCTTATGCGCCTACTGGCGCCACGAGAAATGATGATGATGATGATGATGATTTCGCATGACGAGGTGATCTCTACAAAGGACCTGGAATTTTTATCCAGGACTTTTGAAAAGTCTACCGCCTGTTGTACGGCCTTAACTGAGAATGGCTGTAGAGTAGACTTTACTGACCTAACCGTTTCTTCATATTTCTCTTCCGACTGGAGTGTCTCTGCCATAATTATTCAATGTCTTCGGCAATTCATTGCAACTGTAGCACTTCATTTCCTCGGCTAACCCTATTTTGTCCTTGTTCAGCAGTAGCTACAACGCCAGTTTGTTTTCCTCCAAACATATTCCTTTCAAGCTGCTCGACTTGTGCCAGAGTTTTCCTCGATAACAAGTGAATAAAAGCCACGCGGAAATATCTTATTCTAACAGCATAAATAAGCGGATTAAACAGCGAATTCAGTACAGGAAATATAGTAACAAGATCAAACATATGTTTTACATTAATAGGGATGCTGTCTTTAAAGGATATGATAGTGATAAGATAGATATTTACCGGCAAATAGCACAGGAAAATTGCGAGTAGTACAGTAGCTGTGCAGTAAAAAGCTTTCTTATTCCTGAGCAACTTCTCCCTTTCTTCTAAGGAAACTTGATTGGCAATAATTTGTTTTGCGTTGCGGCGAACCTCCTTGTATACAGCAACATTAAAATATACGACCAGGGGAAGAAAGATAAACAGCATAACAGTAGCTATTAATGTTACGACAAATTGTCTGTTTGTTGGCCAGAAGTCATATATTGGAAGGATGATCGCGACAGCCCACGCCAGACCAGAGGCTATGATGATACGAGCTTCAGTAACAAGGTTCTCGTATGCGAAAGGGTGTTTAATAGCGAGATGACGCTCACCACTTAATAAAACGAAATGATTAAACGACGCTATGGTACACCTTGTGGTAATGGCGCTTGTTATCTTGGCTAGCCAGCAAATTATGTCAGTCTCACCTTTGAGAATAAAGCTACCAATCACAATTTGCAGAGGTTGAACAGCAAATCCTACAACAAGGTCAGTTGTGGCTAAACAGGCGAGTGATATGTTAGATTTGATGCGAAGATGGCGTTTGGTTTTTACTGCCACCATCACTAAGATGTTCAGCAAAATGACGAAAGGACAGCTTACAGCGTTAACGGTGATTCTGAATATGATTACAGCGCGAAGAGCCAGAGAAATGCTCTCGGGACTTGGCAGAGGAACAGAAAGGTCTAAGCCACAACTGAGAACCGTGCTGTTGATTGTGGTGTAATTCATGTTGTCTGGATTTAGTCAAATGTTTTCGCTTGTTCGTGTTTCTCACGAATAAGAAGTTGCTCTGGACAGCTTGACTGCTAATTTGTTTGTGTTTCAACTGAATAAAATTGAGTATTAGTTTATCGATCATAATTTACATCTGTATGACAGTAAGTAAGCTATTGTATCACATTTTAACTCGGAGGTGATTAACAAAGTACTATTGGTTACGAGTAAATCGTATGTTACTAATCCTCTGTGCAAAGTTAGTAAATGGACATGACTTAACTTACAGTTCACGCACGAAATATAATTCTTCTCATTCTCTGTTACGAGAGTTTATTAGTTAACCACAAGTGAATGCTGAAGCCTCCAGTTTTCGATCACGAAAGTCCATTTGGACGCTTAAAAGTTTCCTTTCTTTGAAGAAACCATTTTGGTTTACGTTTGTGATTATTTAATAGAATAAAATTAGCATTTGTATACAAAAAGTCAGCTTTCACTCCTATGTTTCGTTTTTGCTTTCATTAATAGAATTCGGTAAGCCGGACATATAAATACACTGCGGAAACTGTTTCCGTAGTGTACAGCAAAGAGTATGACCATATATAGAATCAATTTGTTTACATGAAAAGCTAAGGCATAACGGAAATTTAGAGAATGTCGGTGCAAATTGAACCTCTTAGAGCTCCTTAGAATACGGAATTACCTAAAAACTATAGTTTTTCTGTGGTAATAGATGTCCAACAGTAGCAATTAAATGTATAAATGATGATAGATGCGAATGCAGCCATAACACTACTGGGAAAATGATCATTATTAATACATTTAATTGCTACTGTTGGACATCTATTACAATGGAATTCATGTACTTGAGCCGAGCATTCCGTCCACTGAACATAAAAGGGCTAACCCACACACGACCGCTCTCTTGTGGCTTTGATAGCTCAGTTGGGAGAGCATTGCACTGGTAACGCAAAGGTCGTGGGTTCGAATCTCGTTCAGGTTGTTTTCCCAGTAGTGTTATGGCTGCATTCTATCATCATTGCCAACGAGCCAGTCGAGCGAAGACGCTCGGCTGGCGAGGCGGCAGAGAATAGAGCCGCGCGAAGAATTGCTTATGCAAAAAAATTCTCGATCGGCCTTTGAAAGTGTAACTGTAAGGTGTAAGATGTAACAATGGCTCAGTTTGAGCCAATTGCAAGGACGGAACTATTCGAGCCATTGTAGTTTTTAGCCAATCAGGAGGCGCGTTACATGTAGGTCTTAGTTTTTGAGATTCTCAAGGGGTCTTAGGTCTTAGATCTTAGATCTTACCTTAGGTTTTAGGTCTCAGTTTTTGAGACACCTTTTACGCGACATCTTTTGACCACTTAATTTTAACATGTAATCTGTCGACATGCAATCTAAACAGCTGAAAGACCGTTTACATGTAAACTGTGAAACCGGCAATTTTTTCCGGTCCTTGGCGGAAGAAATGACAAATAAATGATGACTGCTGACCTCAAGTGGCTGAAGATTGTGGACCTTTGATATTTCCCGATTTACGGGATAATTCAAACGATTTGAGTGTCTCAATAGTGATGAAATACCAAATTATCCACACCTTTTCCACCCCACGAGACAATTTGCAAGGATGCTATATGCATAACAACGAAAACAGTGATTGGTCACGGTATTGTTCAGACTTGGGAAGCACTCAGGGCCTTTATTTAGACCTGGGTTGGCTTAGACGTTAGTTATTTAGCATCCAAACACTTTATGTACATGGCTGTTAGATGGTAAATGAAGAATTAAAAACTCCTTGACCCTGAATCTTTAGAGTAGTCCTTCTTTCTCTTAGTCTGTTGAGCGAGACCGTTGATAAACCGCGAGGGAAAAGTGAAAATCCTACTTCCGTAGTCTACTGAATCTTGAAATCTGCTGTTCAAATCAAATGATATGTGTAGACTTACATCAAGGCTCTAAGAACCCTCATTCCACTGGAAGAATGCTAATATGTAAGCTGACATTTCTTTATGACACCCTTTCCACGAGAAAATGGCTGGCCCAACACCAAATCCTTATAACCCAGCACTCCATAAATTATGAATGCTCCCTATTGTACATGTAGAGAGAATGAAAAAAGTGACAACAGTCTTCTCTGTTTGGTATATTTTACTCGGTTTATTTAAATATAATTCTTACAAATATCAAGTACTTTTTTTCTAACCTCGTTCCCAGGGCTTTTCCTGATTGGGAAAAGCGAAAAGCACTAGGAACGAGGTTGGTACATGTATCTTTCTCTGCATATCAAGTGCATGACCAACGACGTGGTTCAACTGCTGACACACGAGCCCTTGAATTCAACCCAGACCCTCAGAGCGCGCCAACGGTAATTCAACCATTTCTTTAGTATGTATTAAATAAACTTTTATCTTATTGTTTGATTTATCGATAAGCTAACAATCGCTATCCGTATGTTAAGTCGTTACTCATTAGACAATGCAGTTTTAAGTCAAATCTGACTGCTCAGTGTCTGGGATTTTCTCGTTAACTTCTATCCGTGATTCGTCTTGGGGAGGAACTTCTTCACTCAGCACCAGGTCTCCTGGTTCTTTTTCTTGGTTAGCAGTTTCAGTCTCAGCATCATGACGAGGATTGTCTTCTTTCTGTGTGGGTTCTTGTGGCATGATTGGTTCCAACAGTAACTGCAAGCTGCTAACATCAAGGGAAGTGCCACAATTCAAACCACTTAAGGCTGAGCTCGGAAACAACGCCTCTAAACATCGGCTCATGTATGGTACAAGCTGTCTTCCTAACACTTGACAAAAATGTGCCAATGTGGCTCTTTCTGTTTCGTTGAGGGCTGCTGCTTCTGTTCTGTAAAGAAAGTGAAACAGAAACAAAAGCTTTAGCAGCAAACATCATAACATGGTTTACAACCATAAGAAAATCAGGTTTTTACAAAATGAAGCTAACAATGCCCAATTTATCCATGGGACGGGCCTTCAAGCAACGCTTAATGGCAGTTTTCTTCAACAAGATTCCATTTTCGACTTGTTTGTTGGATACAACTGCTCTTTTTCGCCGCATGAGCGTCTCATAAAGATAGCATACCTTGGCCTACTTGGAGTGGGTCTCTCTAGTGAGTATTGTTAACAAAGACCAAACAAATTAGACTTTTCAGCCAATCTCAAACCAAAATAATTGCCTGATAGTACTTTCGACACTCACTAGAAAACCGCTCTAGTGGCCAATTACCATCAACGTCAACGACACAATAAACCTATAGACCTTGAAGCAAATACACGTAACGGACACTAAGCCCGGGAAGACGCTTGTGACGAAGTGGCCAGCGTAAAATTGGTAAGGTACATGTAGCTAGCGAGCATTTTTTCCAATGAGCAGAGCAGGGCAAAGCAAAACCAAAGCAATTTCGAATAGCGAACGGTAATCTAAAATATACTGTTTGTTTTGTAATAAAGGATGAATTATAAACAGCTACCCCAGCTACACCTGTCAAATAATGTTACTTGTGTGATAAAAAAAATTAGTCAACCATTTAAATTAGATTCAGTTATTGTCAGTCATAGTCTCTTGATGATGAAGTTAGTAAGGTCTTGGTTGTTAACAGATTTCCAGCCTTGTACGTTTTAATAATGACCGAGAGAAGATTCAATAGCTTACCTATGTAAGGTACATGTAGTTTGTATGATAACCTGGAGTGCAGACTGGACACTATCAGTAACCGCTGTCACCAAAGATAGTGGGACACAGTGCCTGAGTCCGTTGAATGCTGTGAGCACGTTGTTAGTGAATGTTGCCAATGGAGGATGCTGCTGCAATTCAACTGGAGGATAGAGCTCTTCGGGCTGTAAACAAAACATCACTTTAAATGACCTACTTACGTCAAGATACATGCAAAACCCAACACTGGGTTCAAGGTATTATTTCCCCTCCTACCTGTTTTACCCGGAGGGGGTAGGTACTCGCATATGAAAGGGGTGGGGCTGTTTAACGTGTCACAATACCGATTTTGCGGACCACACCTAACATTTTCAATCAACTTTTAACCTCTGTCCTTCGCAGAGGCACATAGGTTTTTTTAGCGCAACGGATTTACACAACGTCAGCCCAAACGTCTGTGGAGGAGCGAGGCTCTTAACTGGCCAGTCCTCCCATAATCAGATCGAAGTGAAAATTACACCAGTTTAATTTGTAAATTATATTTAAGTTTAGTATAGCATATTTTAAGGGCAATCGCAATAACAGTGGAAACGATAATCAGAAAAACACGGAAATCAGAAAAACACAGAAATCAGAAAAACACTGAGATCAGTAAAACACTGAGATCCGAAAAACACTGAGTTCAGAAAAACACTGAGATCAGTAAAACACAGAGATCAGTGAAACGTGAATTTTGTAGGATTTACTATACAAGAATAAACCAATTCTGTATGTCTAATTTTGAATAAATCGCGAAACATTCTCAGCTGTAGATTTTGGATAATAATATATGGACTGACAGATGAACCAGAGCATACCCAAAATGTGTCTTAAAGTTATGTTTTTATGCCAAAATTTGTTGATGTTCTTTCTTGCTATCCAAAGGACGATATTTTTTTTAAGATCACTCCAACAACAATTTTCGAGTAATTTTCAATTTTGGGAGGTTTTACAAAAATTCTGAAAACAACTCAATAGATTTTTTTAAACGTTGTAGAGAAAAGAGAAAAAAACGTTTTGTACTGATAGTGTCTAACTAATAGTGCAACATCTGTCATACATCAATACTAAGCACATATATGCACTAACCACCGAAAAAAAATGTCATTAGTAGCAATAGATCATAATACAGAAACAGATCACAAGACAGCAACAGAACTCGGCTACCTTTGCTGTCGCTGTGGAAAGCATTGTGGATGTGACAGTAGAAGGAACTGGCTGGAGTGAGTATGACTTCATGGCATCATTAAACCTTTATTCCACAGAATAAAAACACATTTTATGGCTTACATGTAGGAAACAAATATTCAGCTGGGGTGTATTAGTTGACAGTTTGACTCATTTAGTTTACTCTGACTGTTACTCTGACAAACTTATTACAACCTCAAGCTGCAAGCTATTTCTGAAAGTAATAACTCTCTAAAAGTGGCTATAATTAACAGTGGTTGTTCACCTTATTCAGACAAGAGGGGAGGGGAAATGCTGTGTTAACTTGAATCATTTATAACTTTTTCAATATTTGAGCCAGACCTACAAATTTTGCAACTAAATCTGAAATTCCTCTGAGAACAATTTGGTTCGACATGTCATTGCACTTGGAACTTTTTGCCAGGTATGTTTTTCTAAATTTGTAATTTTGTCTCCATTAACAAAATTTTACATTGATGTTGTTATGTTTAAAATTTTTCAGACTTTCTAGAATCGACTGATCATTTTTAGTGTTTTCAGACATTTCAGAAAAATTAACAGATCCAAGATGGCAGATCCAAATTGGCAGCTCTCTGGATTTCACAGGGTAACTACCACCTGATATGACATCATCATCTCATGTTGCTCACCTCAAAAGAATTTTTTGAACAAACTATATACCCTGAGTATATATAGTATAAGTATCACTGCTTAAACATTCAGTGGGGTTCCAGCCCCCCTTAACAGTCAAAGAAGATCACAGTGATCCCAGTCTGAATCGGCTTAATACTTACTTTTTACTTAGTGAAGATAACAACCATGTGAAAACAACCACCACAACATAATTTAATCATGCACATGGATACAGGTGAAATGTTGGGACAACTTGTAAAGGGTTGAAACGTGTCCCACAGAAAGCGTAGTGAAGTATTGCCACCAATGAATAATCTGGTAATCCCTAGGACTGGATTGGACTTGATAGTTTATGGGTGTGTACACATTTGCATATTTTAAAGTGGCTCTAAGATGATGAAACAGGAAAAAACACAAACCTGGCGGTGGCATTGTGCAATGCTGTAGTGAATGAACGAAGGGCAGCAGTGTGGAAGAGAGGAGGAAGCAATCCCCTGAAGTCAGCTCCTACTCGACTGAATGACAGTCCAAAATACATGCACTGACCCAGCAGTGAGTCAAGGCGATACCCAACTCCACGTTCTAAGTCATTTTCTAATGTCTTCAAAAACTGCTGAACCTATGTGTATAAATAATAAGCAATAAAAATCATTGATTCATGTAAAGAAATTATGTGTAACTGTTCAATTTCAACAGCAGCTTAACACAGATACATCTAGCACATTTCTCTGGGAAATTTGACTCGCCAAGGCAAGGGATGTGTTGGAATAACAAGAAGAATAAGACGAAGACATCACAACTTCTATTTACATTTGACGCACTTAATCTTTGAAAATACACTCTTTGGGTCGATGTAACGGTCCTTCTCCTTCCTGATCAGCTACCCAAGTACCCAAGAGTACTATGAAACTGTAGTGGGCTATTACCATGGAAAAGAAAGACTATTACATTGACCCGACGAGTGGAGGAAGGATGAAAGAAAACAAGAGACGTTGAGAGAGAGAAATAACTGGTACAAGTGGAGCGGAGATGAGGCGGCCATCTTTGTGCGAGCTTGACTGAATTCACAACTATAGGAGAGGTACCAGAAACAGATCAAGGATCAAAGAAGTCGAGAGAGCTGGTGTTGCAATTAAGAGATTGCTCCAGAAGTCGGATCTGTTTGAACGGCTACAATGTGAAAGAGAAGACTGCCTGGTGTACAAAACAAATGGGAAAGAGCTGTGCGACTTAATAGATCAAATGTACCAAGTGTGACAACATCTATATGGGAGAAACATTGAGAAGTACATATACTAGAGGGAAGGAACACACAAAGTCACTAAACAGAAAGGAGGAATGGTCAGCCTTGTGGAAATATTGTAGGGAAAAACATGACAAAATACAGAAGTTTCCAATGAATGTTACCGGATTTTACTCCAACGTTATGCTAAGACAAATATCTGAAGGTGTCAGGATAAACGGAATAGCAGAAGGATCACTAATGAGCTCTAAGAATGAATGGGACTTTTTTCAAATACCACGTGCAATGGTCACAAGTGGC
The DNA here is from genome assembly GCA_964020085.1 of Micromussa lordhowensis. Taxonomy (NCBI): domain Eukaryota; kingdom Metazoa; phylum Cnidaria; class Anthozoa; order Scleractinia; family Lobophylliidae; genus Micromussa; species Micromussa lordhowensis. Next base: position 8,625,762 of record OZ026599.1, read on the forward strand.
GGCAAACTCCCACAGATTTTATACAGTTTGTATATATTTATTTTTGAAAGGTTTAGTGCATCAAATGTGAAGAGAAGACTTCATCTTACTCTTCTCATCTAGGATATTACATAAGGACCATGTTGTGACATCTTCATACTATACAGAAGTGGTCATAATTTGGTTTTATTCTATAGTCATGCAAAAGAGCATTTAACTTGTTGGCCTTGTTAATTTGTTGGTCTTGCGGCTTATGCTGTAAAATCTTAAGGGTAGTTTATGAAACAATCACACAAAAACTATTATTCTCTTAGAACATTCAAATACTTGTACAAGTATTTCTTAATCGGTTTGTAACAAAATGAATTCAGTCCGTACCTTCTGCACAATCCAACAATGGAACAGGTTACTATAGATTGGATTATCTTCATTTTCCATTGACAATATTGGATCATCATCAGAGAATATTGCACGATACTGTGTAACGATGTCAAACAGATGCACACGACTGGTTTCAATTGTCTTAGTAATGTGATAGTAAGGGTCTTCTGAAGGAATTGAAGCCAGAACACTTTGCAGCCATGCATCACGGGCCTGAAGGAACTGTGAGCAAAAAGATGTCATACAATTTACAATAAATGTTCATGGGTTATTGAACTACAGTGAGGTCAACATGGCTAAATATTGGTCAAAGTGACTATTAGCAAGTTTATGAGCTGAGATGCAGACAAGGCCCATAGACACAGAATAAAGAATGAGGCCAACATCAAGCCATCTTGGCAAAAGATTTATCATATGCCATAAGGAACACAACAGTTACTGTAATGGGTTAAGGATAACAGGGTTCGTACTCTTTTTGGAACTAAAACTTCAAGGACTTTTCAAGGACATTCCAGGGCGTAATTCCAATTTTTCAAGCACTCCATCTAGTAAAAAATGCCATGAGAATGCGATACTAGATGATCGGGTTTAAGGGCTAACTGCCAGATTTGTTCTAGTGTCAGTCTTTTCTAGTTCTTCCACTAAGTGAAAACAGTCAAACAGCAAATTTCAAGGTTTTTCAAGGACCCAATGTACTTTTCACGGACTTTCAAGGCCTTGAATTTTGATTTTCAAATTCAAGGACTTTCAAGGACTTTCAAGGTGCGTGCGAACCCTGGGATAAGGTTAGAATGGTCGACAAAGGATCCTGGCAGGGTATGGTAGGGTTAGGAACTGAGGGGAGTGAATGGTGTGAATGTTATTTTTTAAGAAATGTCCAAAAAGTGAAAAAAAAATTAAAAGTGGTTTGAAAATTTTAAACTAGGTTGAAACAAAGTTGAAATCATTCTGACCTAAAGAACAAATTGACCTATAACATATTACGTTTATCTTTTCTTGATAAGTACTCTAGCTGTTATTGCAGTAGAGTCTGTGGTCAAATGTTTGTTTGTTTAAAAAAGGCATACAAACAAGGTGAAAGGGTCAACACAAAGTACAATTCACCTTTTTACCTTATTTGCATGTCAAACCACTGGTAACTGCAGCAATAAACAGCTACTAAAATAAAGTAAGTAATTATTTATTTTACACCCTGTACAGATAAGACTTCCTTAATCGAAGGAGAAAGCATGACCTTTGTCACATACCTTGATCCTTAGCTCAGATTCAGAAAACAGATCAAGTCTCCTGAGGTATCCTATTACACGTAAACAAGCAGGTAGCTGGATAGCTGAACGCAACTGTTGTAATAGCTGAGAAAGCATCAGCTTAGTTGATGACTGGACAACTTCTACAATGTTTTGAATAATGGGGATATTAGAGAGCTTCTTTTCCAATCTGTAAACGTATGATGAAAGTTCCAAAGCTTCTTCATAGTAACCATTTCGCACACATGAGTCCATAAGCTGTGAATAGAATTAAACAAGAAGAGCATTACTCAAATCCCACTGGAATGACTTAAATTTGAATATTAAACTATTTAACAACTACCTGTGTTAAAACTACTGATTGTAGTCAGTTGAACGATTAATATAAGAGTAGGACAAATTTATTTATCCTATTTAACAACAATTCGCTCTCTAATAATATAGTAAGAATAAACACGAGACAAATCTGGCAGTAAATGGGACTATGGACACTGGGTGCTCCCTGGGATAGCAATGAGAGTGGGTGGTAGCGACACACCCTGATGAGGTAATTGGGTGGCTAGCGAACACACCCTGCGAGCAAAGTGGGGCGGTTAGCGAACTCGAACCCCAAAGCAGAAACACAAGTGGGGCGGTTAGCGGACACAAACCCCAAAGCAGAAACTCGGGTGGTTGGCGGACACACCCAGAGACAATGAATGAGGGCACAAACCCTTAGGCGGTTAGCGGACACACCAAGTGAATGAATGGGGTGATAGCACACTCACCCAGAGAAGGAAGCCCCCCAACCTAGCTACTCTTAGGTAGCTAAAAGAAGGTGGGTAAGGGACCCACCCAGCCTGACGCAGGCGATAGCTAAGTGGAAGGTGTGCACCCAGGCCAGTAGTCCAAGTTTATTAATAGGGAGGGTAGAGGAGGGAAAGGAAAAACTGTACACTTGCAGCGGAAAACTAAGTGACGTGCCTAGCGTGCTACTAGTACAAAGATTGGTGTAACATAACATGTTCGTGAGTACTGTTAATGGACCGGATATGCAACAGATGGTAAAAACTGATAGCATAGGGTAAGGATACAATAGCAATGGATAGGAACGATAATGTTGACACGAGCCTAATTGCTGATATAGATAAGAAAGCAACATAGCTAATAACGTCCATTGTTTATGATATCAAGTTCCTTGGCGTATTTGTAATGCACTTATGCAATAAAGAACTATCATCTCTGTGGCTGAGGCACATTGATCGACAGTAATATAAAGCTCTTGTGGTTAACTATACTTTACAAGTAAAGTTTACATTAACAACAATTAGCTCTCTAATAATATAGTAAGAATAAACACGAGACAAATCTGGCAGTAAATGGGACTATGGACACTGGGTGCTCCCTGGGATAGCAATGAGAGTGGGTGGTAGCGACACACCCTGATGAGGTAATTGGGTGGCTAGTGGACACACCCTGCGAGCAAAGTGGGGCGGTTAGCGGACTCGAACCCCAAAGCAGAAACACAAGTGGGGCGGTTAGAGGACACAAACCCCAAAGCAGAAAATCGGGCGGTTGGCGGACACACCCAGAGACAATGAATGAGGGCACAAACCCTTAGGCGGTTAGCGGACACACCAAGTGAATGAATGGGGTGATAGCACACTCACCCAGAGAAGGAAGCCCCCCAACCTAGCTACTCTTAGGTAGCTAAAAGAAGGTTGGTAAGGGACCCACCCAGCCTGACGCAGGCGATAGCTAAGTGGAAGGTGTGCACCCAAATTATGCCCCAAATACTGCCAGGTATCTCGGGAAAGTACTAATACAACTTAAAAAGGTCTACATTGTCCTGTGCTTGGATCCCAAGCTTGTAGTGGGGTACTATGGGTGGCGGCTAGCTGGGCCGGGACTGTGTGGAGTATTGAGGCAGGTGTCCTGATGTATTGCGTGTAGCAATTGCTGGACCAACGACCAAGGGTTTGGATAAGCCATGGGGGCAAGCCGGCCTCTGCAGCTGTAGTTGCAGCCCCAATGCGGAAACTGTGAGATGCATAGGACTCTGTAGCGAAGCCTAAGTGTTGGAGCTGTAAGTGCAAGATAGCGGTTACTTTGTCCCTGGTAAGAAACTGCCCTGTTGAGAAGATATAAAGGGGGTGGAATTGCCTGGAGGCCAGTGGGCCAAGTAATGGTGCATTGCCCGGAATGCACAGACCGAACGGCCAGATGGTGCAAGCGTAATGGAGCAGCCCATCCGAAAGGGTCTGTTTTGGAAGCTTTCAGTTGCAATACCAAAGAGCCATCGGAGGTAAAACTGATGTCTGAGCAGGCCAGGTGTACCAGCGGGTTAAAATGAGTTGGAGATGGTGAGGTGAACTCGCTCGAACGTAGGAAGCCAAAGAAGGCTAGAGTAAAGGCTGACCAGAGCATGAGTTTGTCCTGGGAAGCGATCTGAAGGTTGTCTGCCAAAGCTCCTTTTAGCTGGCGCATGACTGACATGGTGATAGGTAGACGGCGACGAGAGGAGAGGCCAATGGTCCGCTTAATGCCTCGTAGGAGTAAACGAAGGAGCGGGGCATCCGCAAACGGGTCCATGAGGCTGTTTTCGAGATGGGCAAACCGAATACCAGCCAGATAGAGCTTAATGGTTGGGAAGATGACTTGATCGGAGAGCCAAGACGCAAAATAACGTAACTGTAACTCTGTTGCAGGGAATGGGTTGTACTGCCTGGAATGACAGAAGGAAGCATACCGGCGAAATTCCAGCGGAGTAAGTGCGGCGTGTGGAAGGTGCAATTGCTTGAGACTGCAGAAAGGCTAGGCGACATGCCAGAGGGTCGGTGCTGAGGGAGGCATGGGAGTGGGGTCCAAATCTGCCAGCGGGGCGAGTTGACGAAACCGGAGCATCTGAAAACGGGACAAAGCATCAGCGATGGAATTGTCCGTGCCTCGAATGTGAGAGACAAGAACAGAGAACTGGTGGGATGCAGCACAAAAAAAGATTGAGCGAACGAGGTGCATAAGGAGAGGGTCGCGGGAGGAACCCTTAGACCAGATATCCACAACTGATTGGTTATCACAGTGGAAGAGGAGTTTCTTGCCTCTCCAGAGGGGACCCGACAGGAGGCAGGAAAGAGCTATGGGGTAGAGCTCCTTCCACTGGATGGAGCGATCGGATAGGTAACAGGGCCAGGAACCATTGAGCCAGTGGCCTTGGAAGTAAATACCAGAGCCAAGACCTCCAGATGCGTCGGTGAAGAGCTCAAGATCAGGAGATCTTGACCAAAAAGGGTCAGGGATAATAGCGCGGCCGTTCCAGAGGGGGAGATACTTCAGCCACCAAGTGACATCCCTGCGAGCTTCTGTGTTGAGGGAAATATGATGGTGGGGCAGGCGAGCGGTGGTACTGAGATCAATCAAGCGCCTTAGGAAAATACGACCAGCTGGGATGATTCGGCAGGCGAAGTTAAGTTTGCCAATGAGGGAAAGGAGTTCTCTTTTGATGCACTTTTTTCGAGAAGACCAGGTGTGAAGTTCAGCCATGAGCTCAGAGAGTTTATCAGAGGGTAAGGAACATTCCATAAGAGTAGAATCAATCAGTATACCAAGGAACACCAGACGAGAGGTTGGGCCTTCCAGCTTGTCAGGGGCCAAGGGGATGCCCATAGTGCACATAGTGGTGATGAAGGGGGGCCTACGGTAAAGTAATCATCGAGGTGGTGCATGAGGGCAGAGATAGCGTAGTTGTGCTTAAGTATCCACTCAAAGGCGTCAGCTAAACGGTTAAATAGGAACGGTGAGGACCGGAGGCCGAAAGGTAGGCGAAGATCCACATAAAATTTGCCTTGCCAATGCATGCCAAGAAGGTCCCAGTCCCTGGGTGACACAGGACAGAGACGAAAAGCGTGCTTGAGGTCAAGCTTAGCCATGAGAGCACCAGTGCCAAATGAGGAGACTAGGGCTAGAGCTTGATCGAAGGTAGCGTAGTGCAAAGTGTAATCCTCTTTTGAAATAAAGTCATTGATGGACGAACCCCGAGGCGAAGAGAGATCCATAATTATGCGCCAGGAGCCATCCTTTTTAGGGACAAGGCCTAAAGGTGAGCACTGAAGGGTTGGAAGCGGAAGAGACGAGAAGGGGCCAGCCGTGTGACCTCTACTGACCTCTTTCGAGAGGGCCTCAGAGACTGCATCTGGGTGAAGGAGAGTAGATTTTAAATTCGGGTGATTCTGTGGTGGCGTGGACCTTGATAGCCAATGCGACAGCCAAACTAAAGATCATGGACCAGATCTGAAGCAAATTGACGGTCAGGATGATTCATAAGTTCTTGAGCCAGCATGGGAATACAAACAGGGGTTGATGGAGAAAGATGGGAGTGACAGAATGGCACATTGTTAGATTCCTTTAGGGCACTGGGTATTGGGATGGGTGTCCCCGCAACCTGGGTTACTGCAGATGTGCTGAAATTGGCAGTTGACGCGACGGCAGAAACGGCGGTTGAAATCACGGCAGGTGAAGTTAGGCGAAGAGGCTGAGATGGTGGCTGGTGAGGTGGTGATAGATGGTTTAGGCGTGCTTGCTGAGGAGGAGGTTGAACTAGTGGTAAATGGTTGAGCGTGGGCTGAGGGCGACGAAAGGACTGGTTAGCCTGGGAACGAGTGGGACAACTGATGGTGCGGTGGCCGTAAGAGTGACAGGAAATGCAGAAAGGGAGCGTTTCCTCTTTTAAGAGATCATTGTAGAGTTGGTCGTTTATTTTGCCCCACGGCAACGTTGGGTTGGAAGCAGCCATGTAGCGGAAGGCAGTGTCATACATAATCCATGCAGATGCTCTAAACTTCCTGCTGAACTTACATATCTGATCCTGATAGGCAAGGAGGTGAGGGGCGAGGAGAGGGAAGTAGTGTAGGACTGTCTGAAGATAAACATTCCAGGCCTCCAGCCAAGAGTGAAGACCGTCCACCCGCCGTTTGCGTTGATGAGAGGGGACTATGGCCAATGCTGCGGGATCTTGAGGGTTTACCTCTAATTTGTATTGATTCTGGGTGGCGAGTGATGGGTGAGGGTATAAATTATCGGAGAGAAGGTCAGCAAAATCAATGTACTCACGTTTGGCAATGCGTTGCAGTATTTTTTGTGGGATAGGTGGAAGATCATGGGCAGGTGCAGAAGTACCAGGCTTTCCAACCACATTGGTTGACAGGAGACTGGGACCGGGTGTTGGAGTTAAGCCAACGCCATCTTGGACCGCCGTGGCGTTGTTCGCGGAACTGATCGTGCTAGTTGGGATGGCCCTCGAGGAAGGCGGTGGTTGGGGAGTCGCCGGAGATAGCGCTGAACTTTGGACCGGAACGGGGAGTTGTGGCAAGCCAAGGCGTTCGCTGTGAACGGCCGTCGAGATGAGCGAGCGTAGCTGCGTGATCTGCACTTCAGAAAAGGCGGTCGGTAGTGTAGACTGTTCATCCACATTAACTGACAAAAGCGTTGGAGTGGCAGTATTAGCTCCAGTATCTGCGATGGGGCCAGTTGCTGGTGGAATAGTGTGCTCAAAAGCGTGAATGTGTTTGGCGAGGCGTGCCTTTGAGCCAGTCACGAGATGTCGTGCCGAGGCAAACAAGACCAAGGTCTGGCGCGGTAAAGCCAGCAGTTGGCCAAGCTCCATGGATGCTGGATTAACTGCTTTGGGAAGTCCACGATTTCTAGCTGGACGGGGCATAGTGAAACAAAAGGAAAAACTGTACACTTGCAGCAGAAAACTAAGTGACGTGCCTAGCGTGCTACTAGTACAAAGACTGGTGTAACATAACATGTTCGTGAGTACTGTTAATGGACCGGATATGCAACAGATGGTAAAAACTGATAGCATAGGGTAAGGATACAATAGCAATGGATAGGAACGATAATGTTGACACGAGCCTAATTGCTGATATAGATAAGAAAGTAACATAGCTAATAACGTCCATTGTTTATGATATCAAGTTCCTTGGCGTATTTGTAACGCACTTATGCAATAAAGAACTATCATATCTGTGGCTGAGACACATTGATCTACAGTAATATAAAGCTCTTGTGGTTAACTATACTTTACAAGTAAAGTTTACATATACAGTTTAGTGCTGTCATACTGAAAGGACGGAAAATATATTTGTCGGTTTCTTTTGGTTTTCTATGGGTTTACTGTTATACTGTTAGTAACTGGGTAAAAAGCAATCAGAATGGCCATATTATGCTGCAAATTTAGATGAGTGCACTTTGGTATAAATATACAGCATTGCTGAAACATTCAAGCTAAAAGACACAGTAATCATAAGACTCACCTGTGAGATTTCAAGTATCTCCAGTAATTGTGTGTGACGTGCTAATGTTAGAGAATTTAAATGACGACTGCAGGTGAAAAGAAAACAACACTATTACCAACTGAATCAGGACCACATTTAGAACCACAGGCCCCAGATGTTCAAAGGATGTATAATACTACATGTATATGCTGGATAAATCACTATCTAGTGAAAAGCATGGTTTGTTTTACCAACACTTATCCACCGGATAGTGATTTATCTGGTGGATAGTGCTATCCACCCTTTGAACAACTGGCTCCAAGGTTTTACCTGGTGTTTATATCTTGAGCTGCCTTCATGAAATTACTACACGTTTCTGAAAATGTTGGTAACTTGTCCAGCACGGATTCAACATGCTTCTCCACTGACATAAACTACAAGAAAAGATCACTGTTATATACATTCTCTGCATAGATTTCATCTGGTACACCTTTTAATTGTCGTACCTTAGAAAGCAATACTTTTGGTTCACCAGTTTCTCAAATCACAACTGTGTCTGTTTGCTCGTTACTGAGGGTAACATCTCTGGGAAACTTAATTCCAAACAGTTCTTTGCTAATGACACCCAGTAAGAAGAATACATCATCAATAATTGATGCTATTATTGCATATACATGTAATAACTCAGATCAGTTAGATGTACATGTACTAGAAACTTGCCCAAATCCTAAAAAAGTCCTCCGATAAGTATATGCATAATCAGGACTGGTAATTGTTTTTACACTATAGAGTGAGAGAAGTTTTTTTATTTTTTCACAGAGAGAATGCTACAGTGCTTCAAGTGCTTATTATTTCTACTGGAGTAAAGATATTAAGAATTCACCAAACCTTAGGTCATTTTTTACACAGGCTCAAGGTCTCAATGCTGATTGGAATTCTGGGATATTTTGCGACTTTTTAATATTTAATTCATTTCAAGATGCTCATCTATTGACATCTTAAAAGAAAGAAGCACCGAATGATACCTCTACTAACAATATTCTCCAAGAACTGACTAAATCTGAAGTTGCTTAGCGTTTTGACTTACATCATGGAAAATCTCCTTGGAACATTCTGCTGTTTTGATAAACGTCTTGTAGTTATGAAAAGCCAAGTGTTCAGTTTGTTCCAAAATCTGAGCCTTTTCTTCAGCCAGTCGTTCTGGTTCTCGGCCTAGAATGCAAATAAAAGTTTAATCCATGTAGCATTCTTACAATATACACTGTATCCTTTGTGACAGTCATGGGATCTTAAAATCTTTATATTGAATATATACTGCTCTTGATAGTTTCTTTCTGTATATTCCTATTACAAGATCTCTGCAATAAGCTAATGTTTTCTCCCTTTTGGAAGGTGGAGTACCTGCTTTTCAACTTCCGACACATTCAGATGATTCAACACCACTTTACTTACTTAATTTTTCCACACTAGAAGCACTCAGTTCTGCCAGATATAAAGTGAAGTCTGGGTTATCCTTCCATGTTTCTGCAATCATAACAAATGTATGGCAACTAAGGAAGTCGAAATGGCATATTTCTCAACATTTGGACGATCGCAGAGCATTTCATGCGTTCTTGCTGTGATATAACAATTAATATAAAGAAGGGATTTCTACTCGTAAAACTCAGTGGTGAACTACATGTAAACTTATAAGCTTACATCTGCATATTCAAATAAGCTCACAGTTTCCAAGTGTGCTGAGCTAAAGTCTATGTTTTTTATGAAGGAAAGTTCCTTCGTTGGCACCTTACATAAAGATATAAAAATTAATCACATATACCTTGAAAAGAATCTTTGAAAATGGTTTTAAAAAGACTGTCATCATGTTCTACAGACTCCATTGCTGCCACTTTGGCAAAAACTACATGCTGCATTACATGAAATATTACGTGTAGCCAACAACACCCGCTGACCAAAATGTAGAGGAACCAGAGAAAACAACATGGCGGATGGCGGAAACTAAGGCGTGAAATCAAGGAAAAACAACATTATATAAGTTTGGAGATATGGCACTTGATGGGGAAGAGAGTACCCCGGTGCCAAACCTGGCACTGGAAGCTATTGTGAGGCCAGCTCTTCGTGAGGTAATTTCCTAATAAAAAGATCTTTTAACCTATTTTATTTCAGGCTTAAGCATAATCTAACTTAAATTGAACTTTATATTTAGGAAGCTTACATGTTGTTAGCTTGAAGCGTCCAACTCTAACTTTTATCATAACTGTCAGTCAGTCGACCCTGTGCTGTGAAATTTGGACGTCTCTACCTTTGGGAAAGTTCGGTACTAGTAAAATCCCCTTATCCTGTTTATGAATTGAACGTCTCTAAGTAGACACGGATAGCAAAATTTGGAGCAAAATTTGCGTAAGAATGTTATGACTTCCTCTTGTTGTTCACGGCCTCAAAACCACATCTTATGATCTAATAACTCATGAATAAATGTAAAAAGCATAGAAGTATCTGAAACCAGCTTTTAGTATGTAATGGGTGTCAAAGTTTTTAAACCATTCACTTTCAAGTCGAATAACATGTACAAACACTGCTTCCATTTACAAAACCTAATAAACAACATCAAAACATTTATGTAGCCTGTACTCCATTAATTACCTTCGTTGTTCTCTTTATTTACTTCAGTTGGTGCCCACTTTTGATGAACAAGCTGTTGAAAATCTAAGAGCTGCTTTTGTCAAGGTGAAGCTAGCTGCTTTGTTTTTCCTTATCACTGCAGTGATTCATTAAAAGAGAATTTACAGAAATTATATTTATACCTACTAATGTACTGTGTTTATGTACTGCCTGTATCCTTTTTTTGACCTCATGGCCTGGCTAGTACCTGGTTTCCACCTCTTGCTTTTCTGATCCAATTGGAATTAAACAGCTAAAATTTGGTAAAGAAAAAATGAGATCCATTTCTTTTTTTGATTTCCGCATCAAGGTCTCATCAAGGTCTCATGTCTGCACTGTTGGTAGTTAGGGAAGACAGCTAAAGTTTCATTAACACATTTAATATGTTGCTGTAACACCCTTGAGAGGACATTATAAGTCCAAAAAGATTCACTTAGTGTTTTACCCAGCAGGAATGGCTGGAATCCTAGCTTTTAAACAGTCATTCACACCATGTTAGAGCACTTTGTTAAGTGGAGAATTGTAAGACCCAGTACACTCAAGGGGCAAAGGACCAGATCAAGACAAGTTTTCTTCATAGTTTCAAGAACTTAATCACTGTGCTTACACTTGTTCATGAATTTAAAAAAGGAGCAAATTGCACTGAGTTACGTACAACCCTTGTGTTTAAAGTTAACAAATAATACATTATCAAAACAGTTTATTGCACTGCATTTTTTTATGAAGACTACATGTACAACCACTCATGTACCGGACTCGTCAAGTCCTATGGAAGTCAAGATTCCATTATCAAGCTGTACTGAAAATCAAGCTTCAGCAATGTTGGGATTATATGTTTGAGTAATTTTAAACAAATATGAAGTTAATTAAACTGATTTCTTTTGCCAGGCTGAAAAAGAGATCCCAGGAATCACGCAACAGATTGTTGGAGACATTTTAAAATCAGGTTCATGAATGTTTTACTGTAAAATTCTTACAAAACTACATTCGGTACCCAAACATATGAAACTACGTAGGAGAAATTATATCCATATTAATGATGGCTTTATTGCCCACTTTTTCACATTAAACTGTTTGAAGAAACAGTCAGTTTGTCTATAATACTGGTAATAAAAAGAAAATTACATGGTGGCTTGGAGATAATTTGTGACTTTTATGTTCTCGTGTTAAAAACAAATGAATATTTTACTCACTTGCTGTACCATACTAAAACACTTACATACATGTATATGATTTCTGCTCTTTATTGTGTTAAAGCAAATGATAAAAAGTCACCCACATATTATTTAACAAATTGTCAAAATACCCATCTGTGATAAGGACATCCTTACCATCTCTCATACCTATTGAATAAATATTGCGCTGTATAATATGTAGCTTTCCATGTATTTAGGAAGTTTAAAAAGACTTGCCAACATCTTTCTGTATAATCACCCTTACCCTAGCTGTCAATTTGTAGCCAATCGTTCTGTTCTATGAGACATTGCCTTACTTTAGTCTAATGCAACATACAGACCCATCAGCTTACATGCAGTACTAGGTGATATTCTGCATGATTCTGCTGGGTACCGGTAATTGTTACTGGTAACTATAGCTCATACATGTACATGTGCATTGAATTTTAAGATTCAGGCTTTGTTTAGTTGTGCAGTATACACAGGTGTGATTTTAGATCATCTTGTTATTACCTACATGTAGCATCATTATCAGTGAACATGAATGAAGTCCTGCTCCTCTGTGCTGCACAGAACAGTGAAGGTGAGCTTACAAGCTGGTACTCAAGACATTCATTTCCTACGCTTTAACCCACCCTCATTCCCCCCCCCCCTTACCTAACAAAAGTATACAGCTATCCTAATCAGACACTAAGGCTTGTTCACTTAGAGTCTGTATAGGAGATTGCCTGTTTTCAAATATTATTTGAAGCCTACTCTTTCTTAATTCAAATTGAAATTGACCTGTTGCTTCATCAGCTGGTCATGCTACTCATCATCTCTAAGAAAAAATATTATAAACAGAACTGCTTCAAAACAACAAGACAAGTACATCGAATTTACATTTACCATACCCAAATTTATAATTAGCCAATCAGAATCTGTGTCTAATGTGCTGATATCCTGCAATATTAAAGTGCCTATGAAGTAAAAAATTATTGTTGCTTATTTGAAAGGCTTTTCAAAGTAAAGAAGAATGACGTTTTCCTTTTTGAAAGATCTTTTTTCGTTCTAGAGATATTTACGTTTTTGTATTATGCAAATGAGGGAAGTGATGACGTCATAAATCGTTTCACTTGAAAAGTAAAACACTGAATCATTAATATCTCCAGAAATATTGGAGCAGTGTTCTTCAAACTTGGCACCAGAAATATAAATCACAAAAGGAACAGAATGACACCTACCATTTTGTTACCATAGCAACACTCTTGGCTCCAGTCTCTCTGTGTGAAAAACCAAATATGCCCATTTGCAACCCTTTGAAAACGGACAGGGTCTTGCTCGGAACACACATGGTTCCCATATTGTCTTAACTCTCCCCATTAGATTGTTGAGAGTGGATGATCGTTGTTTAAGATAAAATCTGAGAATTTTAGTTTTAATTAAAACACGACCAGCGGCATAACCGTTGTCATGGCAACGGCACAACGGGTCTCGTTTTGTTTCTTTTACGATGTACATTTCTGGTGCCAAGTTTGAAGGCCACGGCTTTAATATTTCTAGAGATATGCTTGATTGAGTGTTAGACTGTTTTAGTGGAACCACCTATGACGTCATCACTCATAATACAAAAACGTGAATATCTCTAAAACGAAAAAAGGTATTCCAAAAAGGAAAACACCATTCTACTTTACGCTGAAAATCCTTTCAAATCAGCAGCAATTATTTTTTACTTCATAGGCACTTTAAGTCACTGACTTGATATGGCTACGATGTCATCGTCACTTGGAAGAATTTGTGTATGGTAAATACCTAATCATACCTTTCTGGTATGCTGCTGTGGCATATCAGGCTCATTTGGTCTTGCCATCGGTAGAAACCATGGCTTGACCAAACTCACCTTATATGCTGCCAATGCGTACCAGAAAGGTATGATTAAGTATAAATTGAATATGTATTGTTTAAACAAGCCATCACTATGTTGTGCCTTATTCTTATATATACAGATTATGAGTTCAAAGTACAAGAAGAAGAGTTCACTGCACTGTTGAAAAAAGCTAAAGGTTAATATTATTATCAATTATTACTATGGTATCCTATTTTGAAATGAATAGCCATGTTATTTGTTGACCAATAACATCAGTATACCTGGTTCTGTAAACAGGTTGTTTTGATGAAAAAATTGAAAAGCTTGCTTAAGTTTAAATAGGCTTGATACAGACTTTAAATTGAATCTAAACTACAGTTTTATTGGCGGTCCACTCAAATCAAAGAACTGAAGTTTTATTCCTAAAGTATTTGAAAGCTGCCATTTGTTTATGTGGTCTTCTAGTATTTTTTAAATAATGAGCCAGGTTATTATGATCTAAATGATCCTTGAATATGTTTACAATGGCTGTAATCAACTGGTGTAATAACTGTACCCACTGTATTGTGAATCTTTTTTGTAGACCTGAAGTCCATATTAGCAAAAATTCCAGCTGAAATCTCCAATAGACAAAAGTTTCTACAAACTATAAAGTAAGTGGGACATGGGAAATGAAAGGATGTGTTATAAATCATTTATTACGAAATAGTCAGGCATTTTGTCCTTGACATTACAATAAACAGTAAGGGCATAAGGCTTGTACTTCATCATCCAAACTGACACAGAATCATACCACTTGATAAAATTTGCAATCACATCATTGAATGCATACATGCTGTTTTACACATATTAGGGATATTGCGACTGCTATAAGGGACCTGCTAGATGCTGTAAATGAGGTTTTTAAGAAATGTCCAAATGTGGGAAAGATGTCACAGTATAAAGAGGTAAGTTAATACTCCTTATATGGCTAAAACTCTCTCCCCCACAGACGCCTGTTTCATGCTGCCTTGACCGTGTAGAAT
>OZ026599.1:8645329-8677829 GCA_964020085.1 Micromussa lordhowensis
ATACGCTGCCCTACACCGCTATACATAGCCCTACACAGCTGTACATAACCCTATATGGCTATACATAGCCCTACATGGCTATACACAGCCCTACACCGCTATACATAGCCCTACACAGCTATACATAGCCCTACACGGCCATACATAGCCCTACATGGCTATACAAAGCCCTACACCGCTATACATAGCCCTACACAGCTATACATAACCCTACATGGCTATACATAGCCCTACATGGCTATACACAGCCCTACACTGCTATACATAGCCCTACATGGCTATACATAACACTACATGGCTATACATAACACTACATGGCTATACATAGCCCTACACGGCTATACACAGCCCTACATGGCTATACATAGCCCTACATGGCTATACATAACCCTACATGGCCATACATAGCCCTACATGGCTATACACAGGCCTACCCTGCTAAACATAGCGCTACACAGCTATACATAGCCCTACACGGCCATACATAGCCATACATGGCAATACATAACCCTACATGGCTATACATAGCCCTACACGGCTATACATAGCCCTACATGGCTATACATAACCCTACACTGGTATACATAGCCCTACATGGCTATACATAACCCTACATGGCTATATGCATAGCCCTACACTGTTATACATAGCCCTACACTGGTATACATAGCCGTACACGGCTATACATAGCCCTACATAGCTATACATAACCCTATATGGCCATACATAGCCCTACATGGCTATACACAGCCCTACCCTGCTAAACATAGCGCTAAACAGCTATACATAGCCCTACACGGCCATACATAGCCATACATGGCTATACATAACCCTACATGGCTATACATAGTCCTACACGGCTATACATAGACCTACATGGCTATACATAACCCTACACTGCTATACATAGCCCTCCAAAAACATACGCATGATCAAAATTCTAGGTGTGTATTTTACATATAATGACAGTCAAAGGAAAACGTTTAATTTTGATGAGATTCTTAAATCGATCACAGAGAAGTTACAAATTTGGAAGTGGAGAGATTTAACCATTTTGGGTGCTGTGTAGGGTTATGTATAGCTGTGTAGGGTTATGTATGGCCGTGTAGGGCTATGTATGGCTGTGTAGGGTTATGTATAGCCGTGTAGGGCTATGTATGGCTATGGATGCGTGTGTAGGGCTATGTATGGCTGTGTAGGCCTATGTATGGCTGTGTAGGGTTATGTATAGCTGTGTAGGGTTATGTATGGCTGTGTAGGGTTATGTATAGCCATGTAGGGCTATGTATGGCTATGTAGGGCTATGTATAGCCATGTAAGGCTATGTATAGTCATGTAGGGCTATGTATGGCTGTGTAGGGTTATGTATAGCTGTGTAGGGTTATGTATAGCCATGTAGGGCTATGTATGGCTATGTGTGCGTGTGTAGGGCTATGAATAGCCATGTAGGGCTATGTATAGCTGTGTAGGGCTATGTATGGACATGTAGGCCTATGTATGCGTGTGTAGGGCTATGTATAGCCATGTAAGTCTATGTATAGCCATGTATGGCTATGTATAGCCATGTAGGGCTATGTATAGCCATGTATGGCTATGTATAGCCATGTAGGGCTATGTATGGCTAGGTATGCGTGTGTAGGGTTATGTATGGCTGTGTAGGGCTATGTTTAGCCATGTAGGGCTATGTATAGCCATGTATGGTTATGTATAGCCATGTAGGGCTATGTATAGCCATGTAGGGCTATGTATAGCCATGTAGGGCTATGTATGGCTGTGTAGGGTTATGTATAGCCATGTAGGGCTATGTATAGCCACGTAGGGCTATGTGTAGCCATGTAGAGCTATGTATGGCTATGTATGCGTGTGTAGGGTTATGTATGGCGGTGTAGGGCTATGTATAGCCATGTAGGGCTATGTATAGCCATGTATGGCTATGTATAGCCATGTAGGGCTATGTATAGCCATGTAGGGCTATGTATGGCTGTGTAGGGTTATGTATGGCCATGTAGGGCTATGTATAGCCATGTAGGGCTATGAATGGCTGTGTAGGGCTATGTATGGCCGTGTAGGGCTATGTATGGCCGTGTAGGGCTGTGTATGCGTGTGTAGGGCTATTTATGGCTATGTCTGCGTGTGTAGGGTTATGTATAGCCATGTAGGCCTATGTATGGCTGTGTAGGGTTATGTATGGCCATGTAGGGCCATGTATAGCCATGTAGGGCTATGAATGGCTGTGTAGGGCTATGTATGGCCGTGTAGGGCTATGTATGGCCGTGTAGGGCTATGTATAGCTGTGTAGGGCTGTGTATACCCATGTAGGGCTATGTATGGAGATGTAGGGCTATGTATGCGTGTGTAGGGTTATGGATAGTTGTGTAGGGCTATGTATAGCCATGTATGGCTATGTATAGCTGTGTAGGGCTATGTATGGACATGTAGGGCTATGTATGCGTGTGTAGGGCTATGTATAGCCATGTAGGGTTATGTACAGCCGTGTTGGGCTATGTATAGCCATTTAAGGCTATGTATAGCCATGTATGGCTATGTCTAGCCATGTAGGGCTATGTATAGCCATGTAGGGCTACGTATGGCTATGTAGGGTTATGTATAGCCGTGTAGGGCTATGTATAGCCTTGTAGGGCTATGTATAGCCATGTAGGGCTATGTATAGCCATGTATGGCTATGTATAGCCATGTAGGGCTATGTATAGCCATGTAGGGCTATGTGTGGCTATGTAGGGTTATGTATAGCCGTGTAGGGCTATGTATGCGTGTGTAGGCCTATGTATAGCCATATAGGGCTATGTATGGCTATGTGTGCGTGTGTAGGGTTATGTATAGCCGTGTAGGGCTATGTATGGCTGTGTAGGGCTATGTATAGCCATGTAGGGCTATGTATAGCCATGTATGGTTATGTATAGCCATGTAGGGCTATGTATAGCCATGTAGGGCTATGTATAGCCATGTAGGGCTATGTATGGCTGTGTAGGGTTATGTATAGCCATGTAGGGCTATGTATAGCCACGTAGGGCTATGTGTAGCCATGTAGAGCTATGTATGGCTATGTATGCGTGTGTAGGGTTATGTATGGCGGTGTAGGGCTATGTATAGCCATGTAGGGCTATGTATAGCCATGTATGGCTATGTATAGCCATGTAGGGCTATGTATAGCCATGTAGGGCTATGTATGGCTGTGTAGGGTTATGTATGGCCATGTAGGGCTATGTATAGCCATGTAGGGCTATGAATGGCTGTGTAGGGCTATGTATGGCCGTGTAGGGCTATGTATGGCCGTGTAGGGCTGTGTATGCGTGTGTAGGGCTATTTATGGCTATGTCTGCGTGTGTAGGGTTATGTATAGCCATGTAGGCCTATGTATGGCTGTGTAGGGTTATGTATGGCCATGTAGGGCCATGTATAGCCATGTAGGGCTATGAATGGCTGTGTAGGGCTATGTATGGCCGTGTAGGGCTATGTATGGCCGTGTAGGGCTATGTATAGCTGTGTAGGGCTGTGTATACCCATGTAGGGCTATGTATGGAGATGTAGGGCTATGTATGCGTGTGTAGGGTTATGGATAGTTGTGTAGGGCTATGTATAGCCATGTATGGCTATGTATAGCTGTGTAGGGCTATGTATGGACATGTAGGGCTATGTATGCGTGTGTAGGGCTATGTATAGCCATGTAGGGTTATGTACAGCCGTGTTGGGCTATGTATAGCCATTTAAGGCTATGTATAGCCATGTATGGCTATGTCTAGCCATGTAGGGCTATGTATAGCCATGTAGGGCTATGTATGGCTATGTAGGGTTATGTATAGCCGTGTAGGGCTATGTATAGCCTTGTAGGGCTATGTATAGCCATGTAGGGCTATGTATAGCCATGTATGGCTATGTATAGCCATGTAGGGCTATGTATAGCCATGTAGGGCTATGTGTGGCTATGTAGGGTTATGTATAGCCGTGTAGGGCTATGTATGCGTGTGTAGGCCTATGTATAGCCATATAGGGCTATGTATGGCTATGTGTGCGTGTGTAGGGTTATGTATAGCCGTGTAGGGCTATGTATTGCCATGTAGGGCTATGTATGGCTGTGTAGGGTTATGTATAGCCATGTATGCTGTGTATAGCCATGTATGTGTCTGTATTGCCTAGTTTCAAACCGTGAGGGTCTAGGTACGAGTCTGTAAATTATGGGATTAGCAACTATTGATTCACATAGTCTGAAAGAGCTTACCGAGATTCACAAGATTCCCAAGTTTGGTGTTAATCAGGCTAGTTTTCACTGAGATACAGCCATTTGAAAATGTCAAAATTTACAAAGAAATGTATGGCAATCCGGACGCTGTCCGACACGGCGTCCGGATGCCATACATTTCTTTGTAAATTTTGACGTTTTTAAATTGCTGTATCTCGGTCAAAACTAGCCTGATTAACACCAAACTTGGGAATCTTGTGAATCTCGGTAAGCTCTTTCAGACTATGTGAATCAATAGTTGCTAATCCCATAATTTACAGACTCGTACCTAGACCCTCACGGTTTGAAACCAGGCAATAGCCATGTATGTGTGTGTATAGTTGTGTAGGGCTATGTGTAGCCATGTAGGGTTATATATAGCCATGTATGCCTATGTATTCCGCCCCATAAATCATCCTATATTGGATAACACAAACCACTATATGATGAATACACCAAGTATGTACCCACTCCCTGTGAACATCCGCTGACCAGTGTTTAAGGTTTTCACAGGCGCTTGCACACTGAAGTCATGTCCAGTCCGAAGGTGAAATAATTTGTCGATTATTGTAGGGAAAGGCTTCGTGGTTTTTCTTTCACAAACCTACGTGATACTATATTTTGCCTGCAAATCTCGCGATAAGGCAGCTCGTGACTTTGCAGAGCTTGCCCGGTCGCACAGCTTATCAAACCTTTCCAGGCCTTTTAATTGTCCCCTGATCACAGACCTGTGATCGACTTAAAGGACGTGCGAAGGGTGATTATGGCTATGCCCTCGAATAAGACCCGAGGATATTACAGAATTTCCTTATTTGTGATCAAGGACTGTTTGCCCCACGTAGTAAACCTCTCGTTTGCCAGCTCCTAATAACAACCGTCCGATCTCGTTACTTCCCGTACTTTCCAAAGTGATCGAGAAGATTGCTTTGACTCAAGAAGGCAACCTCACTGGCCACCAGAGCGGGAATCGCAAATACCTCTCTTCCGAGACCCTGAGCCTGCTCGTAACTGGTCATATTTTCAAAGCAATGAACAAGAAAGAAATAACGGCTATGGTCCTGACCGATCTAAGCAAGGCATTTGATAGCATATGTCATAGGAAACTATAATAATAATAATAATAATAATAATAATAATAACAATAATAATAACTTTATTAACGTGTCAATCGTTCTAGTTTTTACAAGTAAAACCTAATTGGGGACACCTACTTTTTAAACTATTTAAACTAAGCTAAAAACTATGTACAAACAATATAAAATTAATAAAAAAAACTAAGTTTTATATCACTTGCGGTTTTCACAGTTTTTTTTCGACATAACATTTGATAGGTCGAGGGCCCTGACTTGATTTTAAAATGCAGTTAGAGAGTCAGCCATTTTAATTGATTCATGGAGCTTCGACCAAATGTAAGATCTCATGTACCTTTAGCTGTGTCTTCCGTATGTAACAGTGTCACATCTTGGTAAGGAAAAATCTTCTGTATTCCTGAGATTATACCTACTCATGTCGCAACTAAAAAGGTCGAAAATGTATGATGGAACTAAATTAGCCATAACTTTATACATAAATATGGCCATGTCCTGGAGCCTGCGATTACATAACGTTGGAAGTCTTGCTTTCTCTAGAAATGCTTCATAAGTGCTAGTCCTTTCCCAGTAAATAGCCCTCCGCTCCTGCAGCCTTTCAAGCTTTCTCTCGTCTGACGAGCGACAATGGTGCCATACTATATGACAGTATGTAACCTGAGGTAAAATAAAAGCTTTAAAAATTCTTAATTTAGCTTCAGTAAGTATCAAGTTCCTGAACCTCATAAGTACTCCTACTTTCCTTGACATTATTTATATGTTTAGTAAAATTCAATTAATCATCAATTACTACCCCCAAACGATCAATCCCAGGACTTGATTTTATGTTAATGTCCTTTACATTTAAGTTCATTTCCTTTTTCGTGTGTCTTGGTCCCAGACTCATAGCTTGGAATTTATCTTGGTTACACTTGAGTAGGTTTTGTTGATACCATTCAGAGGTACGGTTTCCCTCATCGTTCAGGATTGTTTCTACATCCTCAATCTTCTCTCCAGCAGAGTACACTTGGTGGTCATCAGCGTACCCGCGTAAATATTCTGAACAAGATCGTTTTGGAATATGTTCCAAAGCAGTGGCCCAAGGTTTGATCCTTGTGGACAGCCTCTGCTTGCTTCTCTCCATTTACTATATCCTCCTGATCTCATCCGCACCCTGTTTTTTTTTTCTTTTTGTGAAATAACATCTTATCATGTCTATCGCACTCTCCGAGAAACCATAGGCCCACAACTTTGCTAACAATAATGGCGGATGGAGTGGATCAAATGCTTTCGATAGGTCTGTGCGAAATAACGAATGAAAAAATCAAACTGCTCGCAAATGAATACGGCTACGTTCCAGTACAACCAACCGTCAGCCCTGAATTCCCATCTGCCGAACAATTTACGTTTACTAGAGTTCATTGTCAGGATATTGAAAAGACTGTGTTGTCACTGGCTACAAATAAAGCACCCGGAATTGACAAGTTACCAGCTCGTGTCATCAAAGACTCTGCACCTGTTATCATTCCTTCCATTACTTCTATAATAAACACTTCGCTTACCACTAGTACGTTTCCTGCAGACTGGAAGATTGCTGAAGTGTCACCAATCTTGAAAGAACGTGATTTTGAGGAAGCAGGCAACAATAGGCCAATTTCATTATTGCCTATTCTTTCTAAGGTGTGCGAAAAGGCGGCCTTAAACCAGCTCATGCCCTACCTGACGGCAAACAAAAGATTAGCAGTGACCCAGAGTGGAAATAAAAAGTGGCATTCCACTGAAGCTTCTCTTGTTGCCTCCACGGACACCATTCTTGAGGCGATCGACAATTAACAGAAACCTAACAGCTGTCGTTTATTGGACATGAGCAAAGCTTTCGATAGCATCAATCACGGCATTCTACTACGAAAATTAAAAACCATTGGGCTGGCCTCATCGGCAATCTCCTGGTTCAACAGCTATTTGTCCCAAAGATCTCAAGTGGTCCGCATAAATGCGGAGCTACCCAATGCTCTGCCTGTAATGTGTGGAGTGCCACAAGGTAGCGTGCTTGGAGCCCTACTATTCAGCATTTACGTAAACGACCTACCTGCAGTCAGTAAGGTGTGCTCAACCGCGTGCTACGTAGACGACACGAAATTGATTCTTTCGTTCACAGTCGATGAGTGTCACGCTACTGAAGATAAATTTAACGCTGATCTACAACGAATCCGCGATTGGTGCTTTGAGAACTACCTCTTGTTGAATCCAGACAAAACAAAATTAATGGTGTTCGGCAGTCAACAGATGATTTGTAAATTGCCAAGCTTTAAGCTGTCTTTCTTGGGGAAGGAACTCTTACCAACGGACTCCGTTAAGGACTTAGGAGTGATATTTGATCCTACTCTGTCTTTTGACTCTCATATCACAGCTCTCGCTGCTACTTGTATCTCTAGGCTTGCTCAGATAAATCGTGCAAAGCACGCTTTTAATCCAAACCTTCTTGTAAATATAATTAACGCGCTAGTCTTTAGTAGACTCTTTTACTGTTCTACGGTCTGGTGTAATACATCTGACAAAAATTTACGTAAGTTGCAAAATGTACAGGACTTCGCCGCTAGAATAATAAGCGGAAAGAGAAAATTCGATCACATTACTCCAGTGCTACGGGACTTACGCTGGCTAACTGTAACACAGCAACGTTACCTAAGAGACGCTGTTTTTACTTTCAACTGTATGACAGGTTGCGCCCCAGATTACCTTAGATCCAAGCTACTAGTTACCAGAGGTCAAGCTTCCGGTCGCGTGACACGAAATTCACAACAGTTTAATATCCCTATATTTAGAACAGCCACCGGTCAGCGGTCCTTCCAGTACAGAGCTGTCAGTTTATGGAACAGCTTAGATAAAGATCTAAACTTAGTAAAAATCACGAGGTTTTTAAGCGTAAACTTAAGCATATATTACGGGACACTAAGGTATTTATAGATTTTCGATTAGTAATTTTTAACCTTTTATGGACTGTTCTTATATTATATATATTTTAATTTTTAAATTATCTTTCATTTTAAACATGATGTATTGTTCACCGAAAAGCCCCTCAGGCGAGTGTTCAATAAAGTCTTATCTCTTATCTCTTATAATATTCCGATCACGTGTTTGTTGTCAAGTGTCAGTTTCCAATCCTCTACCAGCTTAACTAAGGAGGTCTCACAGCTGGTTTTCTTACGATAAGCTGTTAGATTATTGTTAAGGCGAGGCTCCATAAAAGTAGTTAGCTGTTTACCCAGTAACTGTTCGAAAACTTTGCCCACTACGCTCAGGACTGTCACCGGTCTGTAGTTTCTAACGTCCCTTGGATTATCCTTTTTGTAAACCGGGACCCATTTCCCTCTCTTCCATTCCACGGGCCAGTAGTTTTCATCAATGCAAGTATTAAAGATCTTAGTTAAGGATGGCGCCAGGGCATCACCAACTAGACAGCCAATTAGACAGCCCATCGTGACCGTAGCTCTTGTTCACGTTCAAGTTTGCAAGGGCTGACTGCACTTCAGTTTGACTGACTTTAATGAAACTAAATTTGGGTCCATTCACAATTCTCATACTGTTGCGTATGTCTTGGCTACTCTTGGAGTCGTTTAATTGTTCTTCAGTTAATGTCAACAACTCAGAGTCACCGATACCTTGTGCTTGTAAAATATTCAACAAAGCAATCGGCGACCATTGTTTGATCCTTTATGTCACCGCTACAATTTTCCAAAATCATCGTACTGTCATCAACATCTTGGGATTAAGAGTCAAGAAAAGGCTTGAAGACTCTACTCTCTTGGGTTATGATTCATCTCTTCCGTCTTAGATTTCCAGTACTGCTTTAATGATTTTCTCCTAAGCTTCGTAGCAACGTTCCTCCATTTCCTTTTCAATTGCAGGTTCTCGTCAGTTGGATTCTTTGCGAACATCTTAGAATATTTTAAACTCCTTCTTAAAGGGAACCTCCACTGTGACAAAAAGTTTACTTCAAATCACACTAAATAATTTTAAGAATAAAATTTGCTTGAAGTTTTAACTAACAAAGCGCGTTGGCCTTAAATACATGAACTATAGAATCGTTTATTTTTGTTTTCAAAGTTCCCGGGAGCAGCCATATTGAATAATTGTGACGTGAAATGGTTGCCCTTTTGTTATTAGACAAAAGCTCTTGATGTCAGAACAATAGAGCAACCAAGACACGTCACAATTATTCAAGATGGCGGCGCCCAGAAAATTTGAAAACAAAAATGCACGATTCTGAAATTCGTTTTTCTCCACTATAGACACTCTTCTGGAAAAAAATTAGACCTAACGTTACTGCAAATACTATATCCTGCGGTTTAAAGTGATTCTTCGGTAGGAGTGGAGGCTCCCTTTAAGTTGCAAGGGCTTGGCTTCCATTACCGACCGTATGCAGTCAACACGACTAGGCACATCTCGCTCTGAGGAGCTAATCGTTACACATGGCGTACCTCAGGGGTCCATTTTAGGGCCGGTCCTGTCCAGTCTCTCTCTACATAAATGACTTATCCTCCGTTGTCAAGTGTCGAGTCATATGTCGATGGTACCAAGGTTTACCTTTTGTTCTCATCCAAGGACATTGACTCCCGCCTGACTTAAGTCCCCGAAGATCGTCGCCTCATCGCCATCTGGTGTTGTACTAACAAGCTACTCATCAATCCTAGGAAAACCAAACTCATTTTGTTTGGAGCGCGACAGCTATTAAGTAAAAGTTCGGATGTCAGAGTTCCTTTTCTTAGCCAAAACCTAGTTCCCGTTGCTAAGGAACATGTTAACACAGTTGACTTCGTCTCTTATCTCTACTCCGTGTCAGATAAGCAGAGTTCGGCATCTATTTTCCAAATCCGTACTTCTCACCGTCTTGAATTGCTTGGTTTTTAGTAAGCTCTTTTATTATTCTACTGTCTGGCACTTTCAAGCAGAACATGTTGTAACGAGTGCCGGCTGCCAAGCGGTTAGCCCCAGAGTTTTTCCCCGTTCTCGTCCAGTGTCGCCACTAGCAAAACCCTGTTTGTCAAAGTGAGGAATGATCATGGCAGTATATTTTCCAATTTAAGCAACTGGAAAGATGCTTAAGTTATGTCTACAACCGCAGTTCATATATGAATTATTTCGTATATACATCACATCATTTCACTCCTCACGGGAAAATATGAACTCAATAAATTGACCTTGCTCCCAATGTGTGGCTTCATAGCTCAGTTGGTAGAGCATCGCACCGATATCGCGGAGGTCACAGGTTCGAATCCCGTTGAAGCCCTGATTTTTTTAGGCTTCTTTTTTCCAGTTGCTTAAATTGGAAAATATACTGCGATGATCATTCTTCACTTTCATCTACAACCGCAGTTCATATATGAATTATTTCGTATATACATTACATCATTTCACTCCTCACGGGAAAATATGAACTCAATAAATTGACCTTGCTCCCAATGTGTGGCTTCATAGCTCAGTTGGTAGAGCATCGCACCGATATCGCGGAGGTCACAGGTTCGAATCCCGTTGAAGCCCTGATTTTTTCAGGCTTCTTTTTTCCAGTTGCTTAAATTGGAAAATATACTGCGATGATCATTCCTCACTTTCATCTACAACCACAGTTCATATATGAATTATTTCGTATATAAATCAAAACCCTGTTTGCTAGTATTATTGCGAAGTGTTCAGCCATCAGATACAATATTTACTGAACTTGTTAGTGCTGGTAAAATCCGCACCACAGGCCTAAAACCTATCATTACATATGTCGCACCGAGAACCTTTTTCACCTATTGTTAATAATTAGTTATAAATAATTCTTTTCTCTTTTTTTCTTTCCTTTTCCTAATTTGTAAATTAAATGGAAAGAACCATATAGTGGAGATTTGATAAAGATATTCTATTTTATTATCCAACTCTGCTTCGTAGAGCACAAATAACGCGCGAAACGAGTTCAAATATCACATGATATTTGTACTCGTCTCATTCCTCCCGGCCGCGTAAAGGTTAAAAAACTTGGCAAGTTAGAATTTTGTGAAAAGAAATCGTTAGATAATAAATCTCTTATTAGACGTTTTGATGTGTAGTATCGCTGAGAATTTTTACTCGTTGTCTGTATTTTCACTCCCTACGGGCTCGTCAAAATACGGCACAACTCGTAAAAATACCCAGTGATACTATACACCAAAACGTCTAATAAGATTTTTTTTTTTTTTTTAATTTTTTTTTAATTTTTTTTTTTAAAATTACATTTTGTCATTTACGAAAACATAATGTTACAATAGCAATAGAGAAAAAGAAAAAATACAGTACAGAAAAAAAAATAAATAAATAAAATAAAATAACAAACTACCTAAACTACTTGCACTTACGTACATTTGCAAAACTACACTTAACATCCGTTTACTGCCTAACGTTAATAAAATTAGGTACTTTGGGTCGAGCCGATTACAACATTCAAGATACAAAACTTAAATTTTGTATTGTTACTAGTGTGTATCGGTGTGACTAATATGAAAAAAATACATAAATAAACAGAAAGGCTCAAAACAAAGAAAAATTGTACGTCTACATCTTTATGCAAGGCATCAAGACAGCCAAGAAAGAAAGTTTTCCCACTTTTTGTAATGGTTTTGTAAAATACCCTTTTCTTTTGCAATATATAATTCTACTTTATAGGTTGCTTTTAACTTAGCTTTGAAAACTAAAAGCGATGGGATAACTTTATGAAGCTTACACTTATAAATGAAGTATTTAGCAAGCAAGAAAATATGATTCACTAATAGAAAATCTTTCTCAAGGTCAAATTTCCCAAAAAGAATATCCAAAAGTGAAGCGTTTAGTACAATATTGGCATCCACTGCTATCCAAGATAACAGTTCTTTCCAAAAGAAACTCGATGACTTACAGAAATATAATAAATGCTCCAGGGATTCTTCCTCTGCATTGCAAAAGGCACATAAAGGGGAATCCACCAAATTGAACCGGTGAAGTTTTTTGTTAGTGAAAATAATCATGTTTAAAATTTTATATTGAAATTCTCTTAGTTTGGTGTCCAACGTAGTTTCAAAAGCTAAAGAATACAACTTTTTCCAGTCTATGGCAAGATAAGGGTACTTGTTCATAATTTTAGCTTTCGCCGTAGCAGGAGTTTGCTTCAACGAACGGAATTCGTTGTAGACCAACTTCGATGTAACATTGGAAAGGTCAATCACTTTACCCGCAATTTTTAATTCAAAGTAAGTTTCATCCATGGGAGAGGGAGCACAAAATGGGTTTGTTTTAATTATAGAACGCCATTCCTTTGGGATAGCATCAAAAACACCCATTAGGGAAAAGGAGTAACAAGGGGAAAAAAAGGAATTCAGAATTTTGTCACTTTTAAGAAAAACACCTTCCTTAGAAACCAGGTCACCAACCTTAAGAATTCCTAGATTATAGAAAGCCAACTGAAAAATAGATTTCCCCTCGCTTAAAATATACTTGTTGTTCCAAATAATTTGATTCATTATCCCTTCATACGATGACGAGTCGGAATTCGTCATTGAAGACCAGGCTTGTAAACACTCTCTGTAGAAAATAGGAAGAGTAATGGATAATGTCCGATATTCAAAGTTGCATTGAAACAAAAATTTTCCACCCACTTTCATGAGATAAAAATCCAAAACATACTTCCAGGGACTTTCATAATTTTCAACATATTTCTTTACACACATGACTCTTTGAGCAGAGATCATAGATTCAAGATCTAGCATTTTCAATCCGCCATCTTCAATATCATTTATTAAAGCTGAACGTTTAACCTTGTCCTTGCCTTTCCAAATAAACGAATAAAGTTCTTTATTAACTTCTTTAATGAGTTCGCTGGACACTGGAATTAAAGATGCCTTGGACATAATTTTCGGTATGGCAAATGATTTCACTATTTGAATTCTACCAATGAGCGTCAGGCCCCTCCATTTCCACATATTCAGTACCTTTTTGATCGATTTCAGGACAGAATCGAAGTTGGCTTTCTTTCTCCTTACGTTATTGTAATCAAAATGCACTCCCAGAATTTTAATAGAAGGTTTAAATTCACAAGGGAACCTCTCGTACTCCGGATCCCACGTGCCTAGCCTAAACAGTTCAGTCTTCTCCTCATTTACTTTGAGACCAGAACATTCTGAGAATTTACCAAGGCAATCTTGCAAAGAAACATACGAGGATCTGTTACGGAGAAAGCAAGTCATATCATCTGCAAAAAGTGTCACTTTAACCTCAGAATTGCCAATTTGAATACCCTGAATGTTTTTATTTTCTCGAATACTGCACGCCAAAATTTCTAATCCTAATATGAAAAGAACAGGTGAGAGCGGATCTCCTTGCCTCACACCTCTACCAACTGCAAAATAATCTGATGTAAAACCATTGTTGATAATACAACTTGATATATTTGAATACAAAGTACGTATCCATTGAATGAAAGATGGCCCAAAATTGAATGCATTGAGAACTTTAAAAAGATAAGTATGGTCCACAGAGTCAAACGCTTTTTCAAAGTCAATAGCAACAAGAATGCCTGACATTTTCGTATTTCTGGTGTATTCCCAAATATCATCAATAGTTCTTACAGCGTCAAAAATTGACCTTCCTTTTACATACACATTTTGACTGCCTGAATTAACTCAGGTAAGATTAGTTCCAAACGTTTGGCTAAAGTTTTAGAAGCTATTTTAGCGTCCACATTGATTAGTGAAATTGGACGCCAATTTTTTGGTTCTGTCCTCGTGTACCGGTACACAAGAACCGATACAATAGACCCAACAATATGCAATAGCTAAACAAAGGCTTGTAAACAAAGGAGTACAATAGTTATTCCCTCTGTGTACCGGTACACCAGGACACAACCAATTTTTTATTAACCTTTTGTCCTTGCCTTTCTTTTCCAGCAAAGTAATTACTGCTTGTTTTTGAGAATTGGAGAGCTCGCCATGATCATGTGCATAATTAAAGCAATCAATCAAATGCTTGCCTACTATTGGCCAAAACACTAAATAAAATTCCACCGTAAGCCCGTCATTCCCTGGAGTTTTATTCTTTTGAAATGTTTTTAAAGTGTTAAAACATTCTCCTACCGATAATTTTTCATCACATCTTTCCCTTTGATCCGAGGTCAATTTCGGAAGATGTAATTCTCTTATAAATAAATCTGTCAAAATTTCACTATTCTCATTTACACCTTTTTTATAAAGATTCGAATAGAAGGAACGAAGTTCTTTCATAATCACTTGAGGATTTGATGTTGAGGATTCATCTTCCATAAATATCTTCCGAATTGAACTTTTCTTACCTCTGGAACTTTCTAAATTCAAAAAATATTTGTTGCTTTTTTCTCCTTGCTCGTACCAGGTGGCTCGGGTTCGAATTATCGCCCCTTGGGTGATGTAGTCATTTTGGAGCTCAAACTCTGTCTTCAAAACCTCAAACGTGTTCATATTTTCTGGGGAAGGATCATGATCACACCTTTTTTGACAGTCGTTGAGCTTAGACTCTAATGCTGCCATTTTTGACCGTCGCTCTTTGGCTTTTAGTTTACTGTAAGAAATACTTTCTTGGCGAATTCTATACTTCATCAGATCCCAGAAAAGCCTCGGATCAGAAACTTCTTTGAATTCATCATTCCATAATGGGTATTTCATGTTAATCAGAGACACATATTCCTTATCATCTAACAAGCTTGAATTTAACTTCCAAAAGGAGGGACCCCTGGGTCTATTCTCAATTCCATTCATAGATAACACAATAGCTGAATGATCAGATTTAAGCGATGGAATGACATCAACATTATCAATATCTTCCTGCATACCATTACTTACCAGCCAGAAATCGAGCCTCCTTTGGATCACAGGCGTCTTCTGACGCCATGTAAAACGTTTTACATTTGGATTTCTAATCCTCCATATATCAATTAAATCATTAGCGAGGCATATGTTGTCAATACATTTCACCGATTCTTTTCGTTTTGGGTTTCCACCATTTCCATCCAGATCGGGGTCGAAAATTACATTAAAATCACCACCGATTACGATGTTACAATCTTCCACTACACTATAGTTATCCAATTCTTCACGGATCTCCTCAAAAAAAGTAGATTGTTCGTTTGTTTTGTTCGGGGCATACAAGTTAACAAAAAGAAAAGGATGGTCCTGGACATTTGCTTCTAGGATGATGAAACGGCCATTTTGATCCACTTTTATAGTTTTAAATTCGAACTCTAAAGATTTTCTAATAAGAATGAGGACACCCTTACTATGTTCTGAACCATGTGAGAAAAACATTTCCCCTTTCCATTGAGATTTCCAAATTTTCTCCACTTCAGGAGTACTATATGATTCTTGCAAAAAACAAATATCCGATTTATCTTTCATTAACCACCCAAACAATGCCTTTCGCTTCTCAAAAGATCGAATCCCTCGAGCATTTATTGACAATAATTTAAAATTTATATTGTTAGGAGCCATATTTGCATAATATTACATATAAATTCCACCGATCAAAACAAATAAATTCGTTGACTGTAAAACCCACTTTAAGAGAAAATGACCTTGAATTTGCAATCGACCCAACCCTAAATAGACAGCAAAATTTTGTACAGTAAATTACATTACAAAAAATAAAAACCTGCAATACGAGACACTGAAACCTTAACAACATATTTTACAGTAGCCAGAAAAAACTGCTTCGCTACTGTGGATCGAATCGAGAAAATAATACCGACCGGAACACTGAAGCTAAAAAAAGATGTTGAATACCCAAATCGTGTTGGATGTCGACTCTCCAAACAAAGAAAAACGACGACCTTATGGCTTTAAATAAGCTAAACGCGAAGCGATAAACCGTAACATCCCTGTAGCCATAAACACGAAATCCGTATAGTCAGCGTAGCGTACCTTGATAAGATAATATGCATTGTATTGTATACTCTAAAGTCATTTAGTTTGTTTCTCTTTGTCAAAACTATCTCGAAACTGATTATGGAACACAGTATAAAATTCGAAGTGTAAATTTCATAGTGTTGTGAATAGCCTTACATGACGTCACTAAAATTCAAACTACACAACTATTGATCCTCCTGATATTTTACTTTCATGATGTATAAGAGCAGCTGAAAACTAATATTCATAAACGTTTTTGCTCAGAATGGGTTCTTGGTTTTGTGATAGACTACGGTTGAATTTCTAAGCTTTGCGTGACGCGGCATTTACATGAAAGCCGAGGTGTTTAAAAGTGACTTATTTCGGGACTTATTTCGGGAAATTTGGTCACCTGAACAGTTCTTGTATTGGAAAAAGTCTTATTTTAATCGTTTTTGAGTTCCTCGAGAGATAAATTTCCCCTTTTGTAGCAAAACTCAGTGACGGATGCTTCTGTTGGTTTCCGGCCGCCATGTTGGTGCCCAGATGGGCACCAACATGACTCTTACCTGCAGGAGAGTGGACGGCGTGGACGAGATGGCGAGCAAATGATGCCATTCTGTTGTTTAATGGCATCAATGCCAAAACAGTAGATGCCGAAATGAAGAAATACTTAGAGTCATCTACCTGTCGTACACAGTTTTTTTTAACACTTTTGCGTTCACAATTTGGAATGCCCACCTGGCCATTTGTGCTGTGCTGTCTGCACAAATTCATGTCAGTGTCTGGGTGGTTACTGTGATATGGATTTGTATTTGCCAATTGGTAACACAGAGGAGCAAGCACAAGGAGAGACAATATCAGATGAACAATTGTTATCTCTCAAGACCCAACTTAACGCCAACTTAACGCCCTGAGGGTCGTTTCGCACGTAGTAGCGGGAGCGAATGAGAGACGACTGGCTAGAAGCTGGTCTAACACTTTAACTCTTTCCATAGCCTTTATTTACGGCCTGGTTCGACGGAAGTAGTATAGGACGCTGGTTGGGGTACTAACCAATCAGAGCGGAGTGCATATCATTAGCATATCATTAAAAAAGCTCTCGACCAATCACAAAGCTAGGATCCCGTGGATAAATAAAGTTCAGTACAGTAAAGCCGTATTTTGTGAACGTGACAACCAAGATGGCGGATAAATAATTTTGACCAATCAAAAGCTGAATTAATTCAAGTTGACGTCAGCAATTTGTATATTAACCCTAACCCTGAGAATCACACGGAGACAAAGGTGAAAAAAATGCCTGATTTTACAAAGTGGGACGTGTGCCGGATCCTATGTCCAAGTCCATCAAAGTCTCCATATTCTCCATGTTATCCTCTTCAAGTTAAACTTCGGTGTATCTGTAGGGAGAAAATTGGAAGGTCTGAGGATCTACGACACGCTTGTCAAAAACGACGCCAGACTTTCCACTTTGAGGCGTTAGGTGGCGGGATCTCGCCTGAAGAAGTAGGGGTTTACGACATCCATTTTGCGGGCGGTCTTCGTCGAGAGGGTCGGTGATTTCGTCGACGACATTTTGGTTCACGACCTCGTAACTGAGTTGGGTGGAACCACGGACTTTGAGCGCAAAACCTCTTACAGCACACGATGCCATCTTTGGTCTTGTACCCATAGTTTTTCCCTGTGGAACTTGCGGTGATATGTAGGGCAGAGGGATCGAGGGTTGGGAAATTTGCCCGAACCCAACGTTCGTTTTGTCTCCGTGAAGTCCGGATATTCTTTGCGTCTACAGGAATGGCACAATTTTCCCTTGCACGAATGATGTCGAAAGTCATCGTGGTCCTACCAGTTCTACATTTCCCTCGTGTTCTCGAGTGCCCATCGTGTTTTATCACTGCAGTGTAACAATCAGCTTAGGCTTCTATTTGTTAATTTTGATTTTAGCAAATGAAAGCAGTTTACGGTATTTACTCGGACTTCTGTAGGAAAGCCCGAGTCTTGGTCGCCAAAAGGGAGGTCATATACCAACATGTCGATCGTTTTCGGAACGGGTCGGTCCACGAATCATATTGCTTGAAAGCCTGCCAAGTAAGCAAAGTTCATGCTCGCTCTCACGAGATAACAAATGACCGTGTACAAATTAAAACTACGAAAACACTGACAAAAAACAATGACTCCCGACTTAAAAACAAACTATGAGACGCAGACCTCAGATATTGTGTTAAACATCCTGATTCTTTTGTTGAGGGCCCGAGAAGCGGTCCCAAGAGAGGCCCGGAACATTAATCTTGACAGTGACCAGAGGATTCGGTATCACGCGTGCGCGCGACGTTTATAACAAGAACCATTCTCGTACCCATAGGCCGCGCTCCTTTTGATCAGCACCAAGAATCAAGACCTCTGGCCTCACCCGATTTTCTGAGCATGCGCAGAGTACTCGTTTCGAATTCTCAAATAATTAAATTTATCAGGTTTGACGGGTAGTCCGTGAATCGCGGTCTTCCGGCATTGGACCGACCCAGACGTCACGATTCTTGGTCCTGACCAAAATGAGCGAAGCCTCTGGGGACGAGAATGAACAGGGACGTTCAGAACCGGAAGTTGAAAATTTGTCCTTCCACCAAGAACGATCAGAATGCGAAAAAGGTGTCTATCACAACAATTTGTCACATGGGGTCGAGGCTTCTGTCACATTGAAGATTGCATAAAATTTTGCAGACGATGTTGAGACGATTTGCTGTGATTTATCGACGTTGTCCGTTGTTCAAGCGCTGCTTTTGAGATTTGTTGTGATTTATGTTTGTCGTCTGTTGCTCAAGCGCTGGTTTTGATCTCAAGGTCTCAAGATCTCTTTAAATTATTGCTGTGAAAATAGGTTGAGTTAAATTATTTGCCATACTGTTCTCTGCGGTAAATTATTCTGGTAAAGCCAAACCAAATTCAGTTTTTGAAGGGGCATAACTGTTGTTTGATCTTCCCGTGGCTTCTGTCGCATGGAAGATTGAGGGACGTTTTACTGAAGTTGTTGAGGCGATTTTGAGAGCATTTGCTGTGACTTTTCAACGTTGTCTGAGAAGTTCTCACGATTTGTTTGAATTTTTATTAATATATGAATAATAATAATAATATCTGCCCACTGATTGCCCACATCTTAAACACAAGGCTCTTGGAGTTCATCTAGGCCCGCACTTTCTGACCTTGTGTTCAGTAAGCTTACTTGCCAAGTGCGATTTGATATTGCGGTACGAAGCCCGAGTGTCGTAATTGAACTGTCAACTTCTACTGCAAACCAACACAGGATAAGAGTGTAAGTGGCACGAATAACGGTAAGACAGATGGTTGAACTGCGCAAAACCTCTGCAGTGAAAAGTTAAAAGCTTTTTCAACACAAAATAATGCTTCTCCTTAGACAACAAATGAAGTTAGGAGTATTTGCAAATTTAAGACAGAAATTGAACGGTGAACTTCTAACCAACCTCGTTCCCAGGCTCTCTCGCCACTGCCTCCCTTTGCCGTTGGGAAAGACCCTGTCACGTGACCACTCAGAATCTGGGTGGTATAAAATTCGGCAAGAACTTCATGCTAGCCTACATATAGAGCACTTTCCATATATGGGTAACCTGCATATAAAGCACTTTCCATATATGGGTAACATGATATTCTTTCATGAACATTCATAAACGTTCATGCTCGTTCATGCATCTTCATGCCCCTTCATGCTCGTTCATGCACGTTCATACACCTTCAGGCATCTTCATGCACCTTCATGGACATTCATACACCTTCATGCACCATCAAACACCTTCATGCACGTTCATATACCTTCATACACCTTCATGCACCTTCATACACCTTCATGCACCTCCATAAACCTTCATGCACCGTGATACACCTTCATACACCTTCATAACCCTTCAAACACCTTCATACCCCTTCATACACCTTCATACTCCTTCATACACCTTCATGCACCTTCATACACCTTCATGCACCTTCATACACCTTCATACACCTCCATGCACCTTCATACGCCTTCACACACCTTCATACTCTTTCATATACCTTCATACACCTTCATACCCCTTCATACACCTTCATGCACCTTCATACTCCTTCATACACCTTCATGCACCTTCATACACCTTCATACGCTTTCATACTACTTCATACGCCTTCATACGCCTTCATACGTCTTCATACACCTTCATACACGTTCATGCACCTTCATACTCCTTCATACACCTTCATACCCCTTCATACACCTTCATGCACCTTCATACACCTTCATACACCTTCATACCCCTTCATACACCTTCATGCACCTTCATACACCTTCACACCCCTTTATACACCTTCATACACCTTCATAACCCTTCATACACCTTCATACACCTTCATACCCCTTCATACACCTTCATGCACCTTCATGCACCTTCATACACCTGCAAGCACCTCCATGCACCTTCATACATCTTCATACACCTTCATACTTCTTCATACGCCTTCATATACCTTCATACACCTTCTTACACCTTCATACTCCTTCATACACCTTCATACTTCTTCATACACCTTCATATTCCTTCATACACCTTCATGCACCATCATACACCTTCATACGCCTTCACACACCTTCATACTCCTTCATACACCTTCATGCACCTTCATACGCCTACATACGCCTTCATACTACTTCATACGCCTTCATACTCCTTCATACGCCTTCATACACCTTCATACACGTTCATGCACCTTCATACTCCTTCATACACCTTCATGCACCTTCATACACCTTCATACGCCTTCATACTACTTCATACGCCTTCAAACTCCTCCATACGCCTTCATACACCTTCATACACGTTCATGTACCTTCATACCCCTTCATACACCTTCATACCCCTTCATACACCTTCATGCACCTTCATACACCTTCATGCACCTTCATGCACCTTCATACACCTTCATACATCTCCATGCACCTTCACACGCCTTCACACACCTTCGTACTCTTTCATACACCTTCATACACCTTCATACTCCTTCATACACCTTCATGCACCTTCATACACCTTCATACTCCTTCATACACCTTCATACACCTTCATAACCCTTCATACACCTTCATACACCTTCATATCCCTTCATACACCTTCATACCCCTTTATACACCTTCATGCACCTTCATACACCTTCATGCACCTTCATGCACCTTCATACATTTTAATACACCTTCATGCACCTTCATGCACCTTCATACACCTTCATACACCTTCATACACCTTCATGCACCTTCATACGCCTTCATACTCCTTCATACTCCTTCATACACCTTCATACACCTTCATACCCCTTCATACACCTTCATGCACCTTCATACACCTTCATACCCCTTCATACACCTTCATACACCTTCATAACCCTTCATACACCTTCATACACCTTCATACCCCTTCATACACCTTCATACCCCTTCATACACCTTCATGCACCTTCATGCACCTTCATACACCTTCATGCACCTCCATGCACCTTCATACACCTTCATACACCTTCATACATCTTCATACACCTTCATGCACCTTCATACACCTTCATGCACCTTCATGCACCTTCATACAGCTTAATACACCTTCATGCACCTTCATACACCTTCATACACCTTCATACGCCTTCATACTCCTTCATACACCTTCCTACCCCCATCATACACCTTCATACACCTTCATACACCTTCATACACCTTCATACCAAAATGTTGCTCCAATTGTTTTAGATGTCATATTTTTCATTCTTAGTTATTGTGCACAAAAAATGCTGTGGCCATATCGACAATCTGTAATCATCTAGTAGATACTCTAGTTAACACGATCATAGTACCATAATCACACTAAGATTAAGATAAGGTAACAAGCTAGACGAAAATTTAACGAGCGACGAAGGTGTATGAAAGTGAATAAAGGCGTATGAAGGTGTCTGAAGGTA
Organism: Micromussa lordhowensis; assembly: GCA_964020085.1. Classification (NCBI taxonomy): domain Eukaryota; kingdom Metazoa; phylum Cnidaria; class Anthozoa; order Scleractinia; family Lobophylliidae; genus Micromussa; species Micromussa lordhowensis. The sequence goes on from OZ026599.1 coordinate 8,667,520, forward strand.
TATGAAAGTGTATGAAGGTGCATGAAGGTAAAATAAGGTGTATGAACGTGTATGAAGGTGTATGAAGATAAATGAAGGTTAATGAAGGTGTGCGAAGGTATATGAAAGTGTATGAGGGTGATGAAGGTGTAAAAAGGTAAATGAAGGTGTTTGAAGGTACATGAAGGGGTATGAATGTGTATGAAGGTGTGCAAAGGTAAATGCAGGTGTATTAAGGTAAATGAAAGTGTATGAAGGTGTATGAAGGTATATGAAGGTGTGTGTGTGTGTGTACGCGTGTGTAGAAAGTGTATGAAGGTGCTAAGGTGTATGAAGGAGTATGACGGTGTATCAAGGAGTATGAAGGTGTATGAAGGTGTATGAAGGTGTATGAAGGTGTATGAAGGTGTATGAAGGTGCATGAAGGTGTGTGAAGGTGTATGAAGGGGTATGAAGGTGTATGAAGGTGCATGAAGGTGTATGAAGGTGCATGAAGGTGTATGAAGAAGTATGAAGGCGTATGAAGGTGTATTAATGGGTGTGAAGGTGTATGAAGGAGTATGAAGGTGTATGAAGGTGTATGAAGGAGTATGAAGGTGTATGAACGTGTATGAAGGATTATGAAGAAGGCGTATGAAGGCGTATGAAGGCGTATGAAGGTGTATGAAGAAGTATGAAGGTGTATGAAGGGGTATAAAGGTGTATGAAGGTGTATGAAGGTGCATGAAGGTGTATGAAGGAGCATGAAGGCGTATGAAGGTGCATGAAGGTGTATGAAGGTGCATGAAGGTGTATTAAGGTGTATGAAGGGGTATGAAGGTGAATGAAGGCGTATGAAGGAGTATGAAGGGTTATGAAGGTGCATGAAAGTGCATGAAGGTGTATGAAGGTGTATGAAGGTGTATGAAGGCGTATGAAGGCGTATGAAGGTGTATGAAGATGTATGAAGGTGTATGAAGGCGTATGAAGGCGTATGAAGGAGTATGAAGGTGTATCAAGGGGTATGAAGGTGTATGAAGGAGTATGAAGGAGTATGAAGGTGCATGAAGGTGTATGAAGAAGTATGAAGGCGTATGAAGGTGTATTAATGGGTGTGAAGGTGTATGAAGGAGTATGAAGGTGTATGAAGGTGTATGAAGGTGTATGAAGGAGTATGAAGGTGTATGAACGTGTATGAAGGATTATGAAGAAGGCGTATGAAGGCGTATGAAGGTGTATGAAGAAGTATGAAGGTGTATGAAGGGGTATAAAGGTGTATGAAGGTGTATGAAGGTGTATGAAGGAGCATGAAGGCGTATGAAGGTGTATGAAGGAGTGTGAAGGTGCATGAAGGAATATGAAGGTGCATGAAGGTGTATGAAGGAGTATGAAGGAGTAATGAGGTGTATGAAGGCGTATGAAGGAGTATGGAGGTGTATGAAGGAGTATGAAGGGGTATGAAGGAGCATGAAGGCATATGAAGGTGTATGAAGGAGTGTGAAGGTGCATGAAGGAATATGAAGGTGCATGAAGGAGTATGAAGGTGTATGAAAGAGTATGAAGGTGCATGAAGGTGTATGAAGGTGTATGAAGGCGTATGAAGGAGTATGAAGGTGCATGAAGGTGTATGAAGAGGTATGAATGCGTATAAAGGTGTATGGAGGAGTATGAAGGTGTATGAAGGAGTATGAAGGGGTATGAAGGAGTATGAAGGGGTATGGAGGTGTATGAAGGAGTATGAAGGAGTACGAAGTGGTATGAAGGTGTATGGAGGTGTACGAAGGTGTATGAAGGGGTATGTAGGAGAGTTACCCATATATGGTAGTGGTGTATAATTTTATCCATATATGGAAAGTGCTCTATATGTAGGCTAGCATGAAGTTCTGACCTAAAATTCTGTTGGGCGGAAGGGGTGACAGAGTGTTTTAATTGATACTGTGACAAACTTGTGGGTTTTAAAACCTCAAGCAGTCGCTAAAAACTACCCGCTCTATCGGGGTTCGAAGTCGAATTTTGCCGATGAAGAATGTAATTTATCCTCACTGCATATCTATTGTTGCGATCACGCTAGACTAAGTTATGAGAGGAATCCGCGACCGCCTATGCAAAAGATATGCAGCAAGGCCGAGTGAGAGGTGGTCACCGCCACCAGGGAGAGGGGAGCAAAGCGTCTTCCCACGGCAATCTCGTCAAACTGCGAGATTTCGCACTGTGCAGCCCGATTTTATGCTCGAAAGGCCGCAAAGGATCATACTAGACGCCTCTAACCTAGACCCTCGGGATCATTATATATGAAGTGAGAATAGCCCTAGGACTGAAGAATTTCAACGTTGTATTTTGCCAGTGTGTGGTTTAAAATAGCGATGGCCACCGATCGCCTTTCTTTCGCTTCAGTTGAGATCGACAAAAAATTTTTGTGACTCTACCCCGGTGGAAATGTGTGTCATAGGTGGTCACGTGATCACCCGCAACCAGGGTCTTTCTCCCAACGACAAAGGGAGTTAGTGGAGAGACCCTGGGAACGAGGTTGATCAACATGGATATGTATGGGGTGTATGGAAAGCACAAGAAACACTGTATCACTGATGTTCGTACCACATTTTGACGTTTTCTGTGATCAATAGGCCCTTTGCAGCTTGGGCCACGTAACCAAATTTTAGCTCAAAAAAATTTATATTATGGGTTATAACTTAAAGAATGCCAGAAATGGGAAAGAGCATATCGAAAATACCAAAATGGTCAAGTTTGAAGCCCATGGCATTAAAGAGTAAGTTTATGCGACAGTCTGAATTTTCGGAAAATTTAGAAGACATCTGTGTAAAATGTTGCTGGAGATCTTGCTCTCCAACAACTTTTTCCATACAAATCTTAATTTTTTTAAAACTTTAACCGTCATAAAATCTCATCCTTTAATGCCAGGGACCTCAAAAACCTGGCCATTTTCCTATTTTCGACATGCTTTTCCCATTTCTGTTTTTTTTAAGTTATAGCCCATAATTTTATGAAAAGTAGGTCTCGTGATGACTTAGCTGCAAAGGGCCTATTACTGGACAGACGCACTCCAACATTAAATCTACTTATTTTATATAATATAGAAACGAAAAATGCAAATGACGTCATCTATACATCTGTCCTGCAATTGATCATAAGTAAGAACCTCCCCGAACCTTCATATTATTAGCCATTAGAAAGCGTTAAATCTGGAATCTTTCCCGCATTCTGTTAGCTTCTCAAAAGCAGCGCGGGACCTGAAATAACTAATTCCAACAGACGAACGATTAACGACAATGAATGTTGCCGCTTGCATGGTCTAGCGTGTTCTGAAAATCATGGGATTAAAGCAAATTAACTGAATTAGCAAGCGTTCTCCATCGTCGAACGCAATGACCTAGCCACAAGTACACGTTACGTACCTTTTGTTTCTTTTATTTGCGAGCAAAACACAGAATATTTACTTCCCAGTCAGCTTGAAGCAATCTGACGCACGACACCAATCAATATATTGGATGACTAGTAATGTTGGTATTAATCTATGTTTTGCTTTAACAATTACAAAAATGTTACAGTATGAGTCAAACATGGCGGCAAGAAAACGAAATGTTGACGATGATCAAAACACTTTTACGTTAATCGATCTATTTACAATGATCACGAGCAATTTCAAACTCTCCTTATTCTGCATTATAAGCCTAGCCCAGGAAGCCTCCATGTTTAAATTCAACATTAAAACCTCTACTTAACAACATTAACATGTAAATTAATTTATAGCAAGCGACTTCATTCCAATATGTCTACCACGACGTTTTTGATGATTATAAATAAAAAGCGCATAAAAGAAATTTGCAAATTTTCGATGGAGCTAACCATCACGTTTTTATGTACAACTGCTTTGTATATATAAAAACTTTTTTATACACATTACAAAGTACTTCCCTCATATCAACCTTACCGTAGCGAATTAAAAAAAAGCGAACAACAACTTCAACAAACAAACCAAAAAAAAAAACAAAGAAAGAAAGAAAGCAAAACAAAAAAGGAGAGAGCAACATAGAAAGAAGTGTTTTCTTTCGGTTACTGCCATACTGCAAGAAGGTCCGCTTTCTATTACTACTGCTAACAATAAAAATGCCAACTTGAGATGACTTTTCTAATAAATTACTCTATCACAAAACTAACGAGATCATACTGTGGAACGAGCGTGTGTGCATGCGTGTGGAATGTGCGATGGAATGTGTGTGAGTTATGTAAATCAGTTTTACTACATAAGCGTGTTACATTCCCGTTGCATTTATTCGGCAGTTGAATAAACGGACTCGTTGAGTGAAGGTCGTCTTCTTGAAAACTACATGGTGTCAGGAGTAAAAGAAATCCGCATCGCCTGGTTTCCCTCTGAAAGTCTAACAGCCTGAATTATGGCAGATGGTCTCCGAAAACCCGAACAGTTGTGCTTCGAGGGTAATGTCGCGCTGAATTGGAAACATTTCGCCCAAGAGGTGGAAATATTCATCGCCGCCGCTCACGGAGAAAAGGACGACAGAACTAAAGCGTACATCTTCTTGAATTTGGCGGGAAGAGAAGCGATTGAAAAGGAGAAATCTTTTGTTTACGCTCCCGCTGTGCTGAACGAAGATGGAACCGTTCGAGTCCAAGCAGAATCTCGCGAGAGTATCGAAGTGCTGAAAAGAAAATTTGCTGAAATCTGCGACCCTCGTGGAAATGTTATTATGGAAAGGCATAAATTCAACACCCGAATCCAGAAAGAAGGCGAATCGTTTCAGTCATTTGTAGCTGATCTCAGAATCCTAGCAAATACATGCGAGTACGGCATTTTGAAGGATGATAAAATTGTATGTGGTGTCAGCTCTCGGCACGTTCGAAAGCAACTCTTAAAAGCTGAGAACGGGATCTCACACTCGATCGTGCTATTGACATTGGCATTGCTAACGAGTTATCAGACAAAAACAATACCGAGCTCTCGTCGAACCAAGTCAGCGATCCAAAGGAAGAGGTCCACGGTCTCGACAGAGGAGGTTCATCGAAGAAAGATTCCAAATCTGGTATCGAAAATTGTAGGAATTGTGGTGGCAACCATGCAGCCAAGCAGAAATCATGTCCAGCATTTGGCAAGAAATGTCTTCACTGCGGAAAGCCCAATCATTTCGAAAAAGCATGCCGTTCTAAACGTGATGGCGGGCGTTCCAGCATTCGAGGTCGTCCACGGCGTCCCAGACGGTCGATCCGCAAGATCCTATCGGACAAGATGAGGATTTATTTGTTATCGACGCGATTACATTCAAGCCAGGAAAGAAGAGTGAAATCTACTGCACAATGGAAATTAACGGCCAACCAGTTGAAATTAAAATTGACACTGGCGCGAAATGTAATGTGATCACACTCGATATATTCAGAAGGATCAGCCGCAATGAAAAGATTGACAAGACGAAAGCAGTGCAGTTGGTTGCCTATGGTCTAGAAGTTCATCTACCGTCGATATCCCATAACCTGGAATTTCACGTCATCGACAAACCAGTCACACCACTGCTTGGTCTAATGGACTCTCTAAGCCTGAATCTCATTCAGTTGCACAGTGAGGTCCATGAGGTTGATACCACTGATGCCTTCCGCGCAGCAATACTTGATGGGTACAAAGACCTATTTGAAGGCGATCTTGGCAATATACCCGTTGTTTACAAAATGAGACTTGATGCCAACGTAACCCCTGTGATCAGGCCATCGCGCAGAATACCCCTCGCAATGGAGGAGAGTGTTAAAAGAGAGCTTGATAGGATGGTCAAGATTGGAGCGATCACACCCGTGTCCGAACCAACTGAGTGGGTCTCACAAATGGTAGCAGCGAAGAAGAAAGATGGCAGTATTCGCATCTGCATCGATCCGAGGGATCTAAATAAAGCCCTCAAACGACCCCATCATCCTATGAGGACGATTGAAGATGTTGCATCGCGTATGCCCAATGCCACAGTGTTCTCCACCCTTGACGCGAGAAGTGGTTTCTGGCAAATAAAGCTTGATCATGAATCTTCACTACTCACAACCTTCAGCACACCATTTGGAAGATTCCGCTTTCTGCGCATGCCGTTTGGCATCACTTCTGCCTCTGAGCTGTTTGCTGGGTATCCCTGTGCCATCATCGTTGATGACCTGTTAGTATGGGGCGAGGGAACAGCAGACCATGATGTTAACTTGAAGAAGGTGCTAACAAGAGCGCGAGAGGTCGGCATGAAACTAGCTCCCAAGAAATCCAAGTTTCGCCTTAACCAAGTATCCTATGTTGGCCATCAGTTCACAAATGGCGGTCTCAAGCCCGATGAAGCCAAAGTTGCAGCCATTAAAGAAATGCCAACACCGGATGGGCCAGAAGCACTGCGTCGATTTCTTGGCATGACCAATTATCTCCACAAGTTCATTAGCAACTTCAGTGAGAAGACAGCGCTGCTACGCGAATTGCTGCGGAATGACGTTCACTGGAGTTGGGAGCCAGTACAGCAACAAGCTTTCGACGCACTCAAGGCAGACATCTCCCAACCTCCGGTCCTGAGGTACTTCGACCCCTCAAAGCCTGTCACGCTGTCTATCGACGCCTCAAAGAGTGGTCTTGGTGCTGCGTGCCTACAGGATGGTTTCCCTGTGGCCTATGCTTCACGAGCCCTAACGGAGGCGGAAACTCGATATGCGCAAATCGAGAAGGAGCTGCTTTCTGCCACATATGCATGCAGAAAATTCCATGATTTCATCTATGGTCGGCAAGCTACTATTGAGACCGATCACAAGCCCCTTACAGCAATCGTAAACAAGCCTCTTCATTTAGCTCCCGCTCGTCTTCAGCGTATGCTTTTGCAGCTTCAGAAGTATGATTTGAAGTTTATCTACAAGAAAGGAACTGAACTCTACGTCGCAGACACGTTGTCACGCTCCTACATTGATGAGAAATCTGATCCAGACGCTGATGAGCAGGTCGACATCCTGTCCCTTACATCAATTTCTCCAGTGCGTATGGCTGAGCTTCAGAAACACACTCTTGCAGATCCTGTGATGCAGAAAGTGACCCATTTAATTTCTGATGGCTGGCCTGCAAAGTCCAAGAGTGTGCCCCCAGAGGTACAGCCTTACTTCCAATCAGAGATGAGCTTATCGTGGACCAAGGAGTCATCTTGAAAGGCCTGAGAGTTGTGGTTCCACAGACCTTGCGTGAGGAGTACCTTAGGCAACTCCACAAGGGGCATCCTGGAATAGATGCTACAAAGAGGAGAGCAAGAGAAACCGTGTATATTGGCCTTCTTTGATGCTCGATATAGATTCTGACGTGGCGTCGTGTCAGCCTTGCAACAGTGCTCGACCCCACCAGCAGAAGGAACCGTTTCTCATTCACCCGGTTCCAGACCTCCCTTGGTCCTTTGTGAGCGCAGACATATTCGACTGGAGTGGACTGCAGTACCTGATACTCGTTGACTCCTACTCCGGTTGGTTTGAGATGAGCACTCTCAGCGACTTATCGTCCAGAAGCGTGATCATGAAGATGAAACAACATTTCGCTGTTCATGGCATTCCATCCAAGCTGCTAACGGACAATGGTCCACAGTTCGCAAGTAGGGAATTTAAAAGCTTTGCCAGTGAATGGAGCTTCGAGCATGTTACTAGCAGCCCCTACTTTCCTCAGTCCAATGAGGTTTCGCGGAGAATGCAGTCAAACAAGCCAAGAGCCTGCTTGAGAAATGTAAGAGAGATGGTTCAGACCCCTTGCTTGGCCTTCTTAACGTCAGGAATGTTCCAAGGGATCAAGTCCTAGGCTCTCCTGCTCAGAGGTTGATGTCGAGGCGTACCAGATGTGTTCTTCCTGTTGCGAAGAAACTCCTTATTCCGAAAGCACTCAACACCAGGAACGTCTCCTCTCGTTTGAAGCTTAAACGCCAGCAGCAAAAGTCATATCACGATCAGCATGCCAAATCTCTTCAACCTCTCCGTTCACAGCAAGTCGTGCGACTTCAAACTGACAGAGGGTACCAGAAAGTGGGCGCTGTCAAGCAACCGGCTCCGCAGCCACGGTCGTACATTGTGGAAGCTGAAGGAAAGCAGTACCGTAGAAACAGAAGACATCTCCTGTCTGTTCCAGAACCGGCTCCTGCTAAACTTACCTACCCTGCAGTGACCGATGACGACGCACCTTATGTTCCTCCTTCCCGTGTGGTACAACCTAGTACCCAGTCTCCACCTGAGCAGTCTCCACCTAGTTCCCAGTCTCCACGTGAGCAGTCTCCTGAGAACACACATACCGGACCTGGTGTCCCACCTGAGAGGTCTCCCGTGAAGATTCCAACAAGACCCAGTGGTCCAGAGGAAAATGTTACGAGATATGGAAGGACGGTTAAACCAAATCCAAAATTCAGAGACTTTGTGGCCTAGTAATAAGGTATTGACTAATGGACTGCAAATGAACTGTTTTTGTTTGTTTTCACTTTCTTTGTTATTCGCTTCGCTGAAATTGCGTGTATTTAACTTGCAAAGGGAGGTGTGGAACGAGCGTGTGTGCATGCGTGTGGAATGTGCGATGGAATGTGTGTGAGTTATGTAAATCAGTTTTACTACATAAGCGTGTTACATTCCCGTTGCATTTATTCGGCAGTTGAATAAACGGACTCGTTGAGTGAAGGTCGTCTTCTTGAAAACTACACATACAAGGCATAGTTGAATTCAGTTTCTTTCCGGCCATTAAACAGCCTATGAACATAAACATCACAAAACTTGATATTACAGAATTACGAGATACCTTAAGAGTTACCACTTTTTAGCCATAAACTATATCACGCGATTTTTCCCACGATTTACTAGCTTCCCTGGTTTAAACTCCCGTTAGTCTAGGTGCGGCGCTAAGAACAGCAAAGTGAGGAAGACCAAGAGTACTGTATTTCCAATTTTTTCCAACTGGTCTTTAGCCTTCATGTGCTACTTTGCACGGTGGAGATTCTGTAACTAAGTTAGCTCCTAACGCGGCACCCAAACTAAACAATGCCTGGAAGAGGCTAAAATTACCGACTATTAATTTGCGGATTCTTCGATTCATTGTGGTGATCTTCGACGAAACGGTCTACGCGCTTTCCGTTTTAAATGTTAGCACTTTCTTGAAAACAGTAAATAATAAAAAAGTAACTTCAAGATAAACATCTTTGTTCGTTGGTATTTAGTAAACAGAGCACACTGCAGTGTTAAGACAAGTGGAATGAGTGTTGTCCCTCTAGAGCAGCCAGCTTAAGTTTATTGGCCATGATCTCTTTGCTGGAATAGTCCGGAAGCTTCAAGTAATTCACGCAGGTCATCACAGATGGCAAATAATTATCAGCGCACAATGGAGGCTCAAATGACATACGAACTATGGTCAGTGGTGGATTAAGACTGCGCAGGCCTAAACAAAACAAACATACTGTTACTTCAAAATAACGAGTGCCGTGTCTACAACATTTTAAGTGTAACGTCAAATTCCCATAACACCCCCTCCGGGCCTCCGGGAAAATAAGTCTCACGTTTCCGTAAGAGCTCATAAGCACCCTCAGACCCCAGCGGCTGCTACATAGGCGATCTTACCTCCGACTGGTAACCTTGGGCTGCCTGTGACAAACTGTAAAAACAGTCTCTGCTCTTCCTGCGTATAGCAGCTTAGGTGTAGTATATAAAACATACAAGATTGGGCCAAGGACAGACCCTTGGGGTACACCAAACTCTAGACTACGACATGAAGAGGTACTTTCCCTGATGCTTACACACTGTTTCCTAATAGTGAGATAAGATCGAAACCAATTCAAAGCAGTGTCTTTGATACCAAAGCGATGTTCCAGTCTGTTCAACAGAATAGAATGATCCACAGTATCAAATTAACGCCGAAGACAAATCAAGCAACAGAAGAATAGTGCTGGAATTATCATCGATGGCCCTCAAGATATCGTTTGTAACTCTCGACAATGCACTCTGCTATGATTCTTCTTATATGTCGACTGAAAAACTTCATTGATACCATTAACAGTAAGATAATCATTCAGTTGAAATGCAACCACCCTCTCAATAATCTTTGAGAGAAAGGGAAGGTTGCAGACTGGTCGGAAGTTCTTGAATTCTTCATGGTTCAGGTGAGTTTTCTTTAATGTAGGACTGATAATGGTCAGCTTGAGAAGATCAGATACCAAAGCAGTCGAAAGGGAAAGGGTGTTACTATCTTGGTAATAACAGGCAGAAAAATAGATAGAGACTCAGTCATCAGAGAGGCAGGTAAAGGATCCAGGGCGCAGATAAGATCACGAACATGATTAGTTGATACAGGCTCAAAACAGGTAAGTTCACAATTATTA
>OZ026599.1:8680329-8707829 GCA_964020085.1 Micromussa lordhowensis
ATGACCTATCAATATTCAGAACTGCTTTATTTGTAGCTCCATCAAAAACTGAATTGCTTATGCTAATGAGGCAAATATTGTAAACAAGGATTCCCCTATTGGACCAGCCCAGAGGTCGCGATTCTTGGTCCTGACCAAAATGAGCGCGGCCTCTGGGGACGAGAATGAACAGGGGCGTTCAAATCATGAAGTTGAAAATTTGTCCTTCCACCAAGAACGATCAGAATGCGAAAAATGTGTCAATCACAACAGTTTGTCACATGGGATCGAGGCTTCTGTCACATGGAAGATTGCATAAAGTTTTGCAGACATTGTTGAGAAAATTTGCCGTGATTTATCGACGTAATTGTTGTTCAAGCGCTGCTTTTGAGGAGATTTGCTGCGATGTCGACGTTGTCTCAGAAGTTCTCAAGATCTCTTTAAATTATTGCTGTGAAAATAGTGCGAGTTTCAGCGGTTAATTATTCTGGTAAAGCCAAACCAATTTCAGTTTTTGAAGGGGCATTTCTGTTGGTTTGAAGGTCTTCCCCTGGCTTCTGTCACGTGGAAGATTGAAGGACGTTTTACTGAAGTTGTTGAGGCGATTTTGAGGGCATTTGCTGTGATTTTTCAACGTTGTCTGAGAAGTTTCTCACGATATGTTTGAATTTTCATTAATATAAGAATGTATCTTGCAATCTCAAATTATGCCCGCTCACATCTAACTTCTCTGCCCACTGATTGCCCACATCTTAAACACAAGGCCCTTTGAGTTCATCTAGGCCTGCACTTTCTAACCTTATTGTGTTCAATAAGGTTACTTTTCGATTTGATATTTTGGTTCGAAGCCTGAGTAAGTACGAAGCCCGAGTAAACGCTCTTAGAGCGTCTAGTTGAAAGTTTAAGCCGCAAGTGTCGCAATTGAACTGTCAACTTCCACTGCGAAGCAACATGGGATAGGAGTGTAAGTGGCACGAATAACGGTAAGACAGATGGTTGAACTGCGCAAAACCTCTGCAGTAAAAAGTTGAAAGCTTTTTCAACACAAAATAATGCTTCTCCTTAGACAACAAAATGAAGTTAGGAGTATTTGCAAATTTAAGACAAATTGAACGGCGAACTTCTAACCAACCTCGTTCCCAGGCTCTCTCTCCACTGCCTCCGTTTATCGTTGGGAAAAGACCCTGCTTGCGGCTGGTCACGTGACCACCCAGAATCTGGGTGGTAAAAGAATCTGTTGGGCGGGAGGGCTGGCAGAGTGTTTTGATTGTTGCTGCGACAAACTTTGTGGGTTTCAAAACCTCAAGCAGTCGCTAAAAACTACCCGCTCTATCGGAGTTCGAAGTCGAATTTTGCCGATGAAGAATGCTACATTATTTCTGCCGTCTCCAAAGTAGAGAAGACGTTCGTTCACAAAGAAATTAGGAAGCCGACTGGAGCAGGTAATTTTTTTAATCAGTCTCTTGAATCTTTGAATTCGGAGGTAATTTATTTTCTTCTTTGTACGGTATTTTGGATGTTGAAAAGTATTTCTGTCACACGGCCGATTAGCCGAGCTGACCTGCATTTGATTTACAGTGATGCAAAATGATTAACAGTTTCGTTGACCGAGGCCCGGGTTTATATTTCACCTGCTATCAGGTTTTTGCAAGTTTATATTTAGGCCGATGTTTAAACACGGTTTCTTGGCATAGTCAAGAATTATATTTTAAAAAATAGTAATCTAAACATCATTTTATGTAGCGAACAATGTGCCGCCAGGTTAATTCAGGCAACATGAATCAAAACAGCGAAACAATTACCAGCTGGAGTTGAAATCAGAGTGATACTTCAATACTCTGGATACATACAAATATATTTCGTTTGTCCTGTTTGAAGCTTTAAAGACATAGAATAGGACTGAAGAATTTCAAGGGTGTATTTTGCCAGTGTGGTTTAATATAGCGATGGCCACCGATCGCCTTTCTTTTGCTTCAGTTGAGATCGACAAAAATTATTTGTTGACTCTACCCGGTGGAGAAGTTTGTGTCATAGGTGGTCACGTGGCCAGCCGCAACCAGGGTCTTCTCCCAACGACAAAAGGAGTTAGTGGAGAGAGCCTGGGAGCGAGGTTGACTTCTAACGTCAACCAACATGGATATGGGGTGTATGCAAAGCACAAGAAAGTGGCACACGAGGCGATAGCCGAGTGTGTCACCGATGTTCGTACCACATTTTGACGCTTTCGGTGATCAATTACTGGACAGACGCACTCAAACATTAAATTATATAATATAGAAACGACGCATCGCATCGCATCTATGCATCTGTCCTGCAATTGATCATAAGTAAGAACCTCCCGAACCGTCATTTTATGAGCCTTTAGAAAGCGTCAAATCTGGAATCTTTCCCGCATTTAGTTAGCTTCTCATGAGCAGCCCAAGACCTGAAATAACTAATTCCAACAGACGAACGATTAACGACAATGAATGTTGCCGCTTGCATGGTCTAGCGTGTTCTGAAATCATGGGATTAAAGAAAACCAACTGAATTAGCAAGCGTTCTCCATCGTCGAACGCAATGACCTAGCCACAAGTACACGTTACGTACCTTTTGTTTCTTTTATTTGCGAGCAAAACACAGAATATTTACTTCCCAGTCAGCTTGAAGCAATCTGACGCACGACACCAATCAATATATTGGATGACTAGTAATGTTGGTATTAATCTATGTTTTGCTTTTACAATTACAAAAATGTTACAGTATGAGTCAAACATGGCGGCAAGAAAACGAAATGTTGACGATGATCAAAACACTTTTACGTTAATCGATCTATTTACAATGATCACGAGCAATTTCAAACTCTCCTTATTCTGCATTATAAGCCTAGCCCAGGAAGCCTCCATGTTTAAATTCAACATTAAAACCTCTACTTAACAACATTAACATGTAAATTAATTTATAGCAAGCGACTTCATTCCAATATGTCTACCACGACGTTTTTGATGATTATAAATAAAAAGCGCATAAAAGAAATTTGCAAATTTTCGATGGAGCTAACCATCACGTTTTTATGTACAACTGCTTTGTATATATAAAAACTTTTTTATACACATTACAAAGTACTTCCCTCATATCAACCTTACCGTAGCGAATTAAAAAAAAGCGAACAACAACTTCAACAAACAAACCAAAAAAAAAAACAAAGAAAGAAAGAAAGCAAAACAAAAAAGGAGAGAGCAACATAGAAAGAAGTGTTTTCTTTCGGTTACTGCCATACTGCAAGAAGGTCCGCTTTCTATTACTACTGCTAACAATAAAAATGCCAACTTGAGATGACTTTTCTAATAAATTACTCAATCACAAAACTAACGAGATCATACAAGGCATCGTTGAATGCAGTTTCTTTCCGGCATTAAACAGCCTATGAACATTAACATCAGAAAACTTGATATTACAGAATTACGAGATACCTTAAGAGTTACCACTTTTTAGCCATAAACTATATCACGCGATTTTTCCCACGATTTACTAGCTTCCCTGGTTTAAACTCCCGTTAGTCTAGGTGCGGCGCTAAGAACAGCAAGTGAGGAAGACCAAGAGTTTTGTCTTTCCAATTTTTTCCAACTGGTCTTTAGCCTTCATGTGCTACTTTGCACGGTGGAGATTCTGTAACTAAGTTAGCTCCTAACGCGGCACCCAAACTAAACAATGCCTGGAAGAGGCTAAAATTACCGACTATTAATTTGCGGATTCTTCGATTCATTGTGGTGATCTTCGACGAAAGGTCTACGCGCTTTTCGTTTTAAATGTTAGCACTTTCTTGAAAACAGTAAATAATAAAAAAGTAACTTCAAGATAAACATCTTTGTTCGTTGGTATTTAGTAAACAGAGCACACTGCAGTGTTAAGACAAGTGGAATGAGTGTTGTCCCTCTAGAGCAGCCAGCTTAAGTTTATTGGCCATGATCTCTTTGCTGGAATAGTCCGGAAGCTTCAAGTAATTCACGCAGGTCATCACAGATGGCAAATAATTATCAGCACACAATGGAGGCTCAAATGACTTACGAACTATGGTCAGTGGTGGATTAAGACTGCGCAGGCCTAAACAAAACAAACATACTGTTACTTCAAAATAACGAGTGCCGTGTCTGCATCATTTTAAGTGTAACGTCAAATTCCCATAATACCCCCTCCGGGCCTCCGGGAAAATAAGCCCCACGTTTCCGTAAGAGCTCATAAGCACCCTCAGACCCCAGCGGCTGCTACATAGGCGATCTTACCTCCGAATGGTAACCTTGGGCTGCCTGTGACAAACTGTAAAAACAGTCTCTGCTCTTCCTGTGTATAGCAGCTTAGAATTTCAAACAAAATCTTCACCGCCCGACTGTCAACATATAAAAAGATAAAAAGTTAGCCAGGCATTCTAGTTAAGCTGGTGTACTATGGTATGTGCTATGGTAAACAAAGTATTCTGACGAGAAAAACATGCAATTCATCATTCAAGTTTCTAAGCAATGTTTACAAAAGAACAAGCAAGTGAGGAAATCGACAAAATGCATCCAGTCTCAGGAAGCTGGATAATATTGATACAATGACACCCATGCTAAACTGAACAACTAACATTGCAAGCGAAGAAAGGAGAATCTCACCTATCGTGGGTGTAGCCGTGATCAGGTCTACAGCTCTCAACAAGACCTGAAATAACACACAACGATAAGAAATGTGTTAATGGCGTACAGAAACCGTGACTACACAGTGAAACACCCGCGTCAACACAGGATAAACTTTTCAGTGCAAAAAGTTGGTCAAAAAGTCAGTAAACGTTAGTCAGTAGCCAACTATAGCCTTAGAGAATACTACTCCGGGCAGGAAAATTAAACTTTCTGTGCATCTAAAACGGGTGCCAAGGGAAATGACAACATAAGAACTATCATTAACTTGGCGTCAGCTCAACAACACCATTATCGGACTGGAACTAGCTTGCAACTGAGGTTTATGTGGGGACCCGGAGTCATTTAAATGCAAATGAAATTAATTTCTTTTTAATGATATTACCCCGCACGAGTCTCCATTGCAAGCTAGTTCCAGTACGTTAGTGAGAATTGGAAAATGGACTTGAGTTCTATTTCGACGATGGTAGCGATTGTTAGGAAACCAGTCAACCAAAAATTGCCACTGAAAAATTGAACTGCAAAAACAGTCTCTTTTAAAACACAAAAGCATTCACACGCATTAGGAGTAGATATAAAACAAAATGAACCCTACATTTGATGTCCCACTTCTCGGCTACATTACCACAAAGGACCAGCTCCATCTGTAAAGCACATTAACAACAGTCACATACAAACACACCACATGTGTGATCTACATCTAGAGCTTAATTATCAACATTCATATAAACAAACGTTCTGTTGCATTAACAAACTTACAAGAGGAAAACTTCATAAAATAAGCGATAATTGATTCACTGAAAATCGTCTTCACTGGAAATGCCGCTCAAGATTGAATAACTGAACAAGGTAATATGTAAGAAGTTCATGTATTTTTTTCTCGCTTTCTCGATAACGTCCTTAGCTGTCTTACTGTTCAATATCATGACATGACCACAACGGGGCTGAATATCTAAGACAAACGTCTTGATTCAAAATATAATTCTCCTAAAGGGAATACATGGTACGAGTGAAGAATTTTAAAGAGAAATGTGAAGTCGAAAGTGGGAATAAAGGGGTTAGCAAAGATGGATTACCTCAGTGTAAGAAAAGCTAGTTAGGTTTGAGAGAGGCAGCACAGAGTTGAAGCCTTCACGGAGAGCGTCCATTTGACGTCTCACGCCAGTAACAAGAGTCCACTGTACAACCAGCTGAAACAAATTAAAAGATACACAAATATAATAAATACCGATTTTTTTGTTCGCACTAATCAACCTTTCGTATCGATATAAAGCTTACTCGAGTATTTCAGAGTCTATGATCAAAGTTCCAAAATTTTTTTCCGAACTTTTTAAGAAAACAAAGAAGGAAAACAAAGTTCACAGTATCATGGCAAGAACGAATTCTAACAAGCCAAAGCTACCTTGACGTATTCTTCCAAGTCGTGAATAGTGACCGCCATGTCCTTACCACCTCGCTGAAATAAAGACAAATCAAGAGCAACAACTGAGCTCAAACACTGGACAGCTTGTTTTTGTTTATCCACAACTGTTCAGAGCTTCTGCTGTGAACTCAGACGGTCTGTCAAAACTAGCAACATTAATTATTATCCCAGCCACGCAGCACTTGAGAATTCTCTCACGTTGAAAAGAATTCCCAATATAATTCCCATTTCACCGGAATATTACATGGAAATTTAAAGAAAGGACCCTGTCAACGCTCGGAACAGAATTTAAAAAAATCCGGAGACAAAAGAAATGAATACAACGAAAACACATTAAAGCATAGGTGAGCCTCTAACTAAAGGAAAAAATAAAGCATGAAAGTAAAGATACAGAGGAAATAATTGCAGACACTAGTCGCGGGTTCTGATATTAAACATTCGTACCTTAAGTTCAATATCTGGATGGCCAGGCAGAGCAAACGAAAGCCCCAGATCCTCAATGGGTGTTCCATCCAGTGTCAGACTCTCCACAGCAAGCTGTCTACTGTCTGCTGTGTGAGAGGAGTCCTGCTCCAGCTGCCTCTTCCTCTGTACCACCTGCTGTAACTGAGTCAGTGACTGTGCAAGTACCGGGTCCACAGCAGCCAGGTCACCCAAGTCTAAGGTTCCTTCTTGATTCAGTAGCCATTTGTACAGTATCTGGCAGAAAGGGATATCTAGGATTCTAAAGTCCATTATTGCGCGGGCCAGAAATTTGCCAAGGAACTGAAACTTGGAGCACAGCTTGGTTACGCTCGCCACTTTAGCGGTGCGGGACATTGGAGCTAAGGGGATAATGGGAAAAGTAGTAGTTTAATGAACAAAAATAGAATAAAACGAAGCAAATGCCATTCCTCTTTCTCCGTCCCTTGCTTCGATTTGTTTTCTTCACTAAACAGGACAGAGCACAAACGAATGTTCAAACATACATGTGTCATGTTTCAGTTTACCTGGATAAAGGCCAGATGGGGAGTAAACATATGAAACGTCATCTCCAAACCCTGCAAAACAAGGAAGGTAATTATATCAAAAAGGCGTTTGATATGAAGATTGCTCTTCATTGCTCCAGCCATTTCTTGGTGTTTTATCATCCAGATCACTAATACTCTCAAATCATATACCAGGGTTAAGCACCAGAAGAAGTGATCCTGGCCATTATTAACTGAACAGTTTTAAACCCATACTCCACTTAAATCAGACTCCTCAACCAAGTAATCACTTTCGAACGAAAATATTTTACCTGTTCTTCCAGGAGGCAGCATACATTCTCCTCTCCACATCTCCAGGTCTGCACGTTGAAATTCTTGTGAAATCAGAGCATAAAATTCCAGAGTGGGGCCAAGACCAGTTCCAACCTACACAAGACAATTCTAGCGCTCAGTGAAGTGTTACTTACATCTTGATAAACCTTCAAACAGCGGGGTTATGTGTTCAACAATGTCGGGGACGTTGGATGTTCCAGCTTCTAATGTCAGAGCACTTGTTGCAAGCTCATTGTGGAACTGACTCTACGACAGTTAGCCATGAAAGTTGCGCAAGTGGAGCAAACATTATCGCTAATTAATGAAATGAACTTTATAATAAATGCAGCGCACGGAGACGAGACTACTTACCTCGCCCTCGTATTGTATTTCAAGCACAGACTGGGAGCTGCCAAGATCACCTATAAGCTTCTCTGCTTGATCTAACAACCCCACACGAGAAACAGTGTGCTGCAAGAGTACAACAGACAAAACTGCTGTTATTCACAACAGAATCAGATTCAGCATCATACAAACACAAGCGCATGTGTCAAAACACAAAGCGGATTACAGAATATATAACCTGCAGTTTTAAATGAATTTTAATTTAAACTGATTTCAAATTAGTTTGACTTGTGTTTCCTTTGTCTTGGAATTATGTCAATAAATCTGGAAAAAAGACAAATACATAATCAAAATAATTTGACATCAAATTCATTTTCTACTCAGCAAAAAAAGCTCAAGCAAAAAGTAGTTTAAAGGTTTCATTTTTACTTTTCAATTCCTATTTAATCTTTCTGTAGTACATCATTTTCGATTGACGTTTTTTGATAAGTAGAGTAAGTAACGTGCTGGGTTTACTAGTATCAACAACTGGCTTCACAGGAACTTACACCCACACTTTTCGTTTTTTTTATCAAAACTAACTTCTCTTTGGCTTTTAAAAAATTCACCTTTTTTCTATCAAATCTCGGCGCTACACGATCCGATGCGTCGGTATTCATAAGCTCCGGTAATGTCTCCTGTAGAAGAAAAAAATCGGCATTGTAAATACAAGCGGCCTGTAAAGACCCTCAATACACCAGCAGTTTAACATAGTAGATATATACCTGTAGTTTGCTGAGGGCTCTGTCTCTATCCATTGCAGTGCAATAAAACAGTTGCTGTCGGCATTCAAACGGAAACAGAAACGGACTGCAATGTAACAACATAGATTACGTTAATACAATAAATCAATAAAAAGCTGAAAAAGCCAAGGCTACTGGACTGGAAGCACGACGATAGAGACGTAAAAACAAAACGAACTAGTTCGCAGATGACAATAGCTTACCACTTTCGAGGAAGCTCTTCTACCCAGGCAGGGAAGTTGCCAGTTATCACTGTAATGGGATCTGATCGGAATCAAAAAAGAGGAAATGTCAAGAACTTCACATAAGCGTCCGTATCCTTTACTGACCACAAACAACAGAACATTACCTTGCAATTGTCGGGTAATTTTTGCCGCAAGTTTATTGTTGATAAATTCATTAGAAGATAAGAATGCTCTGCGGCTTTGCCCCTAAAAGAAAATAAATAAATAAAATTCAAGATTTCTTCCTGTCTCTAAAGGCACTTGAGTCACTGATTACAGCAACAATACTCAATTGCTACTTTTTCCCACGCACAGACTGCAACACCCAAACCTCAGGCTGACTGCCGGGAAGACTTGCTGGTTTTATAACACGGTAGAACTTTCCATTTTATCTGGCACCGCCATTTAACTCGCACACACTATAGGAGCTTAATTCAAAGTTAGTCACACTGACCTCGTAAAGTGTTGTCCAATGAAGGTTGAGAACATGTAAAGCTTTCATGAGACTAATCACTTCGATACTTGGATCACAAGTGGCTAAAACAAGACAAAAATGAAGACATGAACGTTAAAGACGTATCTTTTCCCGTGTGCAAGAATAAATGAAAACTGTACCTGAATATAACAATTCTAGTGAGGGTTGTTAAACAAGGCATAGCTATTACTCCAGCAAGTTAAGTTGGTAGCAAATCTAATTTGATGTCTGCTTCATGGTTTAGTTTCAACTTACTAAAGTTCTGAGGTTCACAATCCGAAAGGAGCGGACTTAAGGACACTTCAGAATCTGAAAGAGACAAAGATCAGTGAGGTGGGAACATCTCTTTCTCTTTACTTTCCACAACACACTACAAATATTAATAAAAGTCACGAGTCCTAACAGGGGGTGGGTGAAGAGAAGAGTATGCATGTCCTTCAAGATTAGCCGTCATAATTTCTAAAGGTAGTGAATTGCAACTGTTTTTTTTAGAGCCAGTTTACAACTTTACCAAACAGGGTTCCTCAAATGTATACAGCTGTTTCGAGAAAGGTTGTCCTACCAAAGCACAAAAGCGTACGCGACAATGCCCAAAGATACCATGAGTAATGGTGGTTTACGGTTCCTTGTTTGAAGCATAGGGATCTCAAGGTGTTTCAGTATGACAGAAGAAAACAGCAGAAACATGTGTATTCATGCCTTGTCCTTCCTTCTTGCTGAAATACTGTGAACCACAATCATGCAACGCCAAACTGTTACTACCA
The DNA here is from genome assembly GCA_964020085.1 of Micromussa lordhowensis. Taxonomy (NCBI): domain Eukaryota; kingdom Metazoa; phylum Cnidaria; class Anthozoa; order Scleractinia; family Lobophylliidae; genus Micromussa; species Micromussa lordhowensis. The sequence goes on from OZ026599.1 coordinate 8,690,254, forward strand.
ATAACACCAATCAACATTGTCGCAGACACTTTCATGTTTTTGTGGTAAAATCTTTGTCGAAACAGCTGCATACAGCGTTAATTTCCCTTAAGTATCATCCAAAGACCATGCGAGCTTTCATAGAGAAAATTAATTTAATTCACAACCATCACCAATATTACTAGGAACGATTTAAAAACGACTACGATCCCGTTTCATCACGGACACTCGCACATTATTCAGTCTCTCCCTGTAGGTGCAACCGATGAACTGACAACTCGAGAATGACGTTTTCATTAAAGATAAGTGCAATGCCACTCTACAACGCTGTCCTTACGGAAAAGGTGCTAAAATTATTTTGGCTATTTATAGTAATTGCCAAGAAATAGCACTGATTCTCTGACAGTGTGCATCATCAAATACTTACCATCTTCCTTCCATGTTTTTCTAGACAGTCGTGAGCCAGCACTAGTGGCGCCAGACTTGGGCTTACTGCTATTAACAGGTTGCTGCTCCCTTTGGTTTTGGCTCAAAGGTCGAAACCTAAAATAACACAGTGGTAATAAATATGATAAGTAAACAGCCAACAGTAGAAACAGAAGCAACGACAGTAATAAAAACAAAAAAATATATAAAACTAAATTATCCCCTCACCGTGAGAAGAGGCTTTTTATGGATAATGAAATAAACATGAGAAACAAATATTGTAAATATAATATAAAAAGTGGTTACAAAATCCAACTGGCAGGATGCAGACCGCCTGGCTTAGTTACAAATATGGCCGAGGAGAAGAAGTCGGGACTACCATGAAACAACTGCAGTTATCGATCAGAACCGGACCTGAACTGCTCCAGTAGCCAGACAAACTCTGCCACGCTGTCCAACCAACAACAACAACCACTAAATTCAAAAACGTCGATAAACAGCGTCGAGCCAAGTTTAGTTAGTTTGTAATTGTACTATTCACCCAAAACCGTGTAAAGAACTTGCTCAAAACTGATATACTAAGAGCCTTAACGTGAGGTAAAGTGATGCCAGTTAGTAAATAGGACAACAGCTTGTGTGCCACGCGCCGTACCATATTGTGTGTGTTGAGACCCAGATACTTGGTCTGCCGAGGATCCCACCATGATCATCATCAAAGTCTTTGTCTTCATCACCCTACAGGACAAAATTTGTAAAAAATATACTTCTATGAGATCAGAAGAGAAACAGAATTTAATCCTGACTTTCTGTTACAAAAGACACGACAATTATGCTTCTGCCTTTTTCAGTTTCATTTTGCTCTGCAAGGAAATTTTTCCATCTGATTTAACTCAATTTCATTTCAATAGACCCTTCTCCAAAATGGCGGCCGAAAATTCAAATACGTTAGAATAAGCTAAAATTAAAAACGAATACCAGCACTAGAAAGAGCACCTTAACTTTAGTAAACCTGCCAAGTTTCAGCATTTCAGGTAAAATATTAGCTGAGAAAATATATGTTGAAAATTGAAAAATTTACAGACGTTTGTATGACTGGGGGTATGCATTATACCCCCAGTCATACAAACGTCTGTAAATTTTTCAATTTTCAACATACATTTTCTCGGCTGTTATTTCACCTGAAATGCTTAAACTTGGCAGGTTTACTAAAGTTAAGGTGCTCTTTCTAGTGCTGGTATTCGTTTTTAATTTTGACTTATTTAAATTTTCGGCGGCCATTTTGGAGAAGGGTCTATTCAAGCGATGTTCTTCACCGCGTGTTCTTCACCGCGTCCTATGCGTTTGAAATTCTAAAGATGATGATGAGTCCAGAACACATTTGTGAGAAAATGGAATCTGTTCATCACAGAGATGTTATTTAAACCCGTGAAACAAAACCTAACGCTTGGTAGGAAATGTTAAAAACCAGACAACAGAAAACAACTAATAACATTTTGTGTAGTAGCTATTTCACGGGTTATAACGTGAAATCACTTGAATTCGAAACTCTTGAAGTAGTTCTTTACAATAACGTACCTGGGCAAACTGCTTGATAGCTTGATAGACTGTCATGTTGTAAGGAAGAAGATGATCTCCTAATAAAATCTCCAGTTGATGTCTACATCAAATCAAACACCAATTGTTACATAAAGCTTTGGCAGTCGACTTAGTTTGTGTTGCTACGATACAGTGAGCTACAACATTACAGCCTTAGAACATCACTAAATAAGCAACAACAGACAGTATTTAAATAATTTCCGTAATACAATAGCAAAAGAATTCTCGGCAAACCTCGAGTTGTTTTGTCCTTGTAGTTCAGTCGCCTGTAGAAACAAACCAAAATCTTTTATACTTCGAGCAGAAACATGTACTACGTTAATTTGATGAAAAGATCAACTCCACGATAAATGAAAACAATCCATTCTTACCAAAGATTCATCGATGTCGTCGTCTGACCTGAAAATGTCAGTTAGCAACGTGTCAGTGCCTCGCTACTCCAGCAGGGTCAAAATGAGAGAAAGGTGGCTTACAGGCGGCTAAGAAAACTACACTGATGCACCCAAAGTTCTTTTAAAACTGCTTAGAACTTTCAAGTAATTTTACGGAGAAAATTTACAAATTAGAAAAAAATGCTAACAACCGTAAAAGAAAAACTCTCAACCCTTTATGGAAAAATAACCATTGTAAAAACGTTAGGTCTCTCCAACTAATTTACAACAGTTCTGTTCTTGTCATTCCTGATTTGTATAAGAATTATTTAGAATCGCAAATGTATGTTATATATTTTAATTAAGGGGGTCAGCTTATATATATAATATATAAATTGCTACTTTAATTGATCTATTAAAGTTGATTCGCCTACCCATCATCTTCACTACCATCATCATCTGGATTCTGTCATAAAAACAAACCAATCATGAAACATTGCTACTAGTACACAACTTGGTCCAAAAAACATACACAGTCGAACTTCCTGTTGTGACCACCTCTCCTCAGCGACCAGTTTTCCAAAATACCAAACGTTTCCAAGTCAAATCACCATACTTGGACCTCTTGTAAGCGACCACCTCTCGTATACGACTGCGACCACTTTTAGAGCTAAAAGTTTGAAATTTTCTTTTGTTTATAACCTCTCAGAAGCGACCACTTGACAGATAGTAGAGGAGAAATTGGATAATAAGGGGTTGTAATGCTATCGTATTCCTGGGGAGTACAATAGACCGAAATTTCTCAATGGGAAGCAACGGATTTTTCTCTCAAAATTGACTTTTCACATGAATATAACAAATAACACATGGGGTATGTCTCTGAAGTTATCATATGCTAATGAGGCAACATTTGACCCAGTATGGTCTTAGCTCTTGAAAGCGACCACCTAGGCTTGACATTTTGGGTGGTCACTGACGGGAGGTTCGACTGTAGTCTGATTTAGATGGTAGAACGTTGTAACATACAATTCTTGAAGCTCGACACCTCGCGCCATGCAAAAATCACTGACAAAGTTAATAATTTAAGACTTGTTGTCGTAGCCTTGTTGCATGGAACAGAGTTGTACTGTTTGAATCAACCTTATGTCATGCAGCCCCTTATTGGCCTAACACGCAACAAGTCACCAAGCTTCGTGTTGGAGTCTACAGGAAAATTTCAGTTTCCCAAAATTGCAAAAAGCTTCATCAGAGATTACACTTAAGCAAGAACATTCACCTTTATATATTTTTAACAGCAGCTATTGTTTCAATGAAGTTTACCACAAAATCGACAATCTGATGTCATGGACAATTCAACTATGGATGAATTGATTTGCTTTTCTTTCTTTTTTTCTCATTTGCTGTAGACACTACGTTGTATAAATTAGATATGACCCTGGAAGCCAAGGAACACAATGTCACTAACCTCTCTCTTCTTTCCATAGCCTCGAACAACTAGATACCTCTCAATAGCCTACGAGTAAGAATCAGTGACTCAGGATAATGTTAAAATCTTTTTCAATGTAAAATGTCAGAAACAAAATTAAAGCAAGTAACAAACTGCAGCTGGGTTTTACCTGAACAAGTGCTAGAGGATCAATTTTCACTGGGCCACGTTTCCACTGCCGCACGCCCTCGCAATCAGGATGTCTTTGTAGAAGGCACTAATGAGCAAGTGCAGCGATACAGCAATTTTAAAATATATTTTGTCCTTTGAGAACATGACAAAACAATAGTCGACTACATATAGTGTTTTGTAGTCATGTTCATGGTGATATGGAAGAGTGGTAGTATGTTATGGCCTCCTCTAATCTCAATATTTCCTTGAACTTTTCCCAGGGAAAACTCACGATTCACAGAAGTTAGAAGCTAAACAGTAATGACAATATTTTGAGTTTATGACTAAACAAACCTTGATTTGATGAGAACTGAAGAATCTCAGAGCTTGTGATCCCCTACAAAGCAACAATCACGAAAGTTTGAATGAAGCTGGTCTTACTTGGTAAATGTCCATATCTCAACAAGATATTTATCACATTGACAAGTACCTTGCTCCAACAGCTCCTCCTGGTGTGTCATGAACTTTGACTGGAAGCTGGTAAAACAGGTAAAAAAAAACGTTTTCTTTTCATTCATACTTCAGTTCTTTGAGGGTTACTGAACTAATTGGTTGGAAGAATGTATCCCGGCACATTACTTTCTACGTGAGAGTTCCAACTACATCACTTGCAACCAAAATTGTGTATAGGAATGACATTCATAAGCCACCAATGCAAACTGGCATCTGCTTTTTGTGTGGCTTACACGAATCCACACTTTGTTTATCCACACTTTTATTTTTTCTTTGTCATCATCCGAGATATTTATTTATTTATTTGTCTTCGAGAGCTAGTCCTTGTCATGTGGTCAACGGAGAAGCACAGTTAGTGGTCGAGTCAGCCATTTTGCTCGTGGCCTAGAGAGTTTCAATTGTATCCCCTACTTTTAGTTTTCGAGGCAAGTTGTTTTTCATTTTGAGCTTGTTTTTGCGTTTTGCACTTTATCATTTATTTTACCTCTGAACTGTTGAGTTAAGAGGTTAGGGTTATTTATTACAAGCTATTTATAATAAGGACTTATTTAAGCGTGAAAATCTTAGTCTCTCATTTTTTTCAAGGTAATTCAGTTGTATCCTAATTTCAAGAACAACTTGTAAGCCACACATGTGCGCACTGCGGACCTATTGTTTGTTTCATGGGAGGGGAAAAAACTATATGTGAAAACTATTCAGGCGAGTTACGTCTTTGAAATCAAAGTACTTAAACCAATCTCAACATACTTAACAAACAACGTACAGGGCCATATGCAAGCTAACCACCTTAAATAACACAAAATCGTTTTAATATATCCCTTTCTAATCAGCTATAACACTGGTATGAGAAGTAATATATCAAGCACGAAAGACCGTGTTTGACCACATTTCCAACCACAGAGAAAAGAGTTGAAAATACGACGTACAGCGGAGTATTTTTGACGAGCTTCAAGGTGTTTAGAAATGTGATCAAACACTGTCTTGAATGTTTGATATCTTTGATATATCGTCCGGAATCGAAACTAAAATTAAGGAGAAAACGGAGAAATAAAATCGTAAAAATCTATGTTAATTAAGTCGGATATCCAAACACCGTCACGGTCACGATTTCCCTTATTTAAACTTGGATTATATTAATGAGTTTGAGGAGAAAGGTTGATGCAACCAAAGTATTCCATTCATATACCTGTTCTAACTGGTTAATACACAAATGAAGTTTCTGTATCAAGGCAGTCATGGAGGCTGTTTCAGGTTCACTCTGCCAAATAAAAATCAAATCATTTGTGATTTAAAGCTCATCCACTAATTTTCCTATCAACTAGTTCTCACAGTAATAATAATAACCTTTAGACTGAAAAGCTTCTCTCCAAAACACATAAGTGTTTTCTAGGGAGGCCACGAACACTTAAAACATTCACCACCTAGAGTTCACCTCTTTGTTATATGCAACTCAATTTAATGACCGATTCTATGATGTTTATGCTGTATAAAGCTTCAACTGATTGGGTTAAGTGTGATAGTTCCATCATTCTTAGCGTCTGGGGCTGTATCTAAACCCTATTTGGAGTTGGGCAATCAATCAAAAATTCAGTGCTGAACGTCATTTGGGCGAGACATACATGTCTGAGTTGTACATGTTATATAATGGCCAAAGTCAAGAACAATATGTTTCTTAATACAAAACTCTTAGAACATTCTAAGATTTTATAGAAGAAGAACAATACCTACCACAATTTTCAGGTCTTCAGTTGAGTTTGTTTCCTACAGCAGAGAAAATAACGATGACGTTTATGAGCTTTCAGGTTTACTACCAGTGATTTTATGCTTGGGTGAAAAAGGTCAACACACCAACAGTGTAAATCCTCTTTAAATAAAGTCTTCACTTTACTTACTTACTTACTTACCACACAAACAAATTAAGCTACTGGTCATTAACATCACACTTACCGGTAATCCCATAAAAACATGGAAAAATATTCTCAGTCTCTTTTCCTGAGGAACGGTGTCACTACCTTCTGTAGATGTTACATATCTGAAAAACAAATTAAACCGTGAAAGAAAAATTATAGTTTAAACAAGTCCAGTGAATTAAGGCAAAATTATACATTTTTTTTGACATTTTATTCTTTATATTCATTATTATTTTACAATTTGCCATTATATATGTATACACGTGTGTACTTATTATAGATCTTATATAGAACGTTTTCATATTAAATTACTTAGTTAAATTAATTGGTTTAATTAATTGCTTGTATACATTATCTTAAGTACATTTATGAAATTAAATTACTTACAAGGTAGTTCTAGATAATTAGCTAAAAATGAAGAATTGATTAATCAGCCACTTAAAAGCAATTCTTCATAGGATTTCCATTTATCGCGGAAAGAAATAGTTCTATTCGATTTGAAAGCAATATATTTTTCAGTTTCGTATTTCTTTTCAAGAATTCTCTCAAAGTGACTAATTGATGGTTTGATTTGTTTGTGCTTACAACTCCATAAATAACTTTTACCTAGAATTATTACATAATTGACTAGATCCATCCCCTCCTTCAAGATTCCTATGATAACGTCACTTAGTAAGAGACATCCGCAATTACTAATATTATTCAAAATGTTGGCAATAACATCCATCCAAAAAGAGTACGAAAAGGGACAAGTAAATAACACATGGTTTCTAGTTTCTTTGGTATCTTGACAGAAAGAACAGTTAGGACTTGTTATATAACCTATTTTAAAAAGAATTTCATTGGTAAAAAGAATAGAGTTAAGTACCTTATATTGAAAAGATCTTAAGTAGGGTTCGCTACAAACTTTTATGGGCAACGAAAAGGCGTCTGAAATACATTTATCTTCCAAATTAAATTCTTCCAAAATTATACATGCATTACAAACTGAATTTTCAGATCTACTGAGAACAGAGTCAAGTCATGGTATTAGACAGCATACCTAAGGAGATTTGGTACCAGTCCACTGTGAAGAATCTCAAATGCACAGGCACTGTTGTCTTCATTAGTCAACACACTGGAGAATTCCTGTTCACACAAACAAACAACCAAACAGCATGTTTTAAGGTGATTCAATTTAAACAGTGTTGATCCGTGTGCTAATTGTGAATAACATTCTCTCGCAGACAAGGAGAGCATTACTCAAACAATCACAAGTGAAATACTTATTTACCTTGAGTGCTGATGCAAATTTTTGTTTCTGCAAAACGAAACAAACAAGCATTATCTAAACTGAAGGAATTGCAATCATCATTGCTTGCAATTATTTTAAGCAACTGACCCTTTCATAGTACTTTTTATGAAAAGCCTCCTTAGTGACACAACAAAAATACCGAGGCAAATTATGTATTACGTGAAGAAAGCTTTCAAAATCTAACATGACAGGGCCTTATTCTTTAGCCTGCGTAGCCAGCAGGATTTTGCATGTGACTGTTTTTGTTTTGGCGACGAAGCCGTTAACGCGAGGGGGATTGTTAAGGAGTCAAGTTGAATTTCCGCCTGACCTAATTCGTGGATTCTTTTAATTATCTGTTCGCCAGTGCACGCAAATTTCGGATTGGTAGAGAGCAGGGAAATGTTAATTGATACCTCTGATCTATCCCAAGGGAAAACGTCTGTGTTTAAGCGCAGATTTACAAAATGAAGAATGCGGAGTGAAGCATAAAGAAAGCTTTGGATTCACTTAATATGTAGGAAAATACTGGCACTACTGCCCACAGGGTGGTGGCGCGGTGGCCTCATGGTTAGTGCGCTCGACTCCGGAGCGAGCGCTCCAGGTTCGAGCCCTGGCCGAGGACATTGTGTTGTGTTCTTGGGCAAGACACTTCACTCTCACAGTGCCTCTCTCTACCCAGGTGTATAAATGGGTACCAGCGAATTTGATGCTGGGGGTAACCCTGCGATGGACTAGCATCCAATCCAGGGGGAGTAGAAATACTCCTAGTCACTTCATGCCACTGAAACCGGGGTAAGCTCCAGCCTGATGAGCCACTAGGCTCGTATGCAGACTTTACTGCCCACAGGTGTTGGCAAAAGCATGATTTACACAATTTTTGTTTTGGCGAGCCAAAACATGCGATCAACAGAGACTTGCTTCCTGGTTATAAAGTCGACTTTACTTCACTTTTTAAGACAAAAACAAATGCTATAACATGACGTTTTGGTGTTATCTTCTCGCTATTATCAAATGCAAATTTAAGCCGTTCAGTTCAGTTATATACTAGTTTAGGTGTTAAGGAGTCAAGAAAAATGTCAAGAACAATGTCAGCTGATTTACTTACTTGAAATGCCTCACTGATAATTATCTATCTGAAATCTCAGTTATTCAGACAAAATAACTATGTCACACACTTACATCTAAAGCCAATTCCTCTGAAGCACTCTTTAACTGACGTAACACACTGAGTGCAGGGTGAGAATCTCCCTTCTGTTGATCAAAATACTCAGCACAGAACTTTGATGCTGGAAGAAAGAGTATTAAGTCTGTATTATTACATGATACACCAGTTATTAAAACTGTTGTTTTTTATTTCATTATCTTTACCTTGGTCTTTTATCCAATTCAAAATTTTTTCTCGGTTTTCTGACACAGTGCTCCCAACAGATGCCTCCATCTAAAACAAATAATATGCGTGATAGAATTATAAAAAAATGCATTTGTATTACCTTAAGCACAGTGAGATCAAGATATTTATGTCCCAATATCCAAACTAATGAATTTATAAAAGCAAAATCCTTAAGAAACGACACCAAATAATGCACCTTAGCTGGTCTCTCTGAGAGTAGCGTGGATCTTGAATTCAATCTTGTTGATGATTGAGATGCTAGAAAAGCCGCTCTGCTTTCGTGAAGCATTGTCTTTGAAGACGGTCCACCAATCTGCTGCCGGGTGACCTCTACTTGTACTTCGGATGTGCTAGGAAAGCTCGATGCCTTGCCTCTACCAGGTCTTTTGGAATAACGTTTCCTTCGCAACACATCTCCTAACCTCCTGTAATCCAGATTAAAGTAACACGCTGTTATCTAAATTTCAGGGCTCTTCAGAAACACTCAAGGACCTAAATCAAATTTTCGTGGGATGCATAACTGACGTGTTGATTTTCTTTCCTGGACCATACCTAACATCTTCAATCAGCTTTCTACCAGCATTCCCTTGATTTTATCAAAGTGAAATTCAAAACAGTTATTAGAAATAGATCGAAGTTTGGCATGACATATTTTTTAGGGCAATCAAAAAAACTGAATTATAGAGCCCAGCTTGCCACAGGGGGATTGGTAAACAAGAAAACAAACAATTCCAGGTTGAATGCTTCTAGAACTAATCTAACTCGTCCCCATTAGTAACATATACAAACAGATAAAGAGCTCATACCTGGTGACTGGTAATGATGAGGCATTCTCAGTAGCTCTCTGCGCCGGGCTTTCATTTTCACTGCTGTTTGCCAGACACTCCGATGAACAGTTCTTATCTGACACACTTGGTTTATTTGCTAGCAGGCCATTGGCTAAGTCTCTAACTCTATGCATCACCCCCTCCCTTCTGAATGACACATGGAAAACATCAGGCAATTTCTGCATGACAATTTCTGCCATTTGAAGAGCATTAGTAATGACTCTTAAGTCTGTTGATTGAAGCATCCCCCCTATCAAACTGGAGATTGGATGTCTTTTGAGAACAACACTTAAAAGATCAGGAGGGGCATGACACAGCACCCTTAGAATAGCATTCACGCATTTGTGTCGGACAGCAGGTCCAACTGAAGAGCTGAATATCTTGTACAAAGCAGAAAACATTCCACAAGTGTAAGATGAAGCTAATTCAGCATCCTCGCATAAAACTACTAAACGCTCATCACTCCTTGGGGCTTTTGCTTCATCTGCTTTGGACGGGGCTGTAGATGTCTCACTTCCTCCCGGACATCGCTGTATTTGCCTTGAAGTTCCAGTGTCTTCATTTGTCTAAGGAGAAAAGACCAAGATAGTTAACTCATGTGCAACAGGTTTGCCCAAAAGCAAAGGAGGAAAAATAACAGGTAAAACCTCATTGCAGCTTATTTTACAGGCTATGACATACACTGTTTAATTCTACTGGAATTCCTGGTAAGCCTTCTTATTATCAATATAACTTAGAAAGTAACTTGCCCTTAGTGATGACATTCCCTGATGTTTTAACCTATCGGATTAGCATCGTCTTAGTAATTCCAAAGAAAAAAAGTATTTATCAGGGCTTCAAAGGGAACTTGACAACCCCACACCTGTTACTATTATGCTGCATTACAGGTTATATTCAAAAAGAAATAAACAAAACAAGGGCAGATATGATCACATGTGGTGCGGCCTGAAACTGTTTGCCTGTTCAATTCACAAAGAGTAATCTGTCCCAGTTATCTCCAATCCATACTAGTCCATATCACCATCTCCATAACAGACAGATTTGGCTAACGTGTTTACATACTCGTTGCCACGCAATTCAGACCATGTAATAAATTTGGGAAATTTGCCTCACGCAACTGATTGCATGGAACTATGTAGAAACAGAACAATTGTAACCTCCCAAATGAATCACCATATGATCTTAATTGGGTGGCAACAGCGATCAGAACGATGTAAACATAATAGCCAAATCCATCTATGCTCTCCTTCTTTGTCTGTGTAATGGGTTACCTGCTGCATACTGTTAAAGTCCACAGTGTATGTTCTACCGAGAGTGGTGAGAGTAAGCTCATCCTCCCCACTCTGATATGCAGCCTCAATAATTTTGCTGTCAATCCAGGAATATGTGTGCCACAGTCCTCTGTCATCTCTCCACTGCCACAATCCCTGTTCTGACTTCTGCTGTGGCTTACATAGCAGGGCATCCACTGAGAATATACCTTAAAACACAGTGGCAACATTCCAAGTATAACTATCCATACCTCTGGTACATTCTTTAATGTTACAATGTATTTCATGGCAACTAAATGCATGTGATATTGACAAGTGAATTCCATTACACAAGTGAACTCACAACATGACCACCTCCCAGTTGGCTCGATTGCTCAGTTGTAAAAGAACTTTACTAGTATTACATATTGCAGAAGTCATGGGTTTGAATCCCGTTCAAGCCTGGAATTGTTTTGCGGGCTTAATGTTACAACTGCTTTAGATGTTTTTTTTAGATAACTGCAACGATCATTCATGTCTTTACTTAATTCTATTACAGTATAAATGGTACTCTTCTGAATCAAAATAAAAATCCACCTACAGTTCACTAATACTACAAACAAACTTACCATTTGATGGCAATTTTGGTAGAAGCTCACTAATGGAAACAAGAGGTGGAATCATTAATCTTCAATATTTGTTTACACATGTATCAGAGATGGTATATTAAACACAATAGCATTTTACCTACAACAAAAAATAGAATTACTTTGAGTTTGAAGAGCTCCAGAGACCTTGGCTATCAACTAATAAAATATATAAAGCTTACAAAACCTTTCTGAAATTGCTTATAGCTACAATATATTGAAAACAGAATGGAGTGATTGACAATAAAACGTAATGTTTAATTAATTTTTATTGAGATTTATTTTCTAGGATCTACATATATCTTCACAGCTTAACTTGTAAAGCATTTTGTTACCACAAATTAAGTTCTACTATAAATTAGTAACAAACCTGATAAAACAAGTTATTTCAAAAAATTCTTGGGGACTTCTTGACAACAGCTATATCAAGAGATAAGAAAAAAATTGAATGAAAAATATTGCCTTTGAAATCCCTCAGAATTTCAAGTAACCTTGCTTGTGATTAATTTCCAAAGCGGTGGGAGGTTTCAAACCAAAAACCCTTCCATTGGTGTGGTATAGATATTCTCTGGAACAAGACAGTGTTTATCACACGAACATTAAGACACTACATACATGTAGCTAGGTTTACAAAAATATGGTATTTGAAGAGGTTAAAGAGTTAAGAAAAAATAATCACAAAAGGTTGTACCTCAGCATTCTCTATCTCTTCAGGCTCTGTGGTACCCAGCAACAAATACAGAATTGTGTCCGACACATCTGAAACACATCATTACCACCACAAGTAAAAAATGGTAGTTTCTTCAAGTTGACATAACAAGTGGTTTATGAGAACAGACATTTCACTAGAAGAGTTTCAGAAAGAGACCAATAAAAATAAGTTTCATAGTTTTTTTTGGCCTGTTACAACTGCAATGAATGACTGCTTCAACTGCCATTCCTCTCGTCTGCTCAAAATCAGCATAAGCCACATTAAAGAATAAAGACAGTTGCACACACAGAACTTACTTTGTCTCAACAGCTGCACAGCAATTGTTGGACTGTTGGAGCACAGCACGGCTAACATGCGAACCACCATCACAAAAGTGCTGGTACTAATGACTGGTGGAGCCATCATCAGCTACATACAAAAATCAATCAATGCATCAATCACTTTACTTGCTATGCTGGTCGGAGATGCAAGAGTAATAAAAATATGAAACAAGAAGAAATTTAAATCAAATCACTAGCTATCCACTATGTAGCTTTTCTAAGGTTGCTTAACAATTTTTTTTTTATAAAAATGTGTATGTAGGGTGGTATGTACGAGTGAAAAAGGCTTTGCAAGAGACAAGCATCTTCCTTAACAGCTCTGACCAGACACAAATGTTAACCTTGAGATAATTCACTGGTTTGCTAGATCTCCATACGTTTCTTTTGTGTAGAGAAAATAAATTAAAGAAGCCAGAAAAAATGTAAATAGAAACAAAATTGAGTAGGTTAAGGGACAAGACTTTACCAACTGCTGTAGATTATTGAGGAGCCCATGAGCAGCAAGCTCTTCAAGGTGTTTCTGAAATTATTTACACCAAAAAAAACATCTTGTTAGCAATGGTGTTTCCTACTGCAAATTTTACCATACAAGCAAAGTTAAATGTTCACTGGAAAAAAACTACTAATTAAATAAATGTGAATCAATCACATGTTTACAATTTCAATTCAATACTGTGTTAAATGTGAACTTACATTGAAGTGTAAACATATTGAGCACAAACTTCATGTCAACTAGTTTTATTGACTACAGAAAGTATGTCATTTTTCTAAGCAAAACTGTGATGAGACCAAAAGAATACATCCACTTTTGACCAAACTGTCAATTGTTTGCATTCACTTTGAACCCTTTACTGCTCATTTCTCTTAGTCTCTGTTCAGATAACTGTTACTATCAATAGCTTGTAACAAAACCCTTGAATGTCTAAAAATATGCAAAGGAATGCATCAGAATTATATAACAAGGCCTTCATGTGACACGTATGGAGACTGGCTGAAAGAGTCAAATTCTCCTTCATTTACAGCCCAACCTCTCTTTATGAACACCTCCATAATATGGAAAGACGGTTAAATTGGTCCCAGAGAAACTACAATTCATAAGATTCATACCTCATTGGTATGAAAGCTATCCACCAGTCTTGCAAATGCTACACAACAGCTTTCCACAGATTTTTTATCCTGCAAAGATTGAAAACAAGAGACAAATTCAACCAACTTATTTACAGCAAGTGGAATCAATACAGCAGACAAACTGAATGAGTTAATATGGTCAAATCTCAATTTCTTTCATCTCTAAGGGAAATGAACATTGGTTTGAGAAAGCAGGACTTTGCATCATATCATAAAAGGTGGCTTTGAATTACACTAAATCGCCGAGGTGTTGTTTTATCATGACCAAGACCAAGGAGGCACATTTTCATAAAAATTTAAGTTAACAATTATTGTGGATACAACTTGCCTAGAATTGTTTATTTCTTTCAAGGCTCAAAGTAACCGAAAATGGTTTTCAAAGCCTTAAGTTATTATTATCATTCAGGCTATTGAGAGCCAGTTCAGGATCAGTTATTTAAAAAGAACGGACAAGAAGATCTTTTAGATCTTATAACCGCACTTTTAAAATTTAACTGTTTTCTTAGCCCTACAGTCGCAACGTAGTGCACATTCCAAAGCAGTTCTCAATGATTCACTGAGTACTGCAGACACCACATCACTTGATCAACTCAAACTGTATCATTGCACCATTGCTCTTAGCCTTTGTGAAATCTATTATGACGTAATGGTCTTAATCTGGAAGTTCATTTGGGACATGCCCATGAGTGATACGAAAAGGAAGCAAGTTTCACACTATTAATTAATAAACAGCTTTCTTCTTTAAAAGTCAAAATTTAATTTGTTGAATGTGCTTTGAGTAAAGGACAAGCAAAGTAGTCACACGAGTCACACAATCCGAGGTTTACGCTATTCATGGCTAATTTTAGAACGATTGTGTTTTTGTCCCCTAGCGTTCTAGCAAGCCCTTGTTTACCTCAACAAATATTTAATTTTCCTTCAAATCTCTAAACTCCCTTTGATGAAACAGCCAAAGAATTCACTTAAATTACGTAAACCCACAAGAAATCATACAATAAAGAAAACAATATCTGTAACATTTTCAGTGTATTAATGTTCGGACAACAGCTTTTGGTGAATAAACATCACAGGCTGCATGATTCAAAGTAGCCGAGTGGAAGTTTGGGTCTGGTTGCCGACAAAACAAAAAATAAATAAATAAATAAACCAGGTGAAACCATGAACCATGTTCGGCCCACATCCGCATGGTTAAAAAAAAGAATAAACAACATCGAAACCACAAACTGTGCTTGGCCTATGGCCAAGTGGTTAACAACATTAAATTCAGACATTTGAATCCATGGCCATTACAACTTTGCAGAAATCTATGGCTTGTGTGCCACTTTTTGTTTTACCACATTTTGATGTCATCTGTCATCTACTACTAAACAGACATAGAGCAACATGAAATCTCATAGTCATTAATTTTTATCACATGATGCATTCACGTAATGTCAGAGAACCTGTACCTGATGTTGTAATCTCCCACTTAAGATTGGAACAGAATCTGCAACAAGGTGAAAGTCACCCACGCCAATGCTGTGACAACAGTTTGCAGCCACCGAGAGTGCCGACCTCTAAAAGTAGGCACAGACATGTCAATAACAATTATAGTCAGAAATGGTTTAACCCTATAGCATGTTAGTCTGCAACAGAACTCTTGAAAACAAAGAACCTATCTGAAATAAAGTTCCTGACAACTGCAACACTAACAACAACAACAACCATACAAGTTTGCTATTGTTGATCACAACTAACAAGCTCTAATACAGTTCTTATCTTATCTCATCTAATGGATGATCTCAGATTCATTAAAAATGTTCAAGTACATGTACTTTCCTACTTAAAACACTTTTATTACCATCCATTCTTGCCCATGTTCAACTTTTTAGAGTTACCACTATGTAAGCAAGGAAATAAAAGAAGCCGCCACTGGTGGCATCAATGTTCCATTGTTCTCTTTACACTGTACATGTACATGTACAGAGTTAAAACTTGTAAAGGCTGGTGAAAGTCTCCAACCCCAGGATCATTCTTTCTTACATAATTTTTTGGCCTCCTACATGTGTCTGTAATACATTTTTGAATCCTGAAAAATAGAGGAGACTGTTGGGTAATACAGTACCTGGGCAGATATTGAAAAGAAATCCAAGTACAACAAACAGGCTGACATTCCTCCCTACAAGAAGAAAACAGTCATCAGATGTTACAAAAACTATGCTATTAATGCAAAAGCAATTCACTAAAAATAATCAATGTTACAGTAATGATTATATTATTATCTACTTTTACAAATCTTCAGAAATTGAGGTATTTAAAATCTTGGAATGAGCAACATGCCTTGTTCAAGAAAGTCCAAATAATTTGGGGAACTTCAGATAGCTCGCACAAGTTTTTTTCACATTAAAGATTTCCAATATAGATTTGTTTAGCTGTCACTGGCCGAATGTGAAAACAGGAGTAATTATTGACTAGTTCTTTCCCTTCTTCACGATTATCAAAATGAACCAGAGGTTCATTTGATCAGTATACCATGAAGGTAAACAATTTACAAGATTTAACTTTTTCTTCATTTCCAAATTGGGTTACAAGAAAGCTTACTTCCAAAGATTTTGGTCCTTTTTTTCAGCAAATTAGGAAGTGTTCTATGACAGCAATATGCAGTCAAAATGACTTTACTTGTACATTTCCAATATTTTTCAGCAACCATTAACCAGTATGACGGCATTCATACATTTACAGTGAAACAGAGGGAAAGCAAAATGTTTAGCCACTTGTTTGTTTGCTTGTTTTTCTAAAAACCACTAAATCTGAACTAGATGTAATGATAACAGTATTAATAATGTCTTACGGCTTGCAGGATTGCTTTTCCATGTCTTCTAGACAACATTGCCAAGGCTGTCAGTGCTTGTTCTGCAACATCCATACACTGTATAACTTGTAACTACACAGTTTAAAAACACTATCAGTGTCCATACAACAACAAACCAACTGCATTGCTGCAAATGTGAAATTGCCTAGATCCAAATAACGTATTGATGTCACCAATTAACTGTATGGAACAAACCTGTCTTATCCATGACATCAAGCAAATAGGCAAATACATTTAAGCATCAAGCTGACAAAAACTAAAACTGACTGATCTGTTTCTTAGACTCTAGTAGTTGTTCGATTTGAATTTTAAATTGTAAGCTGAATAATAAGATGAATGATAAAAATAAACATGTGCATAAACACATCAAAAGAACTGCTTGGCAACTTCAGACATATTCTAAAACAGTAAAACAGCACTCCTTAACTCATTCATAGTCTGACAAAAGGCACGAAAAATGTTAAATAATTATAATTCTCAACAAATATTTCTAGGAGAATAATCTGCTATTATATCTCATTTAAAAGAGCATAAAAAATACTTTCTAAAAAAAGATTGCTACCATGGAAGGAAGAAGTATTTTTTAAAAAAATAAACGAATTAAATTTGGCAAAAAAGGGAAAGGAATGTTGGAAAAGCAAAAAACCTGTTTTTCCACTCTCCTGGTCAAATTTGATCTAGAAATAAATCTTTTTTTGAATCTATCAACAAACTCATCCTGAAAACAGATCAGAAAACCATTGAAACTGGAATCTAGTAGGATTTTTTTTGGAGTAAACAGAG
>OZ026599.1:8712829-8740329 GCA_964020085.1 Micromussa lordhowensis
ATTCCATCCAGGGAGTAATTGTGTTTGGGATTTACTAAACACCCTGAGATATTGTCCCCTACTTTTTGGGAGGAGGGTGGGGTCATTACTAATGGACCTCAACATTAAAATTGTCACTTGTTAAAAGGAATAAGAAATAAATTCATGTAGGAATTAGAGGTTGGCACATCCCACAGACAGGCTCTTTGTTCACTCTTTCCAGGTCAAACTTAATATTGTATGGTTGACAAAATAATTGAAGCTACTCCTTTGTCCATGAAAGGAAAGTTAAAATTCATTATTATATGGTTTGTGTTTGCCGCTTATATAACCAGTGTGCTCCGATTGTCTAATTCTTGGGCATTATTCTTATTATTAAACAAAGCAAAAAGCCATCTAATAAACAACTTATCAACCTTGAACGTTCAGTCTTTATGGGAATATGCCATATTGACATCGCGATCACTCGACAAGGTCTTAGTTTGAGATTTCCTGTAATCATCTCACTCTTACATAAGCTACACAAAGCTTTCCTCAATGGAGTCATTTACCTGAGCTGGAACTTATAGTTCGATGCAGCAGTTGATGCATGCGGGGTCCTAGTGAACCAATCAGATGAGAGGGAACACCCCGTGCTTCGAGAAGAGCTATGATTTAATTGAGACATACGAAAAACTGTTATTGCAAGGCTACACTTGGTGTTTAGACAGGATTTTTCAGTCTCTGGAAATTGTTCATTGGGAATCTAGCAAAATGTCTAACAATTGTGCAATTGTTTTGCAATTGTTTTGCCTTGTAGTTTTGCTTTCAGCTCATTGTTGTGCTCTACACAAACATTGAAAACAAAATTCCACTCAAAATAAATAGAAGCTGATTCTTAAACCTTCAAGAGTTACAGTTCAAGAGCTAATACTTCTTTTAAAGTGTAATCTGAATGAATCACTCCACAACAAGACCATTGGGTGATATGCATGTCAATGACAGCCCACTTAATAGTAAAACAAGTAAACACCTTTGTCTTGGTGATTAGTGGAGAATATTGATGATGAAGTCACCTCCACTTTAGTGAATAATGTCAAGTATCAAGATAAAAACATAACTAAATTTGACCTTGCAATCTTGACAACTCTCCATCTTTAAGCTCCATATCTTCAAAACTACCAGAACCTTCCAGTTCACTTCCTGATGCCTCTCCTAAATTGCAAACTTTGTTGTTATCAAGGACAAATTACACTTTACCTTTACACTGATGCCTATTGAACACTACCCATCTCCACCCTCCCCCCTTCCAAATAGGCTCATCAACATTAACAAAGGTTCTGTGTTAACTGAGGAGGAGGATCAGTACATACACGTATGACAAATGTAAATAACATTTATCAACTATTAAATCATATCCGAGGCTGTTTTTGAAATGTAACTAGGGGTAGATTTTAACCTTTAAACAGCTAAAGGATAAGCTAAAATGAAACAGGGAGAAAAAATCAAGAACTCTTGATTTCTTATCGCATGTGATTCTTTTTAAGAACCTCACAAAACGTGAAAAAAGATATACAACCAGATTAACATTTCTATGGTAAGGACAAATTCAAATTTAATTTTTGCAACAGTAGATTCTTGTTAGAAAATAAAATCAAGAAATGTATTATTATTTAATTACCGCTAGCTGAAGGAATTGAATCTTCAACACTGCCATGAGCTGAAAAAATAGAAAAGGAAAGCACACATTGTGCACATTTTTGTAACAGCTTGTTTACATACATGTATAGAGAAGTTGTTACTAAGCAGAACTAGTTGTTAAGTAATAAAGCTCCACACAAACCACAAGTAAACACTTAAAAAATCGGAGTGTGGGGATGCCTGCATGAAATACTGTAATTGAAAGGCTGCGTGCAAGAACGTCCCCTTGATTTTTCGGCTATTTTTGAAAGTGCTCAAAAAAAGCTGAATTTTGCATGTTCACCGTGTTATAACCAACCACAAGTGAGGAAAAAAAAAAACCACAAGTGAGATCTTCAGACCACAGAAACCACAGAAAATGGATAAACTCATTGGTCATGGAACAAATTTGTTGTGTTTCAAAATACATCCTTTGTCTTTGTTAGACAGGAAGTTAGGGTAGATAATTGAAGGGGTGAGTGCAAAACCATGCTAAGTGACTATTTGGCTGAAAAAAAAATGTTCGCGAAAGGGCCTGAATTTTGGCATGTGGGTTTCGTTTCACCTGATAAACACTGCTCTGAAGTTTTTTTGGCTGGGTTGCTCTTCGTTTTCGAAATATTACGTATGCAAACAACCCTCAGTTTTCCAAGCGGCATCTTTTGGAGATCTATTGTTAAACGAAAAACAAAAGAAACCTTTTGTTTTGCTAAAGGATCAAGTGACTATAACACAATCGATTTTCACTGCTGCTTCGTTAGCTCAAGTGGATAACGCGCCGAACGGAGCTGATTCGAATTTGTTTTGTCGTGACACTCGAGGGTTCAATTCGAGGTCGGTGAAATGTTCTCTTTTTTGTTCTGTTTTTGTTCTTTTTTCAAAAACCTTCTTCGTGTCTTTGTAGTTGAATTGCCGTTTTGACTGGTAAGGATCTGGATATGTTTTTTTAGCTGCCATTGTGACGTTGGCTTTTGGCGCGCAAAGCATCGATTACTTCCATAACACAAATTCGAAGCTTATTTGAGGAATATTTGCGACCACCTGGTAGGAGATTTGGCATCATTAAGCCTTTGATCCTCAATGAAAGTCACCAGCATGCCTCAAAGAACCGAGGCATGTTTTTGTTCCGAGATGGCTAAAGTCCGCCGTTAACTTAGCCACTGAAGAACAAGTGAGCCAGGTGGTAGAGTCTAGAAAGGATTCTTCTTCCAAAACAAAGCATCCGTCGCGGACTTAAAGCTCATTTGCTAAACTTCGGCATGTGTCAGTATTGAAAAATTAGAACTGCTTTCTAGACTCTTAATATTTTCTTGAAATGGGCGGCCTTAACATCCTCCGCTGCAAAAATTTCTGGGACATCCCATAATAATCTTTCATACGTATACGTATCGTGTGTGCTAGCGTGATGCGTGACTCAGACACGGCCGGCCGGGAGGGAACTGGCAAGAGAGGCCAGGCAGCAAAGTCGAAGATCTCAGCCATTTTTACGGGACCCCCGGCCAAAGAGATATCGCAGGTCGGTTAAATTCGCAAGCAAGCGTTCCGTGAGTGTGTATCGTGGTTTTCCAAGCAGATGTACTTTGAATTGCAATAGAATCGATCCCACCGCGAAGAAAAAAGACAGAACGCCTGATCGCAGGTTTAACTATAGCAAGAAGAAAACTTCAGCTCAAATGTAAGTTTTGCTTTGTATTTCAGCCTTCCTTTGCTGATAAATTTTATGTTTCATGGGCTTTTTTTCTGCATGAGCAGCGTGTTAGCTTAAGGCTTGCGCTTTCCGTGTTGTCGGATATAATCATTTCACGGACCGAGCTGAGTTTTTAGTTTATTTATTTATTTATTTATTTATTTATTTATTTATTCCATTTTCACTGCATTAGTTTTGTACCAAAAAAGTAAGTAATTTCACGTAGAAACATTTCAATCACCGACGCAACCAATTTGCAAAACGTTCAACCTCTCTCTCTAGCCACTATTCATTGACTTTATTTAGGTATCGATTCGTGCAAGTCGAGATTGTTTCCCGCGGCCTAACACCGCTAACTCTAACGTGTCCTGACCTTAACTCTCGCTTAACCCTGAGCGCTAGCGCTAACTCTGAGCAATAACCCTAATCCTGAGCGCTAGCCCTAACCCTAAGCAATAACCCTAGGCCTGAACGTTAACCCTAAGCTCGACCCATAACCCTGCAGACCCCAAACGCTAACCCTAACCTTGTTCCGTAACCCTAACTTTCAACGTTAACCCTAGTTTCAAGCGGTAATTCGAGTGAAGTTAACGAGTCTTTGCGGCCACACGTTAATTTAACGTTTTTTCTACCTGAAATGAACACTTCTTAAGGTTGCGCGTTGCAAAAGATCAATATTTTGCTTGATTTTAAGTGAAATTACCGCCTTTGCGGTCACGTGCTGACGTGACCACAAACTACGGGTTTTTTGCATACGTAATATTTCGAAAACGAAGAGCAACCCAGCCAAAAAAACTTCAGAACAGTGTTTCTCAGGCGAAACGAAACCCACATGGCAAAATTCAGCTATTTTTGAGCACTTTCAAAAATAGCCGAAAAACCAGGGGGACGTTCTTGCACGCGGCCTTTCAATTGATAATGGTGAGATGTTGAGTCAAGGATTTCATTACTTGTGTGTATCAAGTCTGAAATGAATAACACAAGCAAAACCATTCACATTCTAACTACTCATAACTTATAGCATCTACGCTTGGACATTACTTGGCAAAAACATAAATGTCTTTCCCACACACTAATGGTAGCCATGTCAAGCTGACCGGTTCAACAGAAGTGTCTTTTTTACCAGGGCTAGCCGACTATGCCACAACTTCTTTAAGCCTGTTATTAAATAATGTTCATGTAATATTGCTTGAGACAGACACATACATGGTACCTGTACCTACCTGCATCTGAAGAACTAGGTTCCTGAGGTGCACTGTTAAAAGCAAAGTTGAAATGTTAGTCTGCAGACTGCAGACTGCAGACTTTTTCAGTATACCTCTTGTTATTTCCATTATTACGTGCTAACCATAAACAGACTAAACCTGGGAATTATTCAGGCTAATTGGAGTGAAGCTATGCACTCTCAACTAAGAAGTTATGGTTAAAGTCTCTGTGATCTCTGTAATAATATATAGTCTTATATGGGAAAATAGTTTCGAGTATTCATTACACCACCTACTTGTCTGCAGACATACTGGGTGATTGTCGGCGTGTCCACGACTGCTTCTTTCCCTGCGGTCCACGCCGACTGAAAACAATAATATATGTATTTGTTATAACCATAATTTATCAGCAGATGAAGTAAATGTATCCAGAATAACAAAGATATAATATGATAAAAATAGATATATATATTTATCTTATTAATTTTTTCTAATCTGTCAAACTGTAAGTTAGGGATCCTCATTTTTTTGTGCTTGGGTAATAAATGGAAAGGGAAAGAGCTCAGTCCATAACTTACAACATGGAGCTCAAACTTGGTTAATAAGAGGTATAATTTTATTGCAGAGGGGAAAAAGATACCAAAAAAGAAAACAAGACAACATACTCCAGCCTTGAATAGTTACAATGTACATATTACCATGTTTATTTGCCTATAAGCCAAGACCCTAAACTTTTGACTATCAGAACCTGTTAGAAAATTATGGAAAAGGAAACCCAGAACATTCCACATGCATTGTTAAGTGAATGAAATATACCGGCAAAACAAAAAAGGGTCCCTCTCGGCAAACACGCAACCCTAAAAATGAATATTCATTTATTCACATATTCATTATAACATATTTAATGCCAGACATAACTAATCAATGATCAATGACATCAATTGGTAATCAGTGAGTAATTGATCCAGGTAATCAGTTGATTAGTCATTGATTATTGGCGATGATCAATGAGTAATCAAAGACCCAAAATTCTGTGGCCTATCGATTACTCATAGATGACATCAATTACTCATTGATGTAATTGATTACCTATTGATGTTATTGATTACTCATCGATGACCCATCGATTACCCATCAACTATTATATCGTGCACACATTTCTGGCTTTTTTGTACCATTTTTTCGTTTGTGATTATCTATGTTAGACATATTTTTATTATAACTGGCGTTCCTGTTGACAAAATGATGCCTTCACAAAAGGTCAAATAACCTTCCAGCATGTCAAGACGTGAAGTGCTAATCACAAGTATAGATGACCCTTAATTGTGCAATATTTCACTTTACCCAACTCATTATTTAATAACAAAACAACTGAACAGGATCCAACCAGTTTGAAAATGAAACTAACAAGTACGCTGACAAGGATGGACTATGTGGTTATAGATTTTGTTTGGTGGATGTTTGTCAGCAGAGTAAAACTGCTTCAGCTTGGGGAAACAGCCGTCATAAGCAGTTACATTACGCACCGGAACAGCTGTAAGCACCATCAATTTGTGCTTTTTTCTGATGATATCAATGAGCAATGAATAAAATCAATGACTAAATGAATCAATGAATACAATGACTAATAGATAATTTTGCGGCGTATCGATTAGTCATCATTTAATAACTGATTATCTGCAATAATCAATGGCTAATCAAATGATTACCTATTGATTACCTATTGATTACCTATTGATTACTCATTGATGTCAGTTGCATCTGGTTAATGTTATTGGTCGCTTAATTGAAAATAACTAAAAATCACAGGTAAGATGAATTTAATAAAACATCACCCAAGTTCAGAATCCTGTCTCAAACAATCACATACTCTTTCAAAGTTATCCGTAATCGATCATCATGCCAAAAGCTCATTGTTCTTTACACAACTTGGCCTTCAAATTAAAAAAATTGTGGCTAAGGAAGAGGCCATTGAGAACAACTCCAAGATCGCCAGAGAACGCAGAATCAGTGAGTCCATGGTATGGACTATGATATGGCGATGGAGGACAAGTTTGAAACCGACAGCGAAGAAGACAATGCAAGGCTGTGCTCTAACGGCGCCCGGTCGCCTGAGGTGACTAACATTTGGCTTTGGGCAACCGAAAAATTACCTGCTGGTGTTGGTTTCTTGATTTACAGTCAAAAAAAGAAAAAGAAAATGTTCTTCAATCGGGCGCGCGTTGATATTCAAAGGTCGTTCCACGTGAATTCACATGTAACATAATCATCGACTTTGATCGTGACAAGCTGCACAATTTTCGATTTTAACCGCTTTTCCAAATAGCATTATAATTTTTCCTTTAAATTAGGATGGCTCGTTATTTAGTTTTTCAAAAGGAATTGTTACTTCTGCTCTGACAGGCGTAAAGTACAGTCGGCGATTAATAAATCACTAAATGAACCCGGGAGTTGCTCTTTCAAAAGAAAATGTTCTTCAATCGGGCGCAGGTTGATGTTCAAAGGTCGTTCCACGTGAATTCACATGTAACATAATCATCGACTTTGTAAACTTGACTAGCTGCACAGTTTCCGATTTTAACGGCTTTTCCTATAGTATTAAAATTTTTCCTTTAAATTGGGATGGCTCAACAGCTAGTTTTTCAAAAGAAGTTGTTACTTCTGCTCTGATAGGCGTAAAGTACGGTCGGCGATTAAGAGTGTGTCCATGAGAAAACCAGGCAGGAGGTGATACAGCTCAAATCACCGATTTTGCTCAAACTTGGCCTAAATGTTGGGTTTGGTGAGTAAATGATTATGGCAAAAACTTAGGTTAAAATATTATATTCCCTTCAAGTTAGGGGGACTACCTCCAAAAATGGCCCTTTGTCACTAATTTATGCATATTTAATTAGCTGTCTTTGATTTAGCATTTCTATAACAAGAAAGGCCGTGTGAAAATGAAATAAACTGAATCATGTTCTACTATTATTAGTCTCAAAGCACAGATATTCATTTGAACCAGACAACTTGATTTCACTCTGCGGCTCCATCTTAAGTAAGGTGCATATTTTGTAGTGTTGTGAATAGCCTTTAATTAATGGCCAATATCTGCACTGGGCAACAGCAAATATGCATTATTCTAACATGGATAGTGAGAGCAATCACTAAAGTTCTCAAAAAAGCCATAAAATGTTTGGGGACCTCAACATTTTTTATGTGCTGGCATACTGTTTAAATAGGACTTCACGAATTTTGGCCACTTTATGAGCATTCACTAAAACACAAAAACCATTTTTCTGTCTTAACCTAACACGAAACTAGCAAGAAATATCTACCTTAGTATTTTCCTATCAATATGCAGTATAAATTCGGCGAAAAAGAGCACTTGAGACTGAAGTACATTTGTGACATTCTCTCGATATCGAAAAAATGCGGAAGAAGAAGATTCAACGCATAAGCTCCCTCAACTTGGGTTTTCAGGCGTAAAATAAAATTGAAACAAGAAACACCTACTACATACAGCGATTACACATGTCACTTGGACGCGATTTTGCGCTCTCTTTGATTCTTGGATTGAAGAAATGTCCATGCAGTTTTGTGCCATCTGTTCCGTTGCTTCGACCCGAAGTTTAAAGAGAATATCCATTGCCATCCCGCCTTCATCAGAGATATCAACAGCTGTCCAAAAAACTACTCAAAAGGCCGTTTAAAATCCAGGGAGAGTGATCACTTTAACATACAGTTTGCTTTTTAAATCCCATCACAAAACACTCCGCCAGGTCTACTTAGACATTGAAAACTCAGCGGTTACGCCTTGTAATCCGATAACTACGTCATGTATGGTTTCACGAATTGTACCGCTTAATATCGACAAAGATGGCGGAATGTTTTGTGGTGTGTTTTGTAAGAAATTTGTATCCTATAACACTCACAGCAGTGATAGCTCTTCCTGGATTTTTAACGGCCTTGTGAGTAGCTGTTTCGACAAATGTTGATATCTCTGATGACGAAAGCGGGATGGCAAAGGACATTCTCTTTAAACCTCGGGTCGAAGCAACCGTCGCCGAAACAGATGCAACAAAACTGGACATTTCGCGGTCCAAGAATCAGCAAGAGTCACAAAAATTGCATCCAAGTGACATGTATGTAGTAGGTATTTCATGTTTCCATTGTACTTTACGCCTGGAAACCTAAGTGTAAGGAGCTTCTACGTTGAATCTTCTTCTGCCGCGTTTTATCGATAACCGTGAGAAGTAGCTCTGAAAATATTTGACAGAAATGTCTCAAGTGCTTCTTTTCGCCGAATTTATACTGGATATTGATAGGAAAATACTTAGGTAGATATTTCTTGTTGATTTCAAGTTAGGTTAACACAAAAAATAGCTTCCGTGTTCTAGTGAATGTCCATTAAATGGCCAAAAATCGTGAAATCCTATGTAAAGAGTATGCCAGCACAGAAAAAATGGTGAGGTCCCCAAACATTTTATGGCTCTTTTGAGAACTTTAGTGATTGCTCTCACTATCCATGTTAGAATAATGCGTATTTGCTGTTGCCCAGTGCAGATATTTGCCATTACTTAAAGGCTATTCACAACACTACAAAATATGTACCTTTCTTAAGATAGAGCCACAGAGAGAAATCGAATTGTCTGGTTCAAATGAATATCTGTGCTTTGAGACTAATAATAGTAGAACATGATCCAGTGGATTTCATTTTCACATGGCCTTTTTTGTTGTAGAAGTGCTAAATCAAAGACAACTAATTAAATATGCATAAATTAGTGGCAAAGGGCCATTATTGGAGGGGTCCCCCTAACTTGAAGAGAATAAAATATTTTAACCTAAGTTCTTGGCATAATCATTTGCTCACCAAACCCAACATTCATGCCAAGTTTGAGCAAAATTGGTGATTTGAGCTGTATCACCTCCTGCCTGGTTCTGCCTGGTTTTCTCATGGACACACTCTTAATAAATCGCTGAATAAACACGGGAGTCGCTCTTTTATGCTAATTTAATATTTTAGCAGGCTTTTTACTGCCGTGTCTGCGAGGCTAAAACATAACTTAAGATTGTTTTTCCAGTAAAACACGATGTATAAAAAAGAAAAGATACGTTTATTTTTTGTGATTGTTTAAGAAACGGGTCCTGCATTGTCCTTGGTGTTGTGACAAGTTATTACGTATCACGCACTAAAAATAAGTACACAAAGGCCAAATCGACCGAATCCACATGATCATTTGTCCCGAACATTTCACTGATAACATAGGAAAGAAAATACTTCTGTTCTGCTCTTAAGCGATGACTTTCCAACAAGATGACTTATTAAAAAAAGATAATAGTTTTGGGACGGCCGCAGGTTTCGTTGCAGAAATTCATGGCAGCTTTCCCGTGAAAGCCGCCACGGGATCTCAGTCATTTGTCGAAAGCGAATTTCCTTTTCAACCTAAATGATAAGTAAAAAGAATAGTTTTCTTATTTTTGACCAAAACATTTTTATAAAAATTACCTAAACCGACCTTAATCTTACTTTTCCATTAAAAAACATGAAAAATTCGGCAGCTTTGCCCTTGCTTCTCATGGCGCGAAAACTTTGATGGGTTTCATATGACAACATGCAGGTTTTTGTTCGCACGCTTTGGCTAAATTTAGCAAGTTATTTGACTATAAGTGATGATAGGTTTTCAGGAGGTCAAAGGATATCATGTTTCATGAACATAAAAACAATAAATAAATGCACATAGTTCCATTTGAATTGTTATGAAAACAGTTTCTTTAATTTTTAATAATTAACTGACTGATTTATTAATTTGGCCGACCAACTAGGAGGCCCAGGCACTCTGGTTAAAATGTTTGGGAGCCGAAAGGGCTCCCCGAAATTTTGATTTGGGCGACCATCTTTTGGGCCTGGGCACCCAAGCTAAAACGCTTGGGAGCCCGAAGGGCTCCCTGAAATTTTCCTTAGAGCACAGCCTTGCAATGACTGAAAACTTCATTTGTGTAGTCATTAAAACGAAATGCTCCTTAAGAGCCACCACTTGAATAAAAGTTTATGACCAACAGCAATGATTTTCATACACAGACTACCGGTAATTTGTGTTTGTTGATAATTGCTCGGCTTATAGCAGAATATAAACACTCAATTGAAGCTCTTGCAGCAGTAGAAATAATATTTTTGCAAAAATATTCCTCTACAAGCCGAACCCCCTATCTTGTAGAAATTTCACTGGTTCCCAGTTAAATTTGGAGTAAAAATTGATCAGCTTATAGGTGAATAAATATGGTAACTATCATACAGGTACCTATTGCTAGCACAGGATCCCGTTGTCTCTTTAAGTCTTTGTGACCGCCTTAAGCCTGTGCTAGGCTCAGGCGGGTCACTTCTTCTCCAACTTCGTGATGGTGCACAGGTGGTCTGGGAAGTGGATTGATTTGTTGCTGCAGTCTTATCAGTGAGTGACGATGCTGATGCAGCACGTCTTCCACGAGAGGAAGACTTAGAGGTTGATGATGAGTTACCAATGGCTGATGAAGATGAATTGCTTAGATGAGGTGTAGATGATTGGGGAGTCACCAAATTACCAATGGCTGACAAGGACGGTTGAGCTTGCTTAGACTTTGTGAAAGTTGCAGCAAATGATGGCACAGTCACAGGCTTCCTGTTGGATTCTTGCTTTTCCTGGGGTAGTTGCTTGCCACTTTAGGAGGGAGAAAAACAATAAAAAGATCAATGGACATTTGATTCTGTGTTTCTGATCAACTACACAGACCAGCTTGCTGACATAATGAACCCAAGTACATTTAACCTGAACTTACTTCGTGTTGTACATGTATAGTTTGCATACATAACACAACTGAACTGTTAAATTCCTGTTAATAAAAGACTTGCAGGCTGAGGAGTGTAATAACTTTTGTGACTTTCATTCAAAAGGTGACCAAAAAGTTTAGCTAACTACAGTACCGCTCAAATGTACCGGTAAGTTACCACCGTCTCTTGAGACGCATCTCGTTCCTCGTGAGACTCGTCTTGAGAGAAACGAGATGAGTCTCGAGAGAAACGAGACGTGTCTCGTTTCTCGCGAGTGCACTGGAAGTACCAATACGCGAAAGGATTGATCATCACAAACCTTGACTCGCTTGTTATTCACACTAGTAAACGTGCGAAACCACGCTTTAAAACTTGAAACCTCGACTAACGTTTTCTTCAAACTTGTGAACACGCGACACCACGCTTTGATCACAAAACCTCGTCTCGGACTAACATTTTATTCAAACTTGTGAACATTCGAAACCACGCTTTGATCATGAAACCTCGACTCGGACTAACATTTTATTTAAACTTGTGAACATTTGAAACCATGCTTTGATCATGAAACCTCGACTAACATTTTATTCAAACAAGTTTGTAAACATGCGAAACCACGCTTTGATCATGAAACCTTGACTAAGATTTTATTCAAACTTGTAAACATGCGAAACCAAGCTTTGATCATGAAACCTCGCCTAACATTTTATTCAAACTTGTAAACATGCGAAACCATGCTTTGATCATGAAACCTCGCCTAACATTTTATTCAAATTTGTAAACATGCGAGCTTAAACCACGCTTTGATCATGAAACCTCGACTAAGATTTTACTCGAACTTGTAGACATGCGAAACCATGCTTTGATCATCAAACCTCGACTAACATTTTATTCAAATTTGATTAAAACTCCAGTTTTCAAAGACAAAGTGTTTTGGCGTTTGAACGATTTATGCCAAATAGAACAGGAGATATTTTTCGTGTTTGCCGTGACGCTTCGGATAACAATAAAGTTCAGTTCATTACTCTACTGACTCGTCATCTTGTGCCACTAGACAAAACTTTCCCTTGCAGAAAAAGTTCAAGTTTATGGTCTCCATAAACTGATGTTAATGAGACCTGAGCAGGCACACACATTCCGCATTGTAACACTTTATTTCAGAGACAGGCAACATTACGAACCTCTTGTCACGCTCATATGTAAATCCCAGTAACATGAGTACATGCCTCTAATTCTCTATCTCAAAGTCCATCAGGGATCTCCAGTTGGAAACAATTACCTCCTTTAGATATCACAACAAACCTTTCATTTCGTAAGTAAGGCCACTGTTATCTATATCTGTAAAAGACAGTGTATCAATGGTTCCAGTCATTTCTTTCACGTGTCCTCCTCATGCCCCTGACCTCTAATCAAGCTCACCCTCCTCGTTGTATTCAGTCTCTGTGCTAGTGCCGATCCTTCGCCACTAAGTTTTCCTTTTTGGCCACTAAGTTTATTTCGGCGTACCGTACGAAGCTCCGTACGAAGTATCTCTCACGACTCCATAACCATGCCCAACCGTGGACGACGTAATCCTCGAAAACTCTCTCGGACCCGCCAAGGTCCTGCTGCCAATGCCTTAAACAACGAACAGACCAACTACAGATCAATGGCCACCGAAGCCCTTCGCCTCCTGCTGGCCCAGCATAACCTTGTTCAGACGGGCACTCGCCAACAACTGGTCGCCCGCCTTGAAACCCACTTCAACAACCCTCCACCTGCTGGGGTTACCGTCGCTGACACGTCCTCCACCAATACCCTACCACAACAGGAGCTAGCTCAGATTATTTCTTCGTTAATCGACGAAAAACTCGCCGCGCGGCACGATGGCGGCCAACCAAACCAACAACACAACTGGCTAGCACCCACTCCCCACACGGGATCCTACTCAACGATCCCCAGTCCCCCTGCGCCAAGTGCCACCCAAGATGGCGGCCAACCATCACAACAACAGAGCGTCGCTGCTCCGCCGCCAGCTTTCCATGCCTTCAACCCATCTGAGGGCGGCCAACAACAACAACAGAGCGTCGCTACACCGCCGCCAGCCTTTCCTACCTTCAATCCATCGGATCCAGCCAACGTTGCCGCTCTGCATCCGGATTTTCGTCAACCCTCGCTGGCTAGCCACTTGACGAAGACCACGACGACCGCCATCACGAACGGTGAGTACGTGGACTTTGCAACCCTCCTCCCCATTTCTTCCCTCCTCGAAGAGGCTAGGAACTCCCAACTCCACCTTCAAGTTGGGGCTCAAGGGCTGACTATTCCTCTCCCTGCCACCTCCAAACGGCCCAAAATCACATCCATTGAAAAATGGCTCGACGCCTTTGCCATTTTCTCCTCGGTCTTGGTTTCCATGTATCCCTCCCACGCCACCGCGTTAATTGCCTACCAGCAGTTAATCAGGGACGCAGCGAGGAAATTCCCCGGGATGGCATGGTATGTCTACGACGTCGAGTTTCGGCGTCGTGCCTCCCACAACCTTTCCCTCAACTGGGGGGAACGGGACGTCCAATTATACCTAGACACATTCACAGGCCTCCCAAATTCGGGCTGCCGAACCTGTAGTAGCTCCGACCACCATGCTGACTCCTGCCCACTGTCGCCCCCTAGGTCCAAGGACTTCCCGACCCGGTCAGACCTCTGCTACAATTTCAACAATGGTCGCCCCTGTGCCCGCTCCCCATGCCCCTACAAACACAGATGCAACCAGCCAGGATGTAGTGCCACCCACTCTGGCCAGGACCACTCCAAACTCTCTCGCAGCAGAGAGGACCGCCTTAAATCATCTACGGGCTCTAGCAATTCCTCCCGCAGCCACCCCTGAATACCTTTCCCATCTCTCACCCCCCACCCCCATTAATATCCCGAAGCTGGCGTCCTATCTCCACGATCACCCTGATCAACCCTTTGTGCATCACCTCCTAACAGGTTTTTCTGAAGGTTTTAAAATTGGTTATAATGGCCCCCGGGCTCCGCAAGAATTCCCCAATTTGCCCTCTGCTGAGGAAAACCCTTCTGTCATCGACCGCAACATGTTAAAAGAAGTCTCGCTAGGCCACACTGCTGGGCCCTTCCTTTCCCCCCCCTTTCCCAATTTTCAAGTTTACCCGATTGGGGCAATACCGAAAAAACATTCCTCAGAATGGCGGACAATATTCCACCTATCCTATCCCAAACACCGCCTCACTAGCGTCAATGCCCACATCCCTCCTGAGGACTATTCTCTCCAGTACATTAAAGTAGATAACGCAATTGCCATACTTAAAGATCTTGGCCAGAACTGTTTTATGTCCAAACTGGACATCAAAGCCGCCTTCCGTAACATCCCAGTCCACCCCTCTGATTGGGAACTGCTAGGGATGAAGTGGCAAGGCCTGTATTTCTTTGATATGGTTCTTCCCTTCGGTCTGCGTAGTGCCCCTTTTCTCTTCGACCAGTTCTCCTCGGCCCTTGAGTGGATCATTCATAACCAGCTCCACATCCCCAAGGTTATTCACATTCTGGATGATTTTTTCATCGCAGCAGCCCCACCCCGGACCCACTGTGCAACAGCCCTCTGCAATGTCCTCTACCTGTTCACTGAGCTGGACATCCCCATTGCCCCTGGCAAAACATTCCCTCCTTCTACCTCCCTGGAGTTCATGGGTATCCTCCTAGACTCCCATAAGATGGAGGCCCGCCTCCCACAGGACAAGCTTGCCCGCGTCAAACAGGCCCTCCTTCAGTGGTCCCTTAAAAAATCAGCCACCCTCCGTGAACTTCAATCCCTGATAGGCACTCTTCAATTTGCATGCCGGGTGATTACCCCAGGTCGCCCCTTCCTTCAGCGTATCATCCACCTTACCAGGGGTACCCAGCTTCCTCACTGGCACATAAAACTCAATGCTGGTTTCCGCAAGGACATCAAGATGTGGGTTGATTTCCTAGAACACTGGAATGGGGTAAGCATTTTTCTTGATTCCCAAGTCTCCCACCCCCATGACCTCCAACTTTTCACGGATGCCTCCGGGTCCTTAGGCTATGGCGGGTTCCTAGACGGGCTATGGTTCCAGGGTCACTGGCGACCAGAACACACGCTTCACAAAAAACGGGGCATCAGCATTGAATGGCAGGAGTTATTCCCCATCTACCTGGCATGCGTCCTGTGGGGCCCCACTTGGTCGGGGAAGCGTATCCTGATGTGGTGTGACAATCAGTCAGTCGTAGCCATCATAAACTCAAAACACTCCAAATCCCCTCGGATAATGGACCTTGTCCGCAGCATCACTCTCCTTACCCTGACTAACAATTTCACAATTAATGCAAACCACATCCCTGGGCTGGATAATGCTATTGCTGACTCCCTTTCCCGTTTTCAGATGGACCGTTTCCGGGCCCTGGCTCCCACAGCCTCTCTCACTCCTTGCGTCATCCCTTCATCAGCGACGCTCATCTGACAGCCTCTGTACAGCAATACTTCCATGCCTCTCTCGCCCCCTCCACAAGGCGAACCTACCAGGCAGGTCAAAAACATTTTTTAACCTTCAACCTTATGCACGGATTGGTGGGCCCCTCTAAACCCCTTTTGCCAGCATCGGAACTGACCCTTATTTACTTTGCCTCTCACTTAGCCAAAACAGTTTCATATGACACAGTCAAACTCTATTTGGTCGCCGTTCAAGACCTCCACCGTGAGCTCAACTTCCCCCTCCATATCAACAAAATGCACCGTCTTCAAAAAGTCCTAACAGGTATAAAACGCTTAGCCCCCTCAACAAAACGTGATCGCTTCCCTATCACTACCCAAATCCTCTCTGCAATCTACAACTATCTCCGCCCGGCACTGAGCACAAATTTAGACCATATTATGCTTTGGGCAGCCTTCACACTCGCTTTCTTTGCCTTCTTACGTGCTAGTGAGTTCACTTGTAATGGCCCCTTCAACCCCGAGGTCCACCTCACCTCCCAAGATATAACCTTCCACCCGGATATCCAATCACCTTCCCTTATGCGGGTAAAGATAAAACAGTCCAAAACTGATCCTTTCCGTCAAGGATGCACCCTCACCATAGCAAAGTCCACTTCACCAATCTGTTCTGTGATGGCGATGAAAGATTACATCCTCCAAGCCCAGCCTCCAGCAAACCGTCCTTTGTTTATGTTCTCTCAATCTGGCTCATGGCTGACCCGCTCAAGCCTCACTAAGGAGCTCCGGTCTATTCTACAGAAATGTGGCTTCTCGTCCACCAACTTTTACTCCCACAGCTTCCGCATCGGAGCCGCCACATCTGCAGCCTCGGCAGGCATCC
This sequence comes from Micromussa lordhowensis, assembly GCA_964020085.1. Classification (NCBI taxonomy): domain Eukaryota; kingdom Metazoa; phylum Cnidaria; class Anthozoa; order Scleractinia; family Lobophylliidae; genus Micromussa; species Micromussa lordhowensis. The sequence goes on from OZ026599.1 coordinate 8,729,474, forward strand.
CTGCATGGCTAATCAAAGTTCTAGGACGGTGGAACTCAGACTGCTACGAACTGTATATTAAAACTCCACAATCTACTATTTTAACTGTACCTAAACTGTTAGTTAGCCATGGAAGTTCTCATTCCCGATCTTCGCCTTATCAGTAATTTTAGTCTACGAACAGGGCACCTGACTTTTGCTCAAGCGCCATGACCCCACGTTATCTTTCTGTGGGGGTATTGCGTCCCTCACTTAATTAAGCAAGCTCCGCAATTCGTGGCAGGGAAGTGCACCCATTAGCTGCACTTTACCCCACAGTAAGCCTCTAGCCCACTGGAGACAGGTCCGGAAAACTACCTATTTCAAGGTGGCTACCCCCGGTACCACCTGATCTGTACTCCCCCCAGGAGGGGCTCCCCCTCCTGGTTCCCTCAGTCTCCCGGGACTGTGGGATATGGGCCTCACCCCTGGAGGCAGGTCTGGAACTTCTATTCCAGGGTGGCTACCCCCGGTACCACCTGATCTGTACTCCCCCCAGGAGGGCCCCCTTCCTGGGCCCCTACTCCCTGTCGTCCTTCCCTGCCACCCAAATTTTACCCACAGCCAGTGTGTGATTTCCAAATGTAGTATTGTCAGTGGCATTTCAGACTAGGCCTCGAAAGAGGATCATTAAGTTCAAGTTTATGGTCTCCATAAACTGATGTTAATGAGACCTGAGCAGGCACACACATTCCGCATTGTAACACTTTATTTCAGAGACAGGCAACATTACGAACCTCTTGTCACGCTCATATGTAAATCCCAGTAACATGAGTACATGCCTCTAATTCTCTATCTCAAAGTCCATCAGGGATCTCCAGTTGGAAACAATTACCTCCTTTAGATATCACAACAAACCTTTCATTTCGTAAGTAAGGCCACTGTTATCTATATCTGTAAAAGACAGTGTATCAATGGTTCCAGTCATTTCTTTCACGTGTCCTCCTCATGCCCCTGACCTCTAATCAAGCTCACCCTCCTCGTTGTATTCAGTCTCTGTGCTAGTGCCGATCCTTCGCCACTAAGTTTTCCTTTTTCCCTCCCACCCTCCCATGACTGGAACCCTTGCTCCACACTTTAACTCCTAATACCTCGCTTTAGGTCTATCTTAAAGCTAAGAAACAAACCATTGAGATTCATAGTAATGTTTGCAATGTATAGGCTTATACTTATTTTTCTTTCAAATCAAAAAAAAAAAAAAAACGCAAGCTCTGACATTGCCCTCAGAGCTTGGTGGATTGACACTTATCATTCTTATCCTGACTTTGATTTTACAATATATCTGTATGTACTTATAGGTATCATTAGCTTTTAAAACTTAATCCATTAAGGGCAATAGGCTACTACTATCCGTCTCTTAGCAACCTAAGACCTTGTTATTCAGAATGCAACGAACTTTGACTACATGTATATTTTTGTATTTTGGTGACACTCTGGTGTTCGTTAATAAAGAATGGTGGCAGGGAAGTGCACCCATTAGCTGCACTTTACCCCACAGTAAGCCTCTAGCCCACTGGAGACAGGTCCGGAAAACTACCTATTTCAAGGTGGCTACCCCCGGTACCACCTGATCTGTACTCCCCCCAGGAGGGGCTCCCCCTCCTGGTTCCCTCAGTCTCCCGGGACTGTGGGATATGGGCCTCACCCCTGGAGGCAGGTCTGGAACTTCTATTCCAGGGTGGCTACCCCCGGTACCACCTGATCTGTACTCCCCCCAGGAGGGCCCCCTTCCTGGGCCCCTACTCCCTGTCGTCCTTCCCTGCCACCCAAATTTTACCCACAGCCAGTGTGTGATTTCCAAATGTAGTATTGTCAGTGGCATTTCAGACTAGGCCTCGAAAGAGGATCATTAATCTGAAATTAATGCAAACGGCGCATCTCAGAAACTTTGATTAAAACTCCTGTCTTTAAAGATATAGTACTTTGGCGTTTGAATGAACGATTTATGCCAAATAGAACGGAAGGTAGTTTTCGTGTTTGCCGCTAGACAAAACTTTCCCTTGCAGAAAAATCTGAAATTAATGCAAACGGCGCATCTCAGAAACTTTGATTAAAACTCCTGTCTTTAAAGATATAGTATGGCGTTTGAATGAACGATTTATGCCAAATAAAACCGGAGATATTTTTATTGTTTACGTTCACGAGTGGGAAAGTTCATTACGTTACCGACTCGTCGTCTCCTACGCTATACGAAACTTTCCCTGGCAGAAAAAAATTGAAACTACAGTGTATTGATTTAAACTCCTGTCGTCAAAGATATGTTTTTTTTTTAATTGGCGTTTGAATGAACGATTTGTACCACACAGAACAGGAGATGTAATTTCTTTAAGGTGATTCCCGAGTTTTGCATTGCGCATTCCTACTGCGCACGAATTTTGCGTCGTCAACCCACGCACATGAACGTGCGCGCGTACAAAACATAAGAGATTTCCCTCAAGCTAAGCTCGATAGCGAGATAAAAGCTAATTTCCTCTTAAACGAGCACGGTGACCCCCACTTTTTATTTTATAAATTCAATGAGGACAACATCCGCAATAACTGAGAAAAAATTTGGCAGAAATCTATGGCTACTTTTTTGGCAAATGAAATAAATGCTACAGATAGAGACGTAACGGGCCCATTAGAGCAAGTCCAAATTATGTTTCCTTTAAAGGATAAAAATATCAGTTAATAATGCAGGTTATTTGAAGCCATTCCTTCTGGGACGTAGATGAACAAGCAATCAAAGACAGTCGAATTCTGTGTGATATAACACGCCGCATTGAAAAATAATCGAGCTTATTTGTTGCGCACTGAGATAACCAAAAGTCACCAAAATAACCATATTTGTCAGCATCGTGGCATGAAAACAAGCACGGTGACCCCCTCTTTTTATTACGTTTTTAACATCTCCTTGTACTGTAATGACACCATACCAAGTTTCATCGGAAATCTATGGCGGGTTCTTTTACCCGGGAATCACCGTGACGCTTTTGTGACTCCATTTACATGAAAAGACAATTGTCTCGCCGACGCATGTTGAAAGTCGGAACATTTTTCTCCTAAACAAAATTTAGTGTTTGTTTGAGTTAGCGGTTATTGGAGAGCAAACAAATGTAGGTAACTGAATTATGAGTAAATGATACCTAGTGCCAAAATGCTCACAGTATCAGGATTGAAAAATTATAGAGAACAAGATTCGCAAAATCAACTCTTTGCCCTCGTGTTTGCATGAATTGAAAGGCATGTAATTCTCCTTCTACATGTAGTTTATGCAGATATAAAACCGACGCATATCTTAAGCCCTGGTCAAACGGAGTCGCAAGTAGCGGCAAGTTGAACGTGCGTAGAGACTTGCGTTGGGTGGCCAAACAAACTCGCAAGTTTCCTCGCAAGTTAGCACAAGTCGCACAAAAAAAAAAAATTTCAAGGCTAATAAGGGCTCAGTGCGTTGACTTGGGTTGGGTGGCCAAACGGTGAAAAACTTGCGTACAAATTTGATCTCGACCAAAGTGAGCGCAAGTCATCGCAAGTCAACGTAAGTGCATGCAAGTCCTGGCCAAACAGGATCGCAAGTAGACGCAAGTTTTCAACTTGCGTCTACTTGCGACTCCGTTTGGCCAGGGCTTTATGTTGGACGGTCCCATCGATTTGCCAACGAACTGCAGAGCAGCAACCGTTACACATGTCCAGTTTTTTACGCGTAATATATGCCATACTAAACGCATCAGTGATTCTCGAGAGAAACGAGACGCGTCTCGCGAGAAACGGGAAACGTCTCGCGAGAAACGAGACCCGTCTCGCGAGAAACGAGACAAGAGGTGGTAACTTACCTTTGAGCGGTACTGTAAATGCCATTAGTACAAGAAGGGTAGCAGTTCATTAACATATTCCTAGCTTTATGTTTTGGTTTCATCTGTATCCTATTACTTCTTTATAGCAGAGCTAAGGCGGCCCAAAGGGGCACCATGTGGAACCCCATACTCATAGAAACCTGTGAATCACTTTTCTCGTGGTAAAAATGGCTAGAGGTATTGCTTGAGTGCGGGTATGCATGACGAAGACATCGCACAACATGGTGGCCATACTCCAGCTAATAGGACATGTGGTCTTAGTTAACAGCGTACATCTTTGATTTTATGGTCAATTGACACCTGTCAAAACAAGGTATCCACCGACCAGTGTCACATGACCATATTGCGGGCTGAAGTTTTGAGCTCATCAAGGTCACATATTTTAAGTTAGCCAGTAACCAAGTACTGGCTTTTCGATTGGATCATGGGCTCAAACCAGGTTAACTTACTGTAATCAGGGCTAGGTTGTTCGGAACTAAACTGGTTAAAAATTTAACTGAAGAATTCATTATTCTTGTATAAAAATGTTTTTCACTGCTTATGTTTTGTGTAGTTTGATATTATTCAAACTCAGAAGGCCAAACAATGTAAGCAGAAAACTTCACCACCAAGCTAAAAAGAGACTCAAATTCTCACTTATCCTGGGTTCGTTTAACCAGGTTTAGAATAACCCTGTATATGATAAGTACACATGTAATACAAGCAGTAGAGTACATGAAATGGTGACCAAACATGTGACAAAGATAGATAGGAAGAGAGTAGCCCATGATCACACCAGTTAATTACACTGTACATATACATGTTTGTTATACTATTATACATTGTACTTACTATCAGCATTCTGATTGGCCAAGAGCCCCCTGCTTATTTTGAGAATTCATATGATTTTGTGGACAAGCATGATTATAGTATAGTATAATCTGCTATCCTAATATATCTGCAGATTATACCATGCACACCTTTGGCTGAAGAGCGTGCAAGTTGAATTGACAAGTGACAGCTTTGCACAGCCCAAACAACACGTACAATGGCTAGGTTTTCCTCGCTTTAGAGGCAGATATGGCAAAACTTTTGGAGGATAAAGATGCAGAAAATACAAAAAGAAGCACACATTTGAACTTGAGTTTTTGACAAATATTTGAGCACTTGAATGGTTTCAAGTGATTTGAGCACTTGAATGGTTTCGAGTGATGCGGCCGCTTGGTGCGTTTGCCCTTGTATTTGCATTTCACACAATAGTTTTTGTATATTTTCTATAAAACAAGGTATAATAAAACAATAATTGGATTCGTTTTTTGTGATATCCAGTAATCAAGGTCTCGGCGTGTGTAATCTGGCCTCGGCTGATTACACTTGCCTTGACCTTGATTATTCCGGATATGACAAAAACCTCATCCAATTATTGTTTACAATATGTCTGTAGTCAAACTATTAAATAAACAGTCTGATCGAAAAGGCTCAATCTAGATACCTGATGATTGTGCAATCACTGTTACTGGAACGAGGACTTGCTGATGAACTGCGAGATCTTAAACTAAACAATGCATGAAATAAATCAACATCCTATATTTAGATGTCAAGCAAGTTTAAGTATTGCCAACACCATACTTATCAGAATGGAATAAAACAGTTTTATGCACAGGATTTAAATTCAGTTCTTTCAATTTTTGCCATCAAATGTGTCATGATAATTTAGTGTATGACTTACTTGTATGTACAGTTGACAGTGGTTGAAGGCTTGCTTGTTGAAGATGATCGCCTGGGTTGGCTAGCTTTGGATCTGTTTATGAACAAATGATGAATAGTTATTAACAACCTTTACAACTATAACCTACTACCAATGCAACTGTGTGCACTTTGCTTTGACTTTGAAATGCAAAAGAAAAGCTAATGTCTACAGTTACTGTAAACTTTTAGCATTGTTTACATTTATAACAAGTTTTCTTCAGCCAGAACCCGGTCTTTCATGTTTGACAGATATTACATAATGTAAATGGTGTGTATAAAAAATGTCCTGCTAGAATTATTATTTACCTTTTATTATCCACCTCGTTAGAAGAACTTTGATTTGTTGATCCTTTTCTTTTTCCTTGAAGTTTATTCCTTAATAAAAGTGTCAATAAAAATATTAATATACAAATGGTATATACTTTGCAACCACAGCAACCCTGCATCAGTTCCAAAAACATAACTTGACAAGGTATACTTCTATAACTCAATTAGCCTGCATAGCAAGGCGGTCTTTAAGCAATTTGAGTGCGCTAAGAAAGCAGGAGAAGCCACATTAACTAGCAGCGAAGCCACAAGGAGCCTGTGAGAGAGGAAGAGCCTGGGAAACCACTTGCCTGGATTTGTTAGTCCCATAAGCTGGCGTATGGACCATTGCTATTGGATCAGAAGGCAGACACATCAATCAAAATTTTTGATAATCTCCCAAGGGACAGCTCCAAGGAACAACATTGATTACAACGCAGATCTTTGGCATGTAAAAGAAAATGGCTGAGAAAGCATTGTTGAAAGCTTTGTTGCACCTGAATATTCTTCACGAAGATCACAAAATTGTTAACTCTCAGACATGAGTAAGAAACAGCGGTAAACAATTTGCTTCATGGGAGAGATGTGATGGCCGTTTTGCCCCAACAGGCTTAGGTAAAAGCATGATTTTTGCTCTCCAGACAAGAATTGTCATCTGCGAGAACCAGAATCATAATTGTTATTTCGCTGTTAAAGAGCATCATCGACGACCAAATTTCAGAAATGTAATCACTGAACTTCACAGTAATTGAATTGTTGTCTGATGTTCTATGTCCTCTTCTTGTTTGAGGACTTCGATCTGGTGACAAACGGTCATTGGCAACGGTCAATAGATGCTTACATCTGCTTGAATCATCAGAATAATCATCAATCACAGCTTGCTTCTCTTTCTGCAGGCTCGAGTAGATGAAATCACACAGCTCAAAAGAGTTTATTTTCCAAGCACAGGCATGGCACACACAATTATATACATTGTTGAGTGTCTGATCTTTCTATTTCTAGACCAATCTTCGAGCAGATTTCTGACAAAGTGCCATTTCAAAAATCAAATCCTTCCTGCTTAGAGACCATGTAGAGGTTTTGCATGGAAATGTTTAACGGACAACAACAGAGCCTAGAATTATCGTTTACACTTCTCTCAATTCCTCCTTTGTCAGGCTTTTTTGTGTATCACCCTTAAGGGGCGTTGCAAGGGTTTATTCACATAATAGTTTATCAAGGTTTTGGTCCAATCACAGTGGAAAGTAAAGTTAAATGTACTTGCTATCATCAATTACACACATTCGCCATCACACCAACAGTGGCTTTTTACAAGCAAATTACTTGTGATATGAAAATTAATGGGAAAGTTATAAAATAAATAAACCCCTTTCTGGCTTGCTGATAAATTGGCTGATAATGCCCTTGGCTGAGACAAATCCTCAAAATTTCACATTTGCACTCAAAGCTTCGCTTCTCAGCCAAATATTCATTTTTCAGACAATCTCTCAGCCACAGGCATTATCAGCCAACATACCATCTGCCTGAAGGGGTTTATTTACTAAATAGTGTCTCTCCGCTGATGAACTCTATCATGTCACATGATCAATTTGAACCAATAAAAAGCAGAGACAATTTAGTACTGAACTACAACCATGATAGTTAACGAGGACATAGCCCAAGTCAACCATCACACATAGAAATCAAGGGCAAATTGTTAATTGTTAACAAGAAAATTGGTAGACTGCATAAAACAATAGTTATAAAAAACTTTATCTAAATTCCATTCATAGACACTTCGAAAATGCAAAGTAGCAGCCACCATTTTGTTAACAGCCGCACACTGCCAGGTTACTATCTATAACAATTATATTTATAACATAGCTAGCAGAGCCGCGCAATCAAATTCAGCATACGTAAGTGTGCTCAAAATCCTGATAGTGCATGCTGGTAGTGTGAGCAAATTGCTTTGCCAGAATTTTTTAACGCGAGCAGCCATTTTTAGTGCAGGGGAAAATATTAATTTGCATCAGATTTGATGTACAATTCCACCGGCTATGTTATAAAACAATTGGTTCATGCTTTTAGCTGTGCACTATCGAGTCATGGCGCATGTGGGAAGTTTGGAAAGCACGAGTTCAAGAAGCTAGAGTTGCCCTTGGCTATCGCCTCGGGTAACTCTTACGCTTCTTTCGTGTTCTCCAAACTTCCCGCGTGCTCCATAACTCAATAGTGCACCCTAAAGCATGAACCAATTGTAAAATAGTGGGTAGTGTAGCCAATAACAGAAAGTGAATGCTGCACAGTAGTGCAGAGAAAATTTATTTGAAATAAAACATTTAATTTATGTGCACGTTACTATTGATGTAATCACAATCATTTCCCAGTCAAGATATAGTGGCTTCAGATCCTCAAGGGAGCGAGAAGAACTTTCTTTTTTTGTTTTTACTGTTTGTTATTTAAAAAAACCCTGGACCAAAATGCAGAGTTTTCCTAACTGTTTCCTTTCTTTAAAATAATGTTGAGCTTTTGATCATTTGGGAATTCCTCAATTTTAGAACCTCAGTACTCATGGCAGCACTCATCAAAGCACTTTACTACAAAGTTTGTTTCACATTAATTAAGATAGAGAATGTGTCACAGCAGTCTTTAGAAGTTGGTCCATAGCTTTCGTTGGAAGAGTATTCAAAGAGAAATTGACAATGTCACAGCTGTAACTCTAAGGAGCCATTGACCACAACACAGAGTTTTTGTGGTCGTAAATCATGTGGAGTGTTTGATCATCGATAATTCATCAAGTATTTGGAACTTCAGTACTCAGCACTCAAAGCTCTTTACTGCAGAATTTGCCTTTTTACAGTAGTCTTTAGAAGTTGGTGGGTAGCTTTTGTGGCAAAAGCATTTGAAGAGAAGTGGACAACATCGCAGCAACCTAGTGTAATCTCGTTTTCATGTCTGGTGAGGCATGAAAATGAGACTAAAAGTAAACACAGACTATAAAACTGCCATGCATTCCCAGATTAGTATGCTGCTTCACTTCGCTGTGCAGCAACAAAACAGACTAGCCATTTGAGAGCACTTTGAAAAATATGGAAAACACTAACCTGAAGCTTATATTTATTTAAATGTCCTTTATAACAGTCAATAATAAATTGTCAGTATAACAACCTCTGCTATTAGTGTGCTTTATGAGAACTCAAGTGGTGTGCCTCAAGAAACTCTAACGTACAGCACAGCCCAAAAATAATGTACGCGCAAGAAGTGGCGCAAGAACTTCTTGCGCCGCAAGAACACGCAAGCGGTGAAAAGAAGTTAAATTGCGCTTTATCCGCAAGAAGTTCCAAACGCAAGAAGTTCCAAATCCTATCCGCAAGAAGCCGCAAGAAGTTACGAGTCCTACCGCAAACCGCAAGTACCCGCAAGAAGTTCATATAGTTCGCTTAACCGGCAATAGATAGATTTAGAACCACGTTTACGGCAAACGCAAACGGTGAAATGTTCGCTCCTTTTTCTTTAAACCCTTAAAAACATCCAACAGAGAAAAAGAAAAAAAAAGCATCTGCGACCTTTGACGCGAAAACGTTGGTTACGGTATCACTTCGAATTCTATTTGAACGCATAGGATCAAACATCTAGACAGTAGAAGCAAAAATAAATGATCAACACTATTCCCTGACACGCGTCACTTTGCTACGTTCATTTAGACGGCTCTGATTTGCCACGTGTGGCAAAAAAATATATCTGCCACTCAAACCAAGAGATTTTCTGACAATGGAAACTTTTGACTCAAACAACGCTGCTTTCGCAAAGCTAAATAATAACGCAATCTCAAAATAATTATTTTTGAGTAGCGCCATCGTCGCGTCCAGCCACGTTAGTATCGAGAAATATTATTCGTTTTATCGAACTCTTGGCATTATCCCAGTAAGTTTTGAATGAAACTTGTTTGTTTTAATATCCAAAAACATGGTATCAATGGTTATTTAAGAAAAGGACGGCAAATTTTGCCTTTCAGACCGGCAGAAAAAGCGTTAAATTTGCATATGTCAAAAACTTGTGGTTCTGTATTTGTTTACATTTATTTTGGCAAAAAGCCGGGCTCAATACAGTATGTAATACTTCGGCTGTACCAACCACATGCACGCTTTGTACGTAGATATTCCTAGAATGCGGTTTCAAAATAGATTTCAAGCTTGTTTTTGATTGTAGAACAGAGCAGGGAATCGACTACAGATTGTTGTGACGCCTTGAATTTGGAAACTTTACTGATGCGTGATAAGTCACGCTTTTGTCATGCATGCATGTATAGTCTTCTACTTGTGCTCGCCGACTGAGAAACTTGCTTATTTTAAAATTTGAGTTACTCTTGAAAGCTACTTCTCAGTAAATAAGTTTTTTGTTTCAACCTTTGCTACCAGGGCCATTCCGGACAGAAAATAAGCTCTCGCTCCGCTACCACACCACGGGTCGGGGACTCCGGGACACATCATAATAAAAATTATAAACAATAAAATTTCCACCACGTCGCCGAAAAAAACAAAACAAAGCGAACCCAGTATCTAATTCAGAACTAACCGATAAAAATGTACCGTTACTAAACTGATGAAAATAATTATAACCGAAGACGCCAAAGGCGTTATCTCTCGCTCAATCTGTAAATTTATTTTGCACAGGTTCGATCACGTGACTAAAATCTTCCCACTATCTACCGAATGATTTCTTCGCGAACGAAAACTCTCTCCAAAAGTGACTTCAACAGTGCTTAGACTTTGTATAGCTTACACTTTAGAACTAAAGACCTCTTGTGTAACGGTGGCCGTATACGTAGTAAGGTCGACGATTTGTTTGCTTGTCGGTACGCGTGAATCAATTTCTTCTTCGGCTAGACGATTTTTGATATAAATCGTTGTTAGAATATACAGCAGCTCACGCCAAACAAAGAATTCGAAGTAGGCTCAAGCCATTCGAATGGCAGACATGCAGTTAAGCACG
>OZ026599.1:8745329-8820329 GCA_964020085.1 Micromussa lordhowensis
TAGCCATGTACAACCAAGTATAGCCATGTACAGCCATGTACAGCCATGTACAGCCATGTACAGCCATGTACAGCCATGTACAGCCATGTACAGCCATGTATAGCCATGTACAGCCATGTACAGCCATGGATAGCCATGGGTAGCCATGTACAGCCATGGATAGCCATGGATAGCCATGTATAGCCATGTATAGCCATGTACAACCAAGTATAGCCATGGATAGCCATGTACAGCCATGTATAGCCCTGTACAGCCATGTATAGCCATGGATAGCCATGGATAGCCATGGATAGCCATGTACAGCCATGTACAGCCATGTACAGCCATGTACAGCCATGTACAGCCATGTACAGCCATGTACAGCCATGTACAGCCATATATAGCCATGTATAGCCAGCATATACAGCCATGTATAGCCATGGATAGCCATGTACAGCCATGTACAGCCATGTACAGCCATGTACAGCCATGTTCAGCCATGTACAGCCATGTACAGCCATGGATAGCCATGGATAGCCATGGATAGCCATGTACAGCCATGTACAGCCATGTACAGCCATGTGCAGCCATGAACAGCCATGTACAGCCATATATAGCCATGTATAGCCAGCATATACAGCCATGTATAGCCATGGATAGCCATGTACAGCCATGCACAGCCATGTACAGCCATGTACAGCCATGTTCAGCCATGTACAGCCATGTACAGCCATGGATAGCCATGGATAGCCATGGATAGCCATGTATAGCCATGGATAGCCATGGATAGCCATGTATAGCCATGTATAGCCATGTACAACCAAGTATAGCCATGGATAGCCATGTACAGCCATGTATAGCCTTGTACAGCCATGTACAGCCCTGTACAGCCATGTATAGCCATGGATAGCCATGTATATAGCCATGTATAGCCATGTACAGCCATGTATAGCCATGGATAGCCATGGATAGCCATGTATAGCCATGTATAGTCATGGATAGCCATGTATAGTCATGTATAGCCATGGATAGCCATGTACAACCATGTATAGCCATGGATAGCCATGTATAGTCATGTATAGCCATGTATAGTCATGTATAGCCATGGATGGCCTTGGATAGTCATGGATAGCCATGTACAGCCATGTACAGCCATGTATAGCCATGTATAGCCATGTACAGCCATGTACAGCCATGTATAGCCATGTACAGCCATGTATAGCTATAGATAGCCATGGATAGCCATAATAGCCATAATACTGAGAGGCTAACGTACTCATCGAGTCAATTATCCGGATTTACCTACACGAGTCCACTAACGATGAAGTAGGAATTCCAATATCGCAAGAGGTTTTGCAGAGAGTGGTATTGAAAATTTAGAGTGCATTGTTAGTAAACGAATACAGGTAAATCCCGATAAGTCAAAGCAATGAGTCCTTGAGCATTTTTATTATGCAAATAAACTGCACTGCACAAAGAAACACCGTTCAAAATAGATATTCCCCAGCAGTTACTTTCTTGGTGTTTTAGAGCGGTTTTCAATTGAGTGTCGTAAAACCAAAACCAGAGTAATCACTCTAGCCAATCACAAAGGACACAGGTAATCAAGTGAACCAATCAAAACACGAAGTAATTACATGTAGCTGACGCAAAGCGCGGAAAAACGCGTACGAGTGAATCACTATTGGTGTTGGTTTTACTCCTGATTGTACGAAAAAGTGGCGCGAGTTTTTTAAGCCAATCGCGTAGCGTAGTAAACGCAAAACCAATTACTTTTTGACACTGAAATGAAAAGCGCTCTAAGCAATAGGCCCTTTTCAGAATCCGGTCACATGGTACGGAAGTTATTACGCTGGGAGGCAAGTTACACAGTTTATTGTATACATAGCGAGAATTTAACATACCCTTAAATCAGTTTGAGTTTTTTCGACACCATAAAATTACAGGTCAGAACGTAATGAATGACCGAGCGTAATAAATGGCTGTGCGCATTAAATGAAAAACAAATGCGCTCTCTAGTCCAACAACAGGCGGACAACGAGCCCACACAAGCTTAAATATAATACGGGAGAATTCGTAATTAAACATAGTGTGAAATCTTTCCGCTTGTCCGTAATTACTGTCAGATTCAATAATGTCATGGCGACGCTTCGCGCTGTGCAAAGACAAATTCGGACTGAATGGACGTATCGCTTTTTTCACATGTGAAAATATAGCACATATAGAATTCTATTTGCAAGGTTTACTGCCTAAAATTCTCGCTATATAGAAAATAAAATGCAAATCGAAAATTTAAATGGCTATACATGGCTGTATATGGCTATACATAGTTGTACATGGCTATCCATGGCTATCCATGGTTGTCCATGGCTATCCATGGCAATACATGCCAGTACACGGCTGTACATAGCTGTACATGGCCATTCCTGGCTGTATATGGCTGCATATGGCTATACATGGCTGTACGTAGCTGTACATGGTCATACATGGCTGTACATGGCTGTACATGGCTGCACATGGCTGCACATGGCTGCACATGGCTATAAATGATTATAAATGGCTATACATGGCTATACATGGCTATCCATGGCTATACATGGCTATACATAGCTATCCATGGCTATATATACATGGCTATAAATGGCTATACATGGCTGTACATGGCTGCACATGGCTGTACATGGCTATACATGGCTATCCATGGCTATCCATGGCTATACACAGCTATCCATGGCTATACATGGCTATAAATAGCTATACATGGCTATCCATGGCTATCCATGGCTATCCATGGCTATACATGGCTATAAATGGCTATACATGGCTATCCATGGCTATACATGGCTGTACATAGCTATACATGGCTATACATTACTATACATGGCTATCCATCGCTATACATGACAATAAATGGCTATACATGGCTATACATGGCTGTACATGGCTATACATGGCTATCCATAGCTATACACGGCTATACATGGCTATAAATGTCTATACATGGCTATCCATGGCTATCCATGGCTATACATGGCTATCCGTGGCTATCCATGGCTATACATGACTATACATGGCTATCCATGGCTGTACATGGCAATGCATGGCTATACATGGCTATCCATGGCTTTACATGGCTATAAATGGCTGTACATGGCTATACATGGCTATACATGGCTATCCATGGCTATCCATAGCTATACATAGCTGTACATGGCTAAAAATGTCTGTACATGACTATACATGGCGATACATTACTATACATGGCTGCACATGGCTATACATGGGTAAACATGGCTGTAGATGGCTATACGTGGCTATACATGGCTATCAATGGCTATACATGGCTATACATGGCTATACATGGCTATCCATAGCTATACATAGCTGTACATGGCTAAAAATGTCTGTACATGACTATACATGGCGATACATTACTATACATGGCTGCACATGGCTATACATGGGTAAACATGGCTGTAGATGGCTATACGTGGCTATACATGGCTATCAATGGCTGTACATGGCTATACATGGCTATACATGGCTATCCATAGCTATACATAGCTGTACATGGCTAAAAATGTCTGTACATGACTATACATGGCGATACATTACTATACATGGCTGCACATGGCTATACATGGGTAAACATGGCTGTAGATGGCTATACATGGCTATCAATGGCTGTACATGGCTGTACATGGCTTTACATGGCTATACATGGCTATATATGGCTATCCATGGGCATACATGGGTATACATGGCTGTACATGGCTATACATGGCTAAATATGGCTATCCATGGGTATACATGGCTGTACATGGCTATACATGGCTGTACATGGCTATACATGGCTGTATATGGCTATCCATGGCTGTACATGGATGTGCATGGCTATACATGGCTATACTTGGCCATACATAGCTACACACGACTATATGTGGCTATCAATAGCTATACACGGATTAAATTATACAAATATGATACACTTTAATAACCTTACTTAAAGTACATACCTACACGACGAACTACTTTGTTTACGATGGCATAACATGTCATTATCTTCATACATGACCAAAAACATGCAACCCAACCGCAAGGTCAGTGTGCAGACCTCAAAGCGTGCCTGTTTTATATTGATAGATATGCAGACGCTCTTTTTAAAAAAAAACAAATCACTGCTACGTACATGCTAACGAACTTGCGTACTACCGGTGATAGTATTCCGCGCATGCTTCCTAATTATATTATAAAAAAATGCGTGAATTTTTTTTTTCCCAAATGACTTTGTTCTTTTATAAACACGCAAGAAGCAAGAAGAGAAGAGAATCATTCACCTGTGGCCCGTATTTGTCCCCCCTTGTTCCCCTCTTACTCTCTCTACTTCCTTGTGTGCTTTCCAAGACTGAACAAAGTTGTTAGTTTCTAAAGAAGCTGTTGAGCCGCGACGGCGGGTAAACACTTAGCTATTTATCAACCTGAAGTTGGTCATTACAAATTGACGCCAGTTTTTCATGCGTCTGTCGTGTTATTGATCATGAATTTTGTCATAACATTGTAAACACTGGTAAAAGTAGTTGTCGATCCACGAGGCGATAGACAACGACATGGTATTCTGGAATTTTCCTAGGGAAGGTACGTTTTTTCTTGGGGGGGGGGGAGAGCTGGGGCCTCAGAGGGGAGGGTCATCAGTGAAAGTGAGCACTAAAGGGGGAGGGTCACACACCTTTTCCAGAATTTTTAATGGGAATTTTTGTGATGTTATATAAACTCTTGCTCTTAGGCCATCGAAGCTTGATTAAGAAAATAACACAAACAGCGGTGATGAACATTGTATGCCAATGCATTTTTATAGAACTTGACGTTTCGTATGCTAGTCAACATACGTTTTCAAAAGTGACCGTTACAATAGATCGTTTTCACGTGACGTCATCACTTTCTAAAATCTAAAACTAAAGATGCACCAAAGTTTTCATTCTCATCAGGTATAAGAGGTGACATATTTATATCTGTTTACAACTTTACAGCTCAATAGCGTGCTTCCTTTGAAAACCAGAGCATTTTGAATTTCCGAGTTATGGAGGTGCGTGACACAAGGCTACGATCAAATTTGTTGAAAAATATATACTTATCTCATGATTTTGAGCCCAGTTAGAAGCTAGAGCATTAGGAACAGTGCTTATGTAAATACTTGCTTTTTCATTACTGATAATCAGTCGCCTAGAAAGCCAAAGTAAGTTCCAGATGTTTGCACTATTTTCCGGCCGCCATATTGGTGTACCATGGAGGTACACCAACATGGCGTTTTCATACTGGGCTCTGTAAATTTCTGTGAAACATTTCGACGAATATCTGAAGTTTGGGGAAACGCACAGGGCTAAAACTTGGAGAAGTGTCTTATTTTTTTATCTTCTATAACATCACAATTTCTTAGCTTTTTCCACTGGATAGTTTTCGATTTATTTTTTTATTGCGTGACAGTGAAAACGATCTATATTTGAAACCTATATATATATCGTAAAACAATAGAGGTCTGGAACCTAGACTGAGAAAAAAAAATTATCTGCAGCAGTACGTGTTTTGACATAATGAGGAGTAATAGTTAAAACAGCAACAACTTCTCACTACTAATATTGACATTAAGGGAAGGCTTTAGCTCTTGAATGAACAGAGTCTCTTTAATTTTGCAATGAACCGACGTCAGTTTTTCCGGACGCTAAAATGTCAAAGTGATCCCATTTAATGTCGTGACCAGTGGTTTTTACATGATCAGCAGTGGCTGATGAATGGTCACTTTTCGCGAGGGCTTTGAAATGTTCTGTTTTTCTATCATGGAGTCTTCGTTTTGTTTTGCCAATGTAGAATTCATCACAGTTCCAGCAACCAGCTTTATAGATGACTTTGGACCTCTGAGATCGGTTCAAGCGATCTTTGTATGGAAAAAAGGATTTGATGCGGCGTGTGTTTTGGAAAATGATTTTGAGATTGACGAAAGAGTACAAATTGTATACGCAGGATTTCAGACGTTTCGTGACCTGGTTAATGTGAAAACCTAAGTAGGGTAACACGATTAAGATATCTTTTTTGGGGACTGTATTCTGAACAGAGTTATTTGGTTTGTTTTTACTTTTGTTCAATACATCGTTAATGTTGAACGTGATAACACCTTGAGGGTAACCATTTTGCAACAAGAGCTTTCTAAGATCTTTGATAGCGGCCTGTAATAAAGATTCGGAAGCATCGATAGGTGAGAGTGCGGATGAGGTTGATTTTGTACTTGCGAGGTGTGAATGAATCCCACTTGGTATAAAGGCCTGTGAATGTCTTTTTCCGGTAGACAGATGTAGAGAGAGTGTTGTCAGGGCAGCGTTTGAGAAGGATGTCTAAAAATGGAATCTTATTGTCTTCTTCGAATTCAATAGTAAACTTGATGCTATCGTGTCGACTATTTAGAAAATTTAAAAACTCATTAGCATTGTTTTTGCTGTCAAACGTGGTGAAGGTGTCATCTACATATCTGAACCAAAGTGAAGGGCAGAATCTGCTCTTCGTCAACCATTTTTCTTCAAAGTGGCACATGAAAATGTTAGCCAAAACGGGGCCTAAGGGTGAACCCATGGCTACACCATCAATCTGATCGTAGTATTGCCTATCAAATATAAAGTGACTCTTCTTAGTGGCGAACTGTAATAGATCTTTCAAAACAGAACGAGGTAATTGCGGAGGATCAGGGAGAGAATACAATCTGTCAAGACAAATCTGTATTGTTATTTTCCATTTTTCTTTAACAGACTAAGTTTTTTCTTTTCAACTTGAACTTGTTTCTTTTATTTTGGTGCAGGTACTAGTTTTACAAGGTTACTGGGTTTCTACATGTATATTATTCCATGGCACATAATTTTCTCGGAGTACTCGTGTCCTTTTCTGTCCGTATCGTGACGTACTTGACTCAGGTATGGTTTCTTATGGTATGCGCTGGTTTAATAATTTCATATTTTAGCGCTGGTGTAATAACTGACAATCCAGGGTTCTGAAGCAGAACATGGAATGGCCGACAAGAGAGATGATGTTTGACTTTATAGGTAAGTTAACAATGATGCTTTAATTTATGGCAGAAAATTTATTTTCCTACAGCAGAAAATATTTGTTACGAACCACTGCAAGCTATAAAACAAACAAACAAACCTGTTTAAATTAACAATCGGTAATGCTGGCTTGTCGGAGAAATAAACGCGTGTATTTTCCCTTCTATGTTCAAAACTTTTTAATCCCTCGAAATTTATACTTCCATATTCAAACTTCATCTATATGAAAAAAGTAAAACCGTGATCCCACACTGATCGTTCGCATTTTCTTGTTTCAGCGCGCACATATTCAATAACGAGATTTATTCATATTCAAACATTTTGCGTTTACAAGCAAAATGCTCTGAGGTTTCTATGGCATGGAGCATACCATGTGGTAGTGAGGGGAGGGTCACACTTTTGTCAGTCACCTAAAAGTGGGGGGGGGGGGGGGTCATGAAGTTTTTAATCAAAACGTGAGGGACGGCCAACACTTTCTTTTGGAAAAAAATACCAAAATTCCCCAGCCCTCCCCCCGCAAGAAAAAACGTACCTTCCCCTATTGTCCGTAGTCACGCGTTTTGCATGTGACAATGGTCAATTCGCAAACAGTTGGATTTGAGTTCCATCTGAGGTCATTACCATGTGTATTTAGTAAAGCTTTACTTCTTGCTGCAACACCGTGCTGACGAGACCCAACCAGGTCGAAACAGCTGTGCACGCTTGCAATTCTTGGCTTTCAGTCCCGAGGGGGGTAGGGGGGCTTTCAGTTTGAACTCTATCGCGTCGTTGTCCCGTTTTGCTAAAAAGACGGCAAAAAAACACTCAAGTTAAATCTCTTATTTTTGGTCCGCCAGATGATTAACACAAAAAATTTAGGCCGGGTTGTTCAAAAGACGTCTAACGCTAACCCAAGATTAACCGCTATATAATTTTTTATTGTAAATGTTTTTCACTGCTTATGTTTTGGGTAGTTTGAGATTGTTCAAAGTCAAAACAGAAGGCAGAACAATAAAAACAGGAAACCTTAACGCAAAGTTACAAAACTGAATTGAAATCAAAATTCTTGCTAATCCTGGGTTAGCTTAATCGGGCTTTGAACAAGTCGGCCCTTATCTCCAAAGTCAGTCATCGTCGTGGATCTTTTCGTTTTGTCTCCATAATGTACCATAAACTTTGGAAAGCTTCATGTGATCTTTGCGCGATTTACAGTGCCGAATTGCCTTCCACGTTAAATTGTATAATAGCTATAGTAAGCTGACATTCATTTTTTCTTCCTTTCTCATCAGTTCCATTGATCAGGCCCGTCACCTTATATCTGGCATCCTGTTAACAGCCCAGCTAATGGGTTATAGAGCGAAAATCAAACTGGATGTGAACTATAATTATACTGAGCTACCTAGATAAGAATAAACTCTTGAATATTTCTCAATCTGACTTTCGATTACTCCATAGCACCATGACAACATTACTTGAAACAACCATAATAACTGGTCAGTAATTTGACGTTAAAAAAGGCTGCCGATACCATATGCGTCGATCATGTAATCATCTTGCAAAAACTTGCACATTGAGGACTTGATCAGAGCTCCATACGATGTTTTGCTTCCTAAGGCAACGAGTGCAATGGCTGTGTAAGCGTGCATATAATTCTTTGCTCATTTCTTTGATTCTCTGTCAAATCCTAAACGAAAACATCCACGCAACGCGCGAGTAACATGCGGGGACGAACTGGGTACCATAGGTCTAAAAATAACTCAACAGGGATTACCTAGGGTATGACGCGTACATGGGGGATACACTCTCTTACCTTGATAATCTCTTGCCGTGGTATATTTTATAACGCCTTAATCCGCTATCCAACCTCACTTTGATTACTGTAGTCCCGTCTAATTGAGTGGCAAACTAGAAAAATTACAGAACCATGCAGCTAGAGTAATTTTAAAGGCCAATTATGAAACCAGCTCAAGCTTGCTTCTCGATACTCTTAAATGAAATAAATTGGTAGTACTAGTAAGACGAATGAAGCAAAACCAATAATGATGTTTAAATCCCTTTTAACTAGTTAGTCCCAGTGTACTTGCAGAACCTGTTCAACGACGAAGCACAGACTTACTTTGATTTGAGTAATTGATTCGGTAAATTGACACTGCTCAGCCCGTGTAGGTAGCGTACTAACTACTTGAAACATAGACAATGATTTGGTTTTATCAACTGGGTTGATAATGTGAATTGTCCACCGTAAAGACATTTGGAAGCTGACGTTTCGAGCGTTAGCCCTTCGTCGGAACGATACGCTCCGACGAGAGGCCGGGGCTAACGTTCGAAACGTCAGCTTTCGAATCTCTTTAGGGTGGCCAATTTACATTATCAACTCAGTTGATAAAACCAAATCATCTTGGATGTGGCTAAACTCATGTACAAGGTGAAACATCACCTGTGTCCAAAGTATATTAGTGACCTTTTCAGCTTGAACTCATCTGGCTATGCTCTGAGGAATGCTGATTTTCTAGTACCGAGATTTAATACTGTGAATTTCTGTAAACACAGCATTAGATATTTAGGACCAGTTCTCTGGTCAAAACTGAGTATGGACGTTAGAAGATCGGACACATTACAAGTTTTAAAAATAGAATTAGACGAATAGATCTCAGTAATAATTTAATTGACGAACACTGTACGTGTATGCTTTGTGACAGTTGACATCTTTATTCTGATATGTTTTACTAAAGCTTAAATTACTGTAGTATCATCATCATCATCATCATCTTGTAATAACCCCCACCGACGCAGCACCACAGTTTCTTTAGAAACTCACTCCCCTTTTTCACTTGAAACACAGTTTCAGTTACAGAGGTACTTTATTGTGGAATCAACAGCCCATTACTAGGAGCGTGCAATTCTCACACTAAGCCTATGTCACTGTATTTTTTTATTTTCAGACCGGTCTATTTTTAGGCTTCTTTTCCCGTGAAATAGGCCATTTCCGGTCTACAAGAGCGCGCATCGATAAGGACAAAATGGCGGATTTTCTTTTCAATCTTACGGCGAAATGATGACGTCAGTTAAAAATTAAGTCCGTGCTTGTGATTGGTCACTGAGGTTCCTCCGGGGGGTCTATTCGCGGTAAATTCAAAATAAGAATAGACCGATCTGTGAAAACGCCTTACGTGACAGGAATATGGTGAAGTTGCACGTTCCTAATAATGGGCTTTTGGTGAAATTCATTGCAGAAAGATTACAATAACTCAGTAGTAACGGAATACAAAAGGAGATTTGATTGCGTGGAAACTATTCGCGCAGTCACGTATACGTTTTGGCCCCTGTCTGAAACCATGCCACAAGAAAGCAAGTACCGCTTCTTGCCTGATAACTAGCTTGTCTGATGTGTCATATGGATTGGCGACCAACTAAAAATATCCCCGCGTTAAAGGTTTCTTCTTCTTTCTTAAAGGTCATTTCTCGTTGTTCTTCATTTTCCATGCCGATATCATGGCAGTAACACAATGTCTGCAGCAATATTTGAAAAGTTTCTTTAGTCACAAATTTACAATTTGACATGTATAAGTTTTAATGCCACTATTGAACTCGGGAAAGACTTGGCTGATCATGAGCTTTCTGGTCTCTTTCAGTGAGATAATCTTAATTTCTTGCCGATCGAGTCACTGGTAATAATTCCAAGAGATACGCAATCACAGTAGCGTTCTTTGCACTAAAAAAGGGAGAAGTGACGTTACCCCAAATAAAACTGCTGTAAATGAGATTGTGTAACCACTGCACACGACCTACAAAATAAAAACAAACGCGTGGCTTCGAGAACGAGACATATCACGCGCTAACGATACTAGAACGCATGCGTCTTTAATTTTGTGTTTTGAAGCACTCGCAGTTCGTACGGGACCACGTATGAAATATATCCTCTACCTAACTTGGTATACCTATCGATAGAGTGCCAACGAGCAAATAATTCGTGGTATAATAAGGGGTTTATTAATACAGCATGACGGATTTTTGGTTCTCTTCTGTTCCAAGCAATACTGAGAGGAAATTATATTTAGCTGTTTTAGAGTATGTGCAAAATTAACTAATTTGTTCAAAACACTGAAGGTAACAAAGATAAAGGTTTCCTCAACAGTTTCTCCTTAAGCATTGACTTCTCCAAAATTATGTGAGAAACCAGAAATGATGAGTGAAAATTGAATGAGTATCGAAAATAAATGAATATTTTTTTTGTCAGTCAATCGCCATCATGAGGCAGACAAAGGATTTCTCTACATGGCCATTCCTTCTTTTATCATCGGGTCATTGACTGCATTGGCAATTTTTGTTTGTCTTCATAGTTCCGAAAAGAGTGGTTTGAGTGGTTCTGAAAGGAACCATTTCAATACTAAGCGTCACTATATGTATTATTTGCAAAACAATATTGTCACTTTTATTTTTCATATGGCTCACTAATAATCTCAGAAGAACGCTAAAAGCTCAAATGGATGGCAAGGTACTTAGTCTGTATCAGGCCAAGTGGTCCATACTGCCATTTGAGCTGCATATCCCTGTATTCCACAGCATGGATGAGATGCCAGTCCACAGGGTTAACCCCAGCTCTAAATTCAGCGCTACCCATTTGTTCACCTGGGTGGAGAGAAGCATTGCAAAAGTGTTGGTTAAGTGTCTTACTCAAGACAATGTAATGACCCCAGTCAAGGCTCAAAGCTGAACAGTTCAATCCGGAATTTAGCACGCTGACAATTAGGCCACCATGGCTAGTAGCTCTCTCATTATTAATGGACACGCTTGTAAGCGGGCAGTTCTATTCACGACTGCCTTCACAAAACTCTGTTTGAACTCCCAAACAAACTGTTTATTTTACTCAATCCCATAATTGGGCATTCCCATAAGCTGCCCTGGATACTTTGAGGGTGTATGATTTAGTCTTTTCATTTGTTTTACGCTCGTGTCAGCGGACACCCTCCAAAAATTTGTCCTGACTATGAAAGATGCATAGACCATTTTTCTTGACCGCATTAACACCAGACTTGCTAACAACCTGGGGCTAAATCAATGGAAAAATACCAAGGCTGTTTTATCTTGGTTCAATAACATCCGGCACAAGGATATGTACTCGTTCATTGAATTCGATGTAGTAGAGTTTTGCCCATCGATTTCAGTTGAATTGCTAAGTGAAGCTCTGCAGTTTGCATCTGCATATGATTCCATAACCGACAATGAAAGGCACATCATCCTTCAAGCCAAAAGTTCTCTCCTCTACAGTTATGGTGAGCCATGGGGTAAGAAAACCTCATCAAATCTTTTTGACGTCACTATGTGGAGCTACGACGGTGCTGAATCTTGCGAGCTTGTCGGTGCTTATCTCCTACACAAAATCAAAGAGAAGTTTGGCAGCATGTGCGATTTTGGCTTGTACCGTGATGACAGCCTCCCGATATCCAAAGCATCACCACGGTAAACAGAGTACATCAAAAAAGATCTGTGCGGTATTTTCAGTAGTTATGGCCTGAAAATTACAATCGAGGCCAACAAAAAAACCGTCAACTTCCTCGATGTCACCCTCAACCTGTCTGATGGGAAATACATGGCTTACACCAAACCTGGAAACATCCCACTCTACGTCAACAGGAAGTCAAACCATCCACCGCGCATCATCGAGAACATCCCGAAATCCATCAACAAACGGCTGTCCGAAATTTCAATTGATGAACATTCGTTTAACGAAGCAGCGCCTCTCTATCAGAAAGCCCTAGACGACAGCGGATACAATCATCGACTCACATTCAAACCAAACCTAACGCAATCTTCGAGCTCCACCAGAAAAAACCGCCAGCGAAACATCATCTGGTACAATCCACCCTTAAGCATGAACGTGGCTACAAATGTTGGGCGTGCGTTTCTCAAGATCCTCGATGAAGAGTTCCCGGAAAGCCACGTGTTCCACAAGATCTTCAACCGGAACACGGTCAAGATTAGCTACAGTTGCATGCCCAGCCTCAAGCATAAAATTGATGGTCGCAACAAATCAACGTTGCAGAAAACAACCGCATCACCAATTTTGAAAGCATGCAACTGCCGAAGACCGGCTGACTGCCCTATGACCGGGAATTGCCTAAAATCATCCGTTGTCTACCAAGCAACAGTGACAACGGAAGACAGCAGGCCAGCCCAAACGTATGTCGGGCTCACCGAGACCCCGTTCAAAGCAAGATTTGCCAACCACAAATCTTCTTTCAGCGACCCCAGCAAGAGACACCGCACAGAGCTCAGCAAGCATGTTTGGTATTTAAAGGAGGCAAGGTTGAAATTCAAGATCACCTGGAGGATTTTAAAACAAACCTCTCCTTATTGCCCTGCCTCAAACCGCTGTAATTTGCGTCTGTGGGAGAAGTACTTCATCATTTGCAAACCGGAACTGACCTTGAACAAACGTAATGAACTGGTGACTTCCTGTAGGCACGCAAACAAATTTCTTCTAAAGAACTTTAAGCCTATTATTGCCATGCGCTAAAAACTGTTCTAGTGCGTATTCCGCGCGCTAACGGCTGTTAAAATTTAAATTCAAATCGCGCGCGCTCAAGTGCGTTTGTAATCAGCGAGTCTTGTAACGATCTTCGCATTTGGCTATTTTATCTGATGAGTGCTGCACTTCTCGTGCGGTACGAAACTAGTTAGTAATAAAATGCCAAGCCATACCTTCTGTTGATCACATCACCTGGATTAGACCATTTTTTATATATATATATATATTACTTTTAAAAAATGAACAACAACTTTAAGTTTTAAACAAGACATGTTTCGATCGTTCAACGATCATCTTCAGTTGTGAATTCGTTTACAAGTTCTAACTTCAACCTCGTTCCCAGGGCTTTTCCCTTTGAAAACCTCCCTCCCAAATTCAAAGGGAAACGCCCTGGGAACGAGGTTGTTCTAACTTAGCTGCAATTATGATTTGCCCTTAGTTATTACTAGTAGCCAGCCCTAATACTGCAGTATACAGTATTGCCATAACTGAAGCATTGCACAAGCTAGGTAATCAGAATAAAGATCATTTAATATGGCATTATTTCTTGTATTTCCAATGTTTGTAGTTTGCTGGGCAAGCTCCCATAAGTGACCATTCATCCCTTACACCCCTAGTGGCCCTTATGGGAAACATTCCTGAAAGCAGACAGCTCAAGTTATGCACACTTTTTTGCGTCCTGAGAGTGTCCACTTATGAGAGCTTCCACTGTACCACTTTTCACAAAACAAGTGCAACAAATGACCTAAACATAATTACAGTGTACATCACTACAATGCACTACATACAAAATAATTTTAATTTTGCAGCCATTTATGAATACGGTCTGTAGGTAACTAATAGAGACCTTAAGATACCCCGGTTCCGGTTCCGGGTACGGGTCAGATCACCCGTACCCGTACTCGGTTACACGGGAAACCAATCAAACTTAAGATACACCGGGTGACATCGGGTGCGATCTAGGCAAAAATGTTGCGCAAAAGAGATGCAAAATTTCTCCACATTTGTGCTTCAAAAAAGCTTTTTCGTAATCCCAAAACGCTTCAAATCAGAAAATCAAGTGTTAATGTAAGAATCTGGATACCATTCTGGTCTAATAAAGCAAAGATAAAGGCCATAAAAACTTACCCGTTTCTCCATTTTCACCCGGCAATAACATACGGGTAGACCACCGATTACCCCGGGAAAACGTGTAGCTTTTACGGGAAGGACACGATCACGTGGTCATTTAATGAATTCAAAATGGCGCTAGCCGTACCCGTGCGTGAAAATCGGGGTATCTTAATTAAGGTGTCTAATATGTCTGAGCTGATACGGATTGAATCATTGTTGACAGTGAGTATTTGAAATAAGAACAGTTGCAAGCATTCTCGTCCTATAAATTTGAGATTTATTTTTAATCGACCTTTAACATTAATGAGCCGTTTGAGATATCGACTATCCAGCGTCCTATCAGATATAAGGTGGGTCGTTATTAAGGGCGCGTTCGTTTGGGATATTCCGGAATAAGAATATATTCCGGAATATATTCCGGCTATAGCCGGAATGAAAATCCAGGTATTCCGGAATGAGAATAGCTCCCACACAAACGCTTACTTCCATTATTCCAATTATTCTTATTCCGGATTGATCCCAAACGAACGCGCCCTTAAGAGAATGGATACACAGAACAAGTCCAAGGCGAGACTTGAGCCCGAGTCATTGAGGTATGACATTAATATGTTATGTTCTGAACCAACTGTGTTTTATATTTTAAAAATGCACCACGTATTTGTGTAATACCAAATCCATGTAATTCTTACCGGCTAGTTTTCGTTACTGCCCAACACAATGTCGACTTGTACATTAACTTGCGTATTAAAAGGCCAATTTTCGCAGCAAATGATGATTGCAGAAGAAAACAATATAGTCGAACCTGGAGTGTTTAGTGACCGAAGCGTAAACAGTTTAACCTTTGCAACGTGTCCGAGACTAACGATGCCGATTTAAGTAGTTTCTTTATTTGACTCTATGCGGGGCTTTTAACAGGCTTCTTGGCCCCAGGGTGGGGAACTAAGCCATCTTTTAACACTGGGCAAATGTTAAATTCTCCGCTGCCCCGGAGGTCGGGGGCCCGGGGTTTCATTTGACTGATGCATTACACTTACACATTCGGAGCTCTGATCGATGATTTTTCTGCATACAGCATTCTTCGACCGGCACTATTCTCTGCCGCCTCAAGGCACTCAGCTGGCTGGTTGGCAATCATAGGTATATAGACTCTATATATAAATGAATATAAACAAAAGCCTTTATCTGACGCCAAAAGGTCCTCGGATATTTGTCCGCCGACATTATCTGTTCCGAGAAGCGAACTGTTTTCCGACAACGAAGCTCGAAGAAAACTGTGAACTTTGAGGAACAAATACCCGAGCATTTGTTTATGGAGGCTATTTGTTTATTATCCTTCAAACATTTTTCGCAACACGCGGGCTCTTTTGAAAATTGGGAATATAAAACCAATAATGAGTAAACGTGATAATCTAAGGAGTTACCTTTTATCAGTTTTATGGTTGGTTTAAACTTGCCACGTGCCTGAATATATGCCTCAGCTAAAATTAAGGAATCCGAGTGAATCCGAGTGATATTCCCCAATTTTCAGTTGGGAAAAAAGATTGAAGGATAAGCTCAAGGTTTTACTCGAGCTTCGCTCTGGGAAAACTGCTCGCTTCTCAGAACCGACAACTAGGTTCGCGGACAAATATCCGAGGCGGTCTCCGAGCCGTAACGTGCCGACACGTACAGTCCAACAGTTTCTTTTAATACATCTTTAACAATTATTCCACGAGCGCGCGTTGAATATAAGATGACAGATAGTCAACGACGTGCATAGTGCTGAGTTGGCTATTATCATCTCTTATTATCCAACTCTGCTTCGTAGAGTACAAATATCGCGCGAAACGAGTACAAATATCACACGATATTTGTACTCGTCTCATTCCTCCCGGCCGCGTGGAGTTCAAAACCTTGGAAAAACCTCAGAATTTTGGGAAAAGAAATCGTTGGATAATAAATATATCTTATTAGACGTTTTGGTGTGTAGTATCGCTGTATATTTTTACTCGTTGTTTGTATTTTGACTCGCCCTACGGGCTCGTCAAAATACCGCACAACTCGTAAAAATATACAGCGATACTACACACCAAAACGTCTAATAAGATATATATATCCAACAAGCGCGTGTAGAATAATTACTTTATTAACTAGGGTATCTAAAAGATAGTAATGCTGCGGCACATTCTGTTGATAATGACATATTTTACGAAGTGATTTTTCTGCGCGTTCAAAGACTTGCAGTAACGACGGTTTCTCTTCATTTACGAATTGGACCAAGGAGGCGAGACTGCTAAGGTCTGCTAAGAAATAAAGAAGTTTAAATTAAGTTGTCACAATTAATCATCCAGATTTACAAACTTTCACTTACGCATTAAAGACAAAAGCAAGAGTTGTGAAAGTCAAGCACGATCTCCTTCACAGCGTTTCACAGGTAAATCAGAGCAAAACAAACCACTAATCTTTGTCACTAAAGTCTACGCGATTTAAGACGACGGCTCGACGGTGTGACATCTTCGTGTTGTTCGTGGCGCAATGCACTCTGGTAAAAAGTGACGCAGTGCATTCTGGTTAAATGCAATGCATTCTGGTAAAAGAGATGAATTCGAGAATTCGTATCCCCTTCTTTAAATCCTGTTTATGTTGCTGCTCGCTCGCTTCGCTCGCTGCGCAGCAAAAACGCCCAGAAAATATAGAAAACTAAAATTAAATTAAAATTATGCGTGCTTAGCATACTGTGTAGAGTATGGTATAAATAATGGCTCATGTACCATGTTGGCTAAGCCAATGAAAACTTTTGAATTGCGTTATCTAGTGTTTCGAACGCAGTGAGGTCCATACAAAAAAGACTGAGGGCCGAGTGAAGAGATTTATTACGCGATTGAACTGGTAAAAAGTGCCGATCACGGGCTGGAAGAAAAGCTTGCAATTCTGATTAGGAGCTGACTAGAGACTAAGAGACTAAGAGTTGGAAGAAAAAGAAATGGAATCTTTTATGTTTAAAGCAAGTTATTTCAGAGACGTAAGCCATATAACAACCAAAAAATCTTCAACAATAGTCCGATAATGAGAGAATTCAATATTTGGACCGGCAATGGAGTAATCTCATTGAATTGGTGGATCTTAGTTGTTGGTCCTCTGAAATAAGTTACTCGTGTAATAAAAACTTTTCTATGTTAAGTGACCAAAAGATAACAGTTTATGACAAGAACTACGAGCTGTGTCTTTTTACACGAAACTCTTCAACTTGAGGTGCAGCTCTCCGTATTTTTGTATCTTCTTCGGAAATCTTCGGCAAGCCAAAAAGTTCGGAAAAATGTTCGGAAGATTTGCCGAACTTCCGTTCTCGTAGAACTGTGTATTTATCCTCGCGAGCAGGGCGAGGGCATTACAAAAACGTTTTATGGTCTGTAGACAAGAATGTCGGATATACTGACAAGACATGATTGAATTTTACAAGGCTCAGTGTTACTGAGATGACCTTATCAGACATGGGGGTGATTGACACGTCCCGGATCACTAACTACGTCAAGGGTTTCACACATATCACTTTCGCACGTTTTGCGTATCGCAGAGAAGAGTTGCTTTTCAATACGAACAAGAACTTCGTTTAACACTCGATTTGAGGAGAACATTATTGCTGAAGTAAGGTAGGGTAATCTCTGATAATATCTTGAGGGGAACTTTGTGAGTTTAGCAAGGTCAAAACGATGTAGAAGCTTTAATCGCCGTTGCTGAACTGAACTGAAGATCTATGCACGCTTTCCATGCACCGAACGTTTCTGTACAAGATAAACGCAGGATAATGAGCTAATTTTGTGAAACTTCGTCTGACAGAGTTGTCTTCTTATGCTACCTTGATTAAGTTTTTCGCAATAGATCACTGGCGGTAGTAATGGAGTGACATAAACTTACTCTGCTTACTCCATTGAACGGAATAGTACAGCACGTCGTATGTTGCGAACAAAGAAGTGGGGCTATTAATCGGATTTCCGTTTCAACGGCAATTTCCTCGTGTACTTTGTTTGATATCCCTTGGGATCTACTGTATATCTAAAGATGAAAAGAGTTTTATCAATTCAGAGTTGTCGATAAGTGGTCTTGTGTGTTTTTATCATTTGTCTTTACGCATGCAAGGTCTCAGCATGCTATCAAATTATTGTTCGCGCAGCAAACAACAATGCGCCCAAAAGTCTTAATTAATTAGGTCTTAATAAACTAACACGCATGTTTTCCTCAATGAACTTGTAATTCACTGTTTAATCCGAAGGACCATATTTTGTAGTTTACTTTTAAATTTGTAAGTATATATTACCCTGTCTGTATTACTATACTGTGGCTAAAATAATGAGTTTCTGGAACGTAAATACAGCTGGAGTCAAGTTTCGTCCGCAGATGTGGCAGTAGGCCAAAAAGCAATCAACTCTGTGATCATCTAGATATAAATAATCTACGAGCTGTCTGAACTTACAGAGCGATTAACAGTGGGAACTAAGAGTTCAGGTTCAGGACTTAAATATGTAATTTATAGATTCTATGACAAGTACTTCCAATGATCATTCAATAACCATTTTTACAAAGCATTTAGATTGTTTTTCACTTGTTGTTACTTGAATTTGTTAGAGCAGTTTCCCATTGAGTGTTGTAAAACCAAAACGAAACTAATTACTTACCAATAATTAGACTACTCAGTCAATCTCAAACCAACCAAAACCAAACCAATTGAAGGTAATTGCCTGATTACTTTTGACACTCAATTGTAAATCACTCCAACGTTACAAGGTGATTGGCTTGCAAAACTTGTGCCAGTTTGTGACTCACATTTGCCAATTATGACTCGCTTACACACCTTTTCCTGACTTTGAACTGTGCTTTGTGTCATGTATTTGCGTCAAGTCTTAATTTGTTCACTGGATTGTGTGGATTGCACACAATTGATTACTATGGTTTTGGTTTTACGATGGTCAGTTGAAAACCGCTCTGTAACTTAACTATTAAAGCCATGGTACAAATTGGTACAAATTCAGTCAACTCAAGCGTGTATCGTAATCCAGTGATACATACACAGACTCTTGTGTTGAGCAAATTTGCCACAGGTTTGTGTTTTCTCTCAAGACCAACCTGGGTCGGTGGTGCACAACAATTTGTCAAGTCAAACTTAATTCTTAGAGCCCAAATAAAATTGTCCCCTAGGTGGGCGAGTTGTCCCTAGCAGAACTTTTACAAGGCAGGTTGGGTTACCCTGGCACTCAGGTAATGCTAGTGCTCAGCTAGGGTTACCCTAGCACCAGGGAAACCTGACCTGCCTTGTAAACACGTCTATGAAAAAAGAAGAAAGCTAGGAGTGCTAGGGAAACCTCTCACTTGGGTAATTCTAACTCTTGTCTAATGGGTGCTTACATTCTATATAATTTTGAACTATTTAACTCTACAGTACAGACAAATTATTTTATCCTGTAGGCTCATTTCTCATTTCTATGGACAGTTAATTGTGCCATGCTATTTTCCTTTTTGATTTGGCAAAGCTGATATTTTTGAAGTTTGATCAGAGACTGAGAGATTAATCCTGTACTAATAAGACAATAAAATAGATTAGTCTTGTAACTACAGTGTGCTTAAAATATCCATGAATCCTATATAAATAGTGTTTTTCACAAAAACATACAATATTACATTATCCTATTAGTCTGAGTTCTGGTGCTATACTCAACGGTCTCCATTGATCATTATGTACACAGCCCCATGCATAGAGTCTATTGATGGCTGGACCTGGAACAAGCCCAGTTTCTGTTTTAGCTCATGGTTTTTTCTCTGCAATTCCTGCCACATCACTAAAGCACTGTCTAGGAGAACTTGAATAGAGTGTTTTTAGATCTGATACTATAGACCTGCAAATGGATCATTCTGGTTCCCGATTTTTCTGCAAAGTCTATTCAAGCAACACAGGCCAGTCAATTGTTTTGTGGAAGACCTGATTTAGCTGTGAGAGCTTTTTAACTTGACACAATTTTTGGGTTCAGTATTATTAGTTGTCAAAATGAAAGTTACCACTAAATATTTGCAATGGAAGTAAGAATTTGTCTGGGTAAGGCAGACTAGATATGGCAGATGATTAAAAATGTGAGCGGTGGCTGATCTGTCTGAGAATTTACGTGTGTGTGCATGTTAAAGCCAAAGGCTCAATGGATTCATTCCTCTTTTGAATTATTGATGAATTTTACAAAGTGTAAGACTATGTTTTAAACTACAAGTGATTAGGAAGACCTGACAGTTTATAAATAAGCAGAAAGATAAATGCATTTGTTTCAAATCTTTTGATATTAATTACACATACTGCTGGTCACACACAATGTTAGGTATACACACATGGCTGTGTACATAATGAGGGTATAAGGTAATCACAAGACATGATAAAGTTTACTCACAAGACATTTGGCACATCATTCAGTAGGAATTAATGATCAGGTTTCTTTTGTGTGTCAGACATATGATATCAGACACCCTGGGACTTTGCCAAGCAAGATGTTAAAATACGTTTATTCTTTGGTTCAGATTGAGACATTTGACATACCATACAGGAGACACTGATGATACATACATTTTACATTTTATTGAGCACATCCCCACTGGGGCTTTTCAGTGTTCAATTACATAATATATAATTACATGACATTATATGAAATTAAATATAGAATAATTACAATTACAGAAAAATTACAATTACAGTTAAATTACGTAATTACAATTACAGTTAAATTATGTAACTATACATATAAAACTGTTATTAAAACTGTTATGATCATAATTTATAATATTGTTTTGTGCATGTATAAAGCTCTCAGTGGTGCCATACCTGTCTACGTCAGAGATTTTGTTTCTTACAGTACATATGTTGGCATTATCTCCTCAGAGGTTCTAGTAACTCCTCCAGTTAGAAAGACTGAAATGTATGTAGAAAGAGCCTTGCAGTGCATGGCAATACACTCAGTAGCAATTCCTTTATCACATCAGGTCTCATTCCATCAACAAATTTTAAAAAAAACATTTAAAAACCTTTGTTTAACCAGCCTTACATTATGTACGTAATTGCGTTTTAACTTACTGTTTTTGTTTCTTTAAGCTTGTTTTATTTGAGATATCAGTTATTTTTACTGATTATTTTTGTTTGTTTATATTGTCTGTTACTCTTTAACTGGGCACCTAGTGGACTGCCACTGTAGAAATACTGTTTCATTATGATAATGAATTTTTTATTCAGCTGGTAAGAGTAACTCACAACAGGGTCAAATACTGAGGCTTACCCAAAGAGGTAATAAAGTGGTCCGAGGGATGGGGGAATGCTTGAACCATGTTTGGGTTGGGAGGGGGTGGGGGGGTACCACCATGGGTTTGAAATCCTTACCCTGAAAAAGACACCTGTGTAGGACAACACCCTGTTATGTAAGACCCTGCTAAGACAAGAGAGGAAGTCATGAAGTGTCAGGTACCCCGTAACATACGTAAAGGTTGAAACCGGAAACATAAACTAAGGTCCTTTGCAGTATTATAACAATGCGAAAGATAGCTCTAAAATGATAAACCAGCTAATCAGCACCACCAACAACTATTCTTCACATAAAGCATTTTGTTATTGTTTTGTTTAAAACTTATAAATAACAGTCAAAGTGACGTTTAAGGTTAATTCTATTTTCCTTAAATTACAGAAAACATATCCCTGAACAATATCATGTACAACTAGATGCACTCTTAGCTGTATGACACATGACATCTTTTTGTCATCATGATATCCAACACAAAAAAACTAGAGCCAACAGTAGACCTATTTTGTCCATAGATGCTTGTTATGATGCTGATTAAGTGCAAAAATACTTTAAAGGATACCAACAACAAGAGCATTACTCTTGTCCTGAAAATGATCTGATGTTGACTGATGACCTTGTGGAGACCTTCGTGGACTGATCATGTAACCATAGGACAGAGAAAAGTAAAATTGTATACCCTGGTCAGGACAGCAAGCCAAAAAAAAACATACTTTGTCCAGTAGTATGTCCCTGTATAGGCCAATAACAGAGTACCCCCAGTGGGTAAATTGGAAGCAATCAAGAAATCCAAATATTTCGAGCTTCTGATAGGGTGACAAGGTTTGATTGCTGATTTATTAAAAAAAACATAATTTTGTTTTGCTCTTTGTTCATTTAGAGGTTAATGGAAGCATTGACAATGGTAGTCAGACTGCTATTTATTGGGAGCTTTCTGGTGATGTGCTCTCCAGTCATCTCTCTGTCATGTATTCCATGCTCATGGGTGCGGTGTAGTACTCCTGTGAACTGTAAGGGAGGCCTGGTAAAGTCCATTTGTGGCTGCTGTAATGTGTGCGCCAAGGTAGAAGGAGAGAGATGTGGTGGTCAGTGGCAGACTCTAGGA
This sequence comes from Micromussa lordhowensis, assembly GCA_964020085.1. Lineage (NCBI taxonomy): Eukaryota > Metazoa > Cnidaria > Anthozoa > Scleractinia > Lobophylliidae > Micromussa > Micromussa lordhowensis. The sequence goes on from OZ026599.1 coordinate 8,768,418, forward strand.
CGCTGTGACTCTGGTCTGAAATGTGTGGTGAGGGATGGACATCTAAAGGCAGCAGAGGGCACATGTGAACCTGGTAATTTTTCAAAAATTTCGTTACAAATTTGAATAGTATAGCAAATAATATAATGAATATAGCAGTGTGCAGATATGTAGATGGACCTATCCATCGAATATTGTTTGTATTACCTAACTGTTACTGTACTTGAAACACTAGGCCTCACAAAATTGGAGAGGACATGGAGAAAACATCAAAATTGAAAAGACACCAAAACATTGACGCCCTTGCCCCCCATGGGACCAAGAGGACTAGGTGATGGTGATGATGATCAAACATTGGGTAGAATTAAGCAATTCCAGAAAATATCCATGCCCAGCCATGGATGGCTTATATACTTTAACCTCCCTTGCATTTTTAAATTCCAAAATGATCTTTCCTCCCCCGATGCCTGCCAAATTCTGAAATCATTATCCCAACCTCTCTTCCAGACTTATTTTTTTCACTTCAACCCCCTTGAGCCAATGTCTTCCAGGAAAGATTTTACACTTTTACATCTACCCAGAAGCTTTCCCTAATAATTTACAGTCAAACAACTGTCTAAATAAGCAGGGCTTGAAAATGTGACCAATACGATTGCATGCATTTGTGACTAAAGGTTGGGTGACCAAAACTTCCTCCTCTTCAGTCGCAATTTTGTGACTATCATTTTCAAATATAAACTAGTGATGAAATTTCCAGAAAATCGCTGATCTGATAACATTTTCAGCTTGTAAATCAAGCACAAACTGACCGCGGAAGCAGGGTAAAGATTGATCAGGCAGGTGTTAGCGATTATGCAGACCTTGTGAGCAGATGGGTTGTGCAGCGAGCTCCACTGATCAAAGAGACCTTAAAGTTGATGATTTGGTTGATAGATTAATAAAATATAAGATAATTTGGTTTTATCAACTGGGTTGATAATGTGAATTGTCCACTGTAAAGAGATTCAGAAGCTGACATTTCGAACGTTAGCCCTTCGTCGGAGCGAATCAAGGAATTGTGGGTTGTGTGTGGTTTATATACAGAAATGTGGAGCTACGCTATTGGTTGGTGCCTGGCAACGTGAAAAACAACAGAATGAATTAGTTGAATGAAAAGCGTTCGTTGATACCGTGAGGATTAAGAGTGCCAATTTGAAAAATAAATCTTTGTTCAAGAGTTTTGCGGCTTTCTGTGCTTCCTTGATGTAGGGAGAGGCCGCAGACTGCCATATTTTGCTTAGAATGATTCGGCAGATTAAAGTGTCTAGCAACCGGTTTAGAAGCATCTTTATCGTCTTTCTCTACGTCGCGAAGGTGTTCTCGGAAACGGTCGCCTAGTCGTCTACCTGTTTCGCCGATATATAACTTTTTGCAAAAAGTGCAGGTTATACAGTAGATGACATTGGCTGAGGTACAGGTAAAATGATCTGTGATCTTAATGGATCGCTTGGGTCCCAACAATTTCTCAACGTTGTAAATGAAAGGACATGTTTTACATCGCGCGCGTGCGCATTTAAAAGTTCCAGGTTGTTCACTTGTTTTGAATGCACTTCTAACTAAAAAGTTACCTATGTTTTTGTCGCGTTTGAATGAAATTAATGGCGGTTGCGAAAAGATTCTACCAGTATCGGGATCATTTTGAAGTAATTTAAAGTTTTTGAGAATGATGGATTTTACTGCGTGATTGTGAGGGTGAAATGTGAGGGTGAATGGAATTCTATTATTATTCTCCTTCTGAGACGTTTGTAGTGCTGACTGCCGATCAATTTGTTGGGCACGATGATGGCCTGCTTGAACAACAGAGGCAGGATATCCACGTTTGTTGAAAAAATTGCACATTTCCTCTGATTTAAAGGAAAAATCAGAGTCCTCACTACAAAGGCGAAGAAGTCTAAGAAACTGAGAATAAGGAATAGAATTCTTGACGTGTGATGGATGAGAAGATGAATACAACAAATAACTATGAGAATCTGTGGGTTTGTAGTGCACACTGGTGCATAAACTGTTGCCTTCGACAGAAACTTTGATATCTAGAAATGCCAAAGAAGTATTGGAAATTTCCCAGGTATACTTAAGAGCCGGATAAAACGAATTAACAGCAGTTATAAATTGATTGAGTTCCTCTCTGGTAGAGGAAGTGGCGCCGACACAATCGTCAATATAGCGACGGTAGAGCTCAAGTTTAGGGCCGTTGTATTGATTAAAAAATTTGTGTTCAATGTAGCCTACAAAAAGATTGGCAGATTTGTATGTTGCATTACTAGTGGTCAGCAGTTACTCAATGAACAAAATTTTTAATATGGTGGGTGAAGGCACTTTACTATTTTGTCTTCCACTGGTATCAGTATTTTATTATTTATTTGGTTGTAAGGTTCAAGGTTCAAGTTTATTGCAAGTTTATTAGTCTAGGCTAGTTGTCTACCAGCCTCAAAAAAATAAACCAGGGCTGGGTTGTGCAAAGCCTGATTAAGCTAACCCAGGATTAGCAAGAATTTTGATTTCAGTTTGGTATTTTTTCAGTGAAGTTTTCTGTTTCATGTTTTGTCCTTCAGTTTTGAGCTTGATCAATCTCAAACTACACAAAAGATAAGAAGTGAAAAACATTTTTACGCGGGATGACGTAGTCAGCCAGCGTCTTAAATTTGGGAGTGTATTCCTTTGGATTTCTTGGGAGTCAAAAATTGCCTTGTTTTTTTAAACTTTCCCGTATCCCGAGCCCGTCCCGGAAAAATTGTGATTTTTATTGGCTGCAACTACGAATCACGTGCAAGTCAGGTTGGATTGCACCATTCAAGCAACCATTCAAGCAGGGAAAAGTTATTTCGTCAGCAAATAAAGCCAGGTAACTGCACAGAATAATTGTTTGACATTTACATCGGATAATTGGTTTGTTATTTTGATTCGTTTCGAAATTGTGTGGTTAAACGTGAATAGCTGCACAGAGTGTCGTTTTTTGAAACTGTGGTTAATAATTTGTCACCGAACCAACGAGTTCAAGTCGAGCCAACGAGTTCATAAGCGAGTTCACAGTCGTCGAACCAACATGTTCACCATATCTAATCGAACCAACGAGTTCATTGATAATTCAAGCTGTGAGTAGCCACTTGTAGACTTGTTCAACGAGTACACTTGTTGTGAAAAACTATTCAACACGAAATAAATATTGAAGCAATTTTAACACACTGCAACTGAGAGTACAGATATCGAAAAGTTGAGTCAAAGTACTCAGGTGTTAAAACGTTTAAGTACACACTGTTGAAGCTATCACTGCAATGTTGAATCGCACAATAATTCTACTGCTTTGTCGATCCTCGCCATGTTGCTTTTACTGTATGTGATATCCATTTTGACATTACATAACCAGAGCATTGATTTCGCTAATGTTAAAATTTCTAATCGATGCGCGTACGATTTCCAATGTTTTCCTATTCACATTGAGAGATACAGGGGAAAGTATTTGTTGAGAAGAATACCTCATGCTTCACATGGAAGCTTTAATCCTTACGTCATTACTAACAAAGAAGCGCACATTATAAAATGGCAACATGTTCGGTAACGTAACTAAAGATAAGACCAGCGCTATCAGTGAACAGTAACAACAGACAACAGACATGAATTATTGTTTTACTCATGCAGGAAAGTTCTCATGCGCAGTAGACTGTTTTCTTGAACTTACATTTGCCGTTTTTAAAGACTCTTTAAACTGTATTGAGCGTAATAAGTTTTTCAAAAATTATCAGAGGCTTGTTTTCAATTAGATGTCACGCGTTCCTCCCCACGAACGGGGAGGAACGCGTGACAAGCCTAAGAACGTCTGCGTGGGTAAATTAGTCTCATGAACGGTCCGGACACACACACCACGCTCATTTCTCCCGGAAAGGATCATTTACCACAATAATATTCTCCCTGCAACCGTAACTATTATTAAAGGTCTTCATGCTCACTTCGTTCTCATCATGTCTTCTTGGCTTTTATATCTTTCACAGTTGGAGTACTCAACGTCTCCGTCTCTCCTGCACACATTTGTTGTTGATACACTACTCAACCTTCCAACGCCATTCAACATAATTCTTACTAAACCAATACATCCCGCGTAAACGCCTTAAGGCGTCTTCTTGTTATACAAGAAAAATTGATACTTGGTTAACTTTTAATCCTGGGTTAGCATTAACTGTCTTTCGAACAACCCGGCCAAGAAGACTTGCCCAGGGCAAGCATAATTTAAGAGCTGCTTGTCGGAAGTGTGTCATAACTTGTAGTTTTCAATACATCTTAGGTTGATTCATTTATATTTCAGCTGTTTGCAAGGGGAAAAAGTGTGGCTTTCGCAACATTTGTACTTTAGGGAATGACGGTTTTCCTTTCTGCACCTGCCCTCAAGCTTGTAGTGGTTACAAGTATAAGCCAGTATGTGGATACTCTAATGGAAAGCAATACAACAATGAGTGTGAACTGTACAAAGAGGAGTGCACTTCTGCTAAAACCATAGGAGTCATGGCAGGACCTTGTAAAAGTAAGATGAAAGTCCTGTGATTCTGTTTTCACAAATTATGAAATCGTTATTTGCTACTGTTTTTTTATTTATTAACCATGCGGCCATGGGCCGAGCGTGGTTCTTGCTCTGCATGGGTTTTTTGTTTTGTTTTGTATGTGACCAGACCTAAACTCCGACTTGGCCAAATGTCGAATCACACAACTTAGGATGTTTATTTGCTAAAATCTGTTAAGGAAAAATGCTACTGATGTTGTTTTCTTTATTGTATGCAAAATACATTTTATTTTCATTTTATCAAAGCGCTGGATTCGAGGGGAATATTAAATACGCTAAAAATTTATTACGCCAGCTATGGAATTTGCTGACATTGCAACTTTCGCTTCAGCTACCTGACAAATACGATCATGCTTACTTTGCAAGTTTATTTCACCAGAAGTGACAGTCATTAATTTATTTGCAATTATAAGGGAAATACTTCCAGGGTCATCCTCCTCGATTGAATTCTAAGGGCAAGTCTTCATTGTTTTCCCTTCGCAATCCTATCTGGCAATTGTGATATTAAACTTAGTGCTTGAGTAAGGCTAACATACTTTGATTTCGAGATCGATGTGCTTAATATGATATTTCATCGGAAAGCAAATCTGAGTTTTGGTAAATGTTTTTTTTATGCATCGGAAAGGCAAACGCTCTGTATCGGTGAACGTTTTCTGTATATCTGTTAATGAGCCAAAAAAAAAAGTAGAAAAGAAATAAATCGTTTCGTGCCCCATGGGATTCGATCTCACAACCTCTCGCTTGGAAGGCAGTTGTCCACTCCACTGTGCCACATTGGCACAATTAAAATGATAGACAAAAGTTATTAATAACATTGCTTCCGATAAAAATGCTGGGTTGCTCATGTAAAAAGATAATTTGGTAAATAAAACCAAATTACAGTGGAATCCTGATTTCTCGAACCTCCAGGGGAAACACAAATTCTCACACACCTCTGGGAGCCATAGTCAAGCTGACCGCCGCAACTGATGGAATTCCAGAAGTGAAAATGCTGCTGGCTGCAGACCCAGAAAGGAAGATTCCCTCTGGTAAGGCTCAATTCTTAAACAGTCTTTTATAACGCTTTTCCAAGTTCCAGACCTGTCCACAAGAAGAGGCCACCACACAGCAGAAGGCCACTCTGGAGCAATCAACATACCATACTCATGGCCAGCAGACATATGACTCAAAACTTTCGGAATAAGCAGGGGAGGTGGAAAAATCCAATTGTTATCCAGTGACCAGGAAACCGTAAACGCATTACTAGCCTCGCAACCAGGGTTGCGGTATCGACTGCAATACCTGACCAGCTGTTTGGTTTTAATACTGGCAAATCTGTCGACGGTATGAGGTCCCCATAACTAATCAATATAACGAAAGCACTTAGGATCCAGCATGTAGTCAGTAGCATCCTCCACTCTTGAAAGCTCATCAGCAATACAATTATCATTTCTACTGACCCACTCCACAGATAGTCGAATGTTTAATTCACGTCAAAGCTTGTAAACCAACACCACCTCCCTGTGAAGGTCCGGTATTCGACAACCAACAGACAGTATGATCTCTGCATTCCTGTTGTCAGTCCTGTGACACACCTCTTTCCCTCTAAGGTCATCACTGTACGACTCCAACACATACTGTATGGCTCTTAACTCACGGAATGTAGAGCTCCTGCCGCTCTCTTCCTCTGACCAGCTTCCCACAGCCGGTTTACCATTAATGTGAACAGCAAAGCCTCCCCAACCGAGACCGCTAGCATCAGAATATGACAAGACTTCGATTCGGATTGGATACCCACTATTGTCAAAGTTTTGTTTCCAAAAAAGGACCTCTGAGCGACTGTCAGAAGACAAACATATAGGTTGATCCCAACAAGGGGCTGAGCAAATGTCTCTGTACATAGCTCTCGTCCAGAGACATACAACTGGACCCATGGCAAGAGACATAGAAACCAGGGAGCCTGTCACGCAAGACAAAGTCCTCGCGGACAAACAAAAATCCTTAGCAATAATAATGTCAAGCAATTGCTTCAAAGCGTCCACTCTGCGGGGAGGAACATGAAAAGTACCTGCCTTGAGGTCTACAATAAATCCCAGTAGCTCCATATATTGAGACGGCATCCACACACTATTTTCCTCAAAGCCGCTTGATCTCACATCCTTCCTGACAGACCCCGAAATACTGCAAGCCTCAGCAAATCCCTGTTCCCACCAGCGCCATCATCTAGGTACGTAAATATGCGAAATCCTCTGCTTCTCCAATGCTTGACTAAAGCTCTCTGGATTTTAGTAAACACATAAGGCCCGGTTGCCAAGCCAAAAGGGAGAACTGTAAATTTAAAATATCGAAGTTTACCCTCCAGCTGGAAGGAGCATCCAAGAAATGCGGTATGGCCGGCAAGTATGGCCAGCAAATATGTCCAGATGGTGATATATAACCACTTTTATAGTCAAACTTAAACACCCAGTCATCCTTCTGGAACAGCTCTGAAGCTGCTGGGATACCCTCATATTTAAACTTACAGGATCTCAAATGATTATTAACATAACGCAAATCCAAAATTAAACGTGACTTCCCACTTGCATTCTTCACGATGCCCAGAGGATTAACAACTAACACATCCTCTTGCCTCACTTCCACTATTGCACCAGAGGCTAAAAGTTCCTTAAGTTCTTGACACACAAACTCCTGGTTTTGAACAACACTAGGATGATTCTGAAAACTCCTCCGAGCTGGAAGAGATATAAAAGGTAAATAGTAACCATTCTCTATAACACTAAGCACCCATTTAGATGCCCCAATGTCCCTCCAAAACGCAATGTTCTTCTTAAGTCTACCTTTAACCTGTACTGAAGATGCTGGTTCCAAATCCTGTAACTCCATTAATTGACACACATCCTTAAAATTATATAACATTGAATCAAAAGACTGTTCTGTATCTGCATCAACTACTTGACGCGAGCCCAGAGTAATGGGATTGTCCTGATCTGTTGTTTGTGATAGCTGCTCGACAGTCACGGGCGAGGTGTCCGGGGCGAAAACAGTGAAAACAAGTACGAGAGTCACACGTAACTGAGGCAGTCGGCACTTTTCCCGCCATTGAATTGAACAGCGGTGGCCTCATGGTTAGTGCGCTCGACTCCGGAGCGAGCGCTCCGGGTTCGAGCCCTGGCCGGGGACATTGTGTTGTGTTCTTAGGCAAGACACTTTACTCTCACGGTGCCTCTCTCCACCCAGGTGTATAAATGGGTACCGGCGAATTTAATGCTGGGGGTAACCCTGCGATGGACTAGCATCCCATCCAGGGGGGAATAGAAATATTCCTAGTCGCTTCATGCTACAGAAACCGGGATAAGCTCCGGCCTGATGGGCCACTTGGCTCGTATGCAGACTTTACCTACCTTCTCCAAAATCACACGCCTTTCCACTCCGTGCTGCGTGCTGTATAAGAAGTTTGCTAAGCTTTTGGAAGTTATTGCTGCTGAACAGCGATATAACCAATTGTTGATTGTTGGTGACTTTAATATACATGTTGACAATTCCAACGATACTTCCTCCTTTCTGGTACAGCATATTGTCACTGAGAAAACACATGCTAATGGACTCGGTTTAGTAATATCTAATGCAACAGATCATTTTGTTAATGATGTTAAAACAATTGATCATGTCATCTCTGATCACTTTGGCGGTTCATTCAACCCTACATCTGGAAAAGCCCAGATTTGTAAAGAAGTTTGTTTCTTCTTGAAAACTGCGTGGCATTGATATGACTTCTTTTCAAAGTGATATTGAAGACTCCATTCTACTCCAACATCATGATGATCTCCATGTAGTTGTCAATAACTATGATGTAGTCTTAAGATCAGTACTAGACAAGCATGCTCCTGTGAAAGAATGCGTTGCTACTGTCCATCCATCTGTGCCCTGGTACATTGCAGAGGTCACTGCTGAGAAGCAGAAACAAAGAAAACTTGAACGTAAATGGAAAGCATCGAGACTCCCTGCCGATCGTAAGCAATATGTCTACCAATGCAACGTTGTGAACAATCTGAACAAGTCTCTTATGTCACAGCACTATTCATCTATTATTAACCCATTGACTCCTGTGCCGGCCATAACCGGCCGTGCGAAAACCCACCCCCAATTTCCTGTGCCGGCCGTAACCGGCCGTAAAAAAGGACAGGACAAATGCCTGTCCTACCCTCCCTGAAGACATTTTGGTTCTCCTATTGTACTATTGTTGTTAAGGACAAATAAACCAATGAAAATGGACTTTCTGAGCATATTTTTAGAGGACTTTAGGGGTCCTAGAAAGACGGCTTTTTGTCTTAAAATCATGCTCGAAAAGTGCAGGTAATCATGGCACGTTGCAGGCCAAATCTACAAACTTCCAGGGTCTTGTTTTCATTCCTAAAACGGAGAAATTACTCCTTTGGCACTTAAAATGGAAAGAAAAAACATAAATCGATGTTTAGGTGGCCTTAGAATAGAAGATCAAGGTGAATGGAGCCCTCAGACCTTTCTGGTGAATAATTTTTCCTTCCTTCAACCATGGCGAAAACAAGACGATTGGGTGCGTTTTCAAGTGAGTTTTGAATACAGATCGCGGATTTAAAGCAGCTGCCTCGACTTTAGAAAACAAAAATGGTAATGTGCAGTATTAGTTCGAAGTTGAATTCAGCTTTTAGCTCGATAGGCAAAGCCACGGCTGATAAAATAACTGCAAAACTTGTAGAGAAAAACTCACGCTTTCGCTTTTGCGTGAAAATTAATTCGAACATGTGGTCATGCCGCAAAGCACGTCTCTAAAATTTTGAACATTTTTGTGCTTTTAGATAAGTTTTTTTGCCTCATCTTGAATGAAAATTTATTGTTATTGAACTTCCTGTCACATTTCTTTCATTTGGTTGCCTATATTTGGGAATTTTAGGTTTTAAAAGTGAACAGTATTTTTGAACGCTGGAATTCTGCATATTTAATTTACGGCGACCCCTCGTGGTTTGTTTGTTTAGTGTATTCGCTTCCCTCAAATATATTTTATTGAGTCTTGTTCAGCTTCTACAGAACACCTGAGGATAGAACTAAGTTGGCACTAAATTTACACAGTTGAAAAACGATTTATCTCAAAATAATTGCCTTGTTTTTGTCGTCTTATTGATGTACATTTTCCAACTTTCTTTCGCTGCGCTGTATTATTTCGTCGGGCGGCAAAAAAATTATCCGATTTCTTCTTTTTGAATTGGTTTTACGTGTGTTTTTCGCCTTTTATTTTCTGGTATTTTCTTAAATGTTCTCCGTTATAGTAAAAGAATGGAAATTCTGTTGTATTTGGTTTCGTTTCATCCTCTGAAGTAAACATTTAACTCATTTTTGGATATTCAATTTTCTCGCCGTTTTGTCACGCGGCAAAGAAAAAAATATAATTTCTTGTTTTCTTACAAGTTATACGCATCAAGTTGAGTTCTTTTTGTTGATATTTTTTACTATTTTGGCCGTTCATTTATTGAACTTTAAATAAACGAAGTCTTGAAACCTGATCTTGTGTCTGTGGTTACTGCGCATATGGTTTATTTTTGTGCTTTCACTCGCTCTGACATATTTCCAAAAAACGCCAGGAAATTAGGGGTGGGTCGTGGACAGTTTGATGCAGGAGTCAATGTTTTGTTCAAAACTGTTCAAAAGCTTCTTTAAAAGCCAACTGTTAACCACTACCCACCCTCCGAAAAAGACATGGACTAAATTTTCAACTTTTACTGTCACAAACTTGATGACATCAGGGAACTGGCTGCAATGCTGCTCTCGAAGTCCTGCGTCTTGGATCCATTACCATCTTCTATTATCAAGCAATGTACAGACTTGCTGTTGCCTACTACTACTAACATTGTCAACCTCCCTCTTTGTAAGGGATGCATGCCTATGTTTGAAATCTGCAGTATAACCACCTCTGCTCAAGAAACCTAACACTGACTTTTTACAATTCAAGAATTTTAGACCCATCTCAAATCTGAAGGCCCTATCAAAGTAAATGTTGCTGCTATCCAGTTAAAAACCTATCTGACAGATAATAAGCTACTTGAGACCTTTCAGTCAACCTATGTAAAGTACATCATTCTACCAAAACTGTTATGGTCAAGGTTCAAGATGATAAGGTTATCAAAACAAAATAGTAAGAAAATATGAAACTGAACGTAAAATAAAAAAGAAGGATTATTTTGAAAAAAAAATGGATATTGAATCCTGGTCAGAAATCAAATTAATATATTAGAAAATTTAATATTTCAGTAATTTAGGTTGTTCATTCTTTGTAATCGATAAGTTATTCAATGGTCAATCATTTTTTTTTTTGTATGTGGTCTTCGTTCTTTTTGTCTTTTTTACTTTTTTTTTTCTTGTGTAGTTTCTTTTTTTTGTTTTGTTATTTGTAGTATAACGTGAGTTAATGATGTAAATTAAGACCCATCTAATAATTTTTAGCCTTTTTGAAATTGATGTAAGCTTGAATGAAAATAAAAATGTGGAAAAAAAAAAAAGGTTGAAGATGATATTCTGCATGCAATTGACAGCAATATAGCCGTTATATTACTTATGTTAGATTTATCTGCTGCATTTGATACTGTGTCCCATGAAATACTACTGGATAGGCTGTCACACCGTTATGGTATTACAGGGTCTGTACAAGAATGGTTCTCATCCTACCTATCATCTCGTTCACAATTTGTTCAAACTGATGGTTCAAAATCTTCTTTATATTAAGTAAACTGTAATGTACTGCAGGAGTCTGTCCTTGGGCCTTGGGCCTCTGTTACAGCTTCAAATCTCCTTTAAGCTTCAGAACAAAGACATTGCTGTGGCGGAAATGAATGAAGATTTACGTAAAGTATGCAACTGGTGCTTCAGAAACGTTTTATAACAAAATCCTGTTAAATTCAAATTTATGGTGTTTGGTACCAGAAAAAAAGCTACCCAAGCTTCAAGATATCGCCCTATCTTTATTGGGGAAGGACTTATTACCTAGTAAAACTGCAAAGGACATGAGAGTGTTATTGGACCCTTACTTATCATACAACAACCACATTATCAAAACCATTTTGTCATGCATGTCTTCTCTCGGGCAGATTAAGGACGTTCGCGCCCATTGCTACTGCGCATCTCCAGTGCGCACGCTATTCATTGGTCACGCACGTACCACGTCATTTTCAAGCACGCGCACGGAGTCCAAAACTCAACAAAATATAGAGCTGATGACCTTTGCGTTAACTTTGTGTGCGAATATTTTTGTTGGATACTCGGTGACCCCCACTTTTTTTTCGGCAGATCAATTCCTTTTCTGATTCTTTCCATTATACTAAAAAACAAAAAAAATCTGAGCGTGGGAAGTTTTAATTATTTCTCATATACTACTCAAATAGGGTCGAATTGGTACGCCTATTACAGGTGTGCATGACTTAAAGTTGTATTTTTTAAGGCTAATTCTAGCTGATTTTATGACATATGTAGCAAAGATCTATCATATAGGCCTATATATGCTGCGTTAAAGACATAACTTAGATATGATTCTTCAACTTAAACATATGCCGATAGTAATGAATCCGGCCAGAATCGCCTCGAATGACTGGAAATCCTAGAAATGCTATGGTCTGTGATACGCCTTATCTTCAAAACGAGTTCAGTGACCCCCGATTTTTTTTACGTTTTTAATCTAACCTTATCATTTTCTACCTACAGTCAAAGTTTTAAAAAAATCTGTGCGTGGGAAGTTTTTGGGCGCGAACGTCCTTAATCGTGTCAAACATGCATTTGACAGAAGGAGCCTTCTCATAGTTATGAATACCTTAGTTTTTAGCGAATTGTTTTATTGTTCAAACGTGTGGGCCAATTGCTGGAAGTTAAATATTGACAAACTACAATCAGCACAAAACTTTGTGTGTAGAATAGTATGTGGAATTCGGAAATATGATCATGCTACGCCTGAACTGAAACGCCTTAGGTGGCTTCCAGTATCCAGTATAAACACAATTCTTGAACTCCTAGGTTAGCTTAATCAGGCTTTGAACAACCCTGCCCAGTTGGATATTAATTTTTTGTAACTTCAACTGTGATGGTCCAGTAAATTGCAGGCAGTTGGTCATGTGTTTGGTTTCTTTTACTTTGCCATTTTTTATGAAACATTTGTCCAGTGCTTTAAAATTGACATGGTGCATAGTGAACAAGACATTGTGATTATGGTATTAGGCCCTTTGTAAACACCGTGCCTAACTAACATTCTTGGTCCTGGCACAATGATTGCAACAGCACATTGTGTCCTACATGCTTTCACATTGATTTTCATTTGTTTTGTAATGTTGTTTTTATGTGTTCTTCCTTTATAATTTTACTATAGTATAAGTTTCTTTGCACATAAACTTAGAATTATGTTGAAGATTGTGTGCATCAAGAAAGTTCTGGAGGAAAAAAATCTGTGAAAGAAAAGGGTGACCTAAAATTAGGATCTAGCAACCAAAATAAAGAAGTTAATCTCGAGTCCTGGAGTGCCACCTTTTCTGCACTGACATGGTCAACAGCCCACTTCAAATCTCCCACAGGCATTCTGGAAAACCCTGCATCTTTCTTGATCTCAATTTCCCCCACAGCTCTTCTGTCAACAGTGGTATCCCTTCTGACACCTACCTCAAGAAGCCCTTCATCAAGTATGGTCACCTGGCATCAATGCGCTCATCCACATCAACCCTCATGACCTTCACCTGCAAGGTCATCGTCACCAAGGTTACCCATACATGCACTTTGACTTAGCTCTGCCTTTTGGTCTTTGTTCTTCGGTGACAATGTGCCAATGGATCTACTTGTTCCACGCTCTCAGATACAGCTGTACCAATTCTATCAACAATTTCAGTGGTGCAGAGAGACTCCAGACAAGTCCACTGCAGCCTTCAATGTTCTTGGTGACCTCTTCCCCTCCCTTGGTCTTCAATTATGCCCAGATAAGAACTGTCCACCAATCAGCACTATGGTCTTCCTTGGCATCCACCTAGACACCCTCGTCCATCACACCAGAACACCTCCTTCGTTGTTCCGCAGTAACTTCACTCTCTTACATCTGACACCACGACTTACAATCACTGCTTGCAATTGGTGTAATGTCCTTCATTACAGCCTGCGTCCACTCCGTGTTTTCATGTGAACCTTCTCAACACACTCCACATTTAACGGGACTCTTGCCACTACTTTCTATCTGACGGTAAGTCAGACCTTGGCAAATGGTGCCACTTCCTGCCACTCTACAATGATCCTTGGCACATCTCCACTGATGCTTGCAACATTAGTGCAGATGGCTATTTCAACAGCAATTTCTTCCATGCCCCATTCCTGGGACCCATCCTTCACTTTTTTGGTCACAACGTCAATGCCCTTGTCTATCATGGCAGCACTTAAACTTTAGAGCCCTGCCCTGTGCAGCAAATGTTTCATCCTCCTTTTTGCCCCAATAGACTGTTCACAAGGCCTTTGGCACCCAACTTTGCTTGCAAAACATCTTGTTCCTCTCTGCTTTCCACAGTTTCAACACCACCTTAGCCACTGGCACCTTTCTCCCTTTCATGAAACCCAATTCAAGCAGGTGACTGGGCACACCCCCATTACTCACATGGCTTTTCTTCCCATATGTTTTGACTTTGAAATAGTCTTCTAATGTCAATCAGCCCCCAGTAACTCGGTCTTAAGACTCACTCACCACAGCCAACCTCACCAACGTCACCTTCCGCATACAAGCTCAGGCTTTTGCCCCAAACACTCTTCAAATTTTGCATTCTCAGTGGAGGTCATTGTTGACACGCTTGACGACAGCCTTGACAGCTTTAATGTTTCCTTAACCAAGCGCAGTTTAAAACATCTCTTAGCAACTAGTACTGCAACCCACCAGAAATGTCCTATCACACCCATTATACTCCTGGAAATATGGCATCATCTGAACACCAGCCTTCCTTTTCACTCCGTAGTTTGGGCATTATTCTTTACCGCGTTCTGTTTTTCCTATGCAAATAAAAATTGACAGTCACCCGACCACTTCCTTTGACCTCCACCACCACGTTAATCACCAAGGTGTTGAGTTCAATGAGTCTGGAGCATTTCTTTGCATTTATTAGAAGAAAACTCTACAACACAAGGAAGGCATCCTCATCAATCTGCTTCCCAGTATTGCAGGCTCCAGGTTCTGCCCTCCTACACTTCTTTACGCTAGTTCCCGCTTCATTACCAGCACTGTTGTTCTGCCTTCTATCACCTTCTCCACCTGCAGTCATTGCCTAAAACACCTCTGCTCAATCACTGGCCCCAACCCATCACATTGCTCTTCTCACATGTTTTGTTGTGGTTGTGCAACATTTGCTTCCCTCTCTGGCTTTCCAGAGTGCCTCATAAAGCTACAAGGTGACTGCCAATTCAAATAGTAAACAACAGTATTTCAGCACGAACATGTGTCTTTGTTGATTGTTATGAAATAATTATGTTGTTTTCATCCAAGGATCAAAGAAATAAATTATTACTTGATCTATTATATCATAATATATATTTCCTCACCTCATGCCCTGTCTAGACAGCCCAGCAACCCGACTTCCCACACCTGGGATTTGACGACATTATTTCAGCCCATATGCATGTCTTTGATTGTTTGAAGTTATTGCTTGACCTTATATTTATAAAATCTCAGCTGATGAATTGAAGGTCCTTCCATCATGGTTTGTGGAAAGTTGTGGTATGCATTTTTTGTGAACAATGCGTTCATTTTATTGAGTCAATTGATTTGTAGTAACACTTTATTGCCAATCATAGTTTTCAAAAACAGGAGAACTTGAAGGCCTCTGTTTTCAAAACCAGTGTGATTGAAATTAATTAATTCATGTAAATAATTATATCATATGTTCTTATTTGTAGAGTGTTTTGATGGTACAAAGATATATTCATTTGGTGAGAATAGAACAGGAAAAAACTCATGTGAACAGTGGTAAGTTGACCTATTGCTATTAATAGCTATGAGGATTCATTTTTTTGTTACAGTCAAACCTCTATTAAGCGGCCACCTATGAAGCAGTCTCCCCTGGTTATGCGGCCAGTTATCGAAGTCCCAAAATCATTGTCAGTAAAATACTGTAAATAAAAGCCCTATTAACTTGCCACCTCTATGAATTGGCCACAGCCACCTTAAGGGTTTTCCTATTGTCTTTGCCTCTATTAAACAGCCACCAAAAATGTAATCCAGATAGTTTGCCTTTTTGGAAAAGGGGTTAACACATAAGAGTCCAAAATAGAAAGGGATGTCTGTTAAAAACATTCAGGTACATGTTTATCATGATTCTCTTGACCTGACCAAGCAGTTAACTTAATGGTAAAAAATAATCAAAGTACACCAACCCCTATTAAAAGTGGCCCCCTTCCATTTCCCTGAGGGTGGCCGCTTAATAGGAGTTCAACTTTATTCTCATGCACTAATGTTCTTGGTTCTAAATACCTCAGTTTTGTAAATTAAAGCAAATAGTGTCACCAGTCTATAAAAAAGTAGCCAATATAACACAAGTTTAGGACAATTTGGTGCTCAGAAGATTAATTTTAAATTAAGGTGGGCCAGTATTCTTAGGTTTCTAAGATATCCTCTCTCAAGGATTGTGGAATATTGATCAGCAATTGTACCACATTATTTGAACGTCATGTTTGTTTAGGACCTAGTGTCCAATCAAGAAAAAAAAAAGCAAAACAGTGAGCTAGCTTTTGAGAATGACTATCAGGAAAGAGAATCCTGCATATTTATTTGTAAAATTTGCATGAAATCCACTGAATTTTGTTTGCTGTGCTCTGATGTACAATACTGGGTCTTGTATATTGAAGGGTATATAATAATCGATACAGACCGTTTTTCACAGTTACTTCAAATCAACTGAAAAACATTCTACATGTACCACTATGTCACTCTATTTTACATCAAACCAATTATTAATAGCTAAACAAATATAGAAAATATTAAATTATGGAAGGCCCACGATTGTTTGATATTGTTGAAAATGAAGGGGAAAAAGCCTAGATTCACGAATGATTTTGCCTGTTTTATTTGATAGCACATGTTTTCATGGAGAATGGAAATGTCGTACTACAGCGCCATGCCAACAGCCAAAGTCAAGAAGTTGCTCAGTTGCTGTGGATACTTCGGGCAGAACACTTCAATCAGATTGTCCTAAAGGCTATTGGTGCAAAGTTCAGATTCCAGGAATCCCAGAGGCCAATATTCCAGAAGTAGCCGTGTGCACATCTGAACGTCCAACAAGTATGTTGACGCAAGTGTTAAAATTACAAATTTAAAGATACATTATTTGATTAGATACTGCTGCTATATATTATTACAAGTTGTCCCACATTAGATAGCCTCAAAAACTAACTACTGAGACGATCTCAGATAGTGCAGAGTGTAATTTATGGTACAGTGGTCACACAGGTCCTCACCCCCTGCCATTCTCTCCCTTGGTAGTCAACTAGGCCTTTGCAGAATATGAGTGTGGACAAAAACTTGATAAGGCATAATCTTAGCAGTGTGTATTTTTCTTTCAAGGCCCAAAAATAACAGTTACCGTTTGTCAAGATGGCTTTAGTTAAATTTTATTGTGGTGTTTTTCATTGAGTTTCAGTCACTGTTAAATTAAATAATACAAAGAAGTAGCAAATGTGACAATTTTAGTTTCCACGTCAACGTTTGTAACTTGATACTTTTGTTTTCTTCACCAAGGTATGCAACATGATACCCTTGTTTCCTCGAAAATAGAAGGTGTTTATTTTTTACTCACTGCTGGAGATAAATGTTGATAAATGGAATGAAGTTAAAATTCTGATGAAAATGAAAGAGGAACGATTTTGTTTTACTCAAAATGCAAATTTTCATTTCACTGATAAACAACAACTAATCTAATTATCAAATAGTCTCGTTGAGTCACGGAATAGCACATTCTTAACCACAAATTTCATTGGATCAAGCTAGAGGTGATTACAAAAGATATGCTGTCAGAGTAGTAATTATACAAACATTCAAGTTTACACCTGATTGTGCTAGTGCATTAGTGCCTTAGCAGATAGCAGCCCCCTAAACCATGCCAGTAGCTAGTACACTCTGCACTAAAAACTAGAATACTGTAAGACTGTAATAGAACAGTAATAAGACCTAGAAAACTAGCACCTTTATAAAATTTAGACCTCTTGACTCCAAACTCATGAGACCTTACATGCATAATTGTCAGGAGTGTTTAATATTGCATAAGAAAAATTTAAGTTTTAATGCCAAAGTTGTAAGCCAGGACAGTTTCCCACTAGGTGTTTGTGTCATAGTCATAACAATTTTTCTAGGACAATTCCGTTCAAGGGGGAAAGGTGCAATGAGGTTGGACTACGTAAAGCACCAACCCGTGAGACAAGGCCTGACCACAACACTGGGAACTAGTCTTTTTGATAGGTTTTGTGGGTTCTTTGACGTCCCCTGCTTAACATGTAACACAGAAGATGCAGGAGACAGGGCCTATAGTTTAAAGTCCTTATCTGAGAAGACTTGAACGTCTAACCATTTGCAGATGTAATTACAAAGGCAGCACATTCTCCTCAGTTATTTTAAGACCCCGAGTGTTGGTCTGGTCTGGGCCCCAACCCTTGACCTCCCACATAGCAGTCTGGCATTCTACGTTACAGTAATAGCAAGGGCTTCAATAAAATTGGGTGTTTCAATAAAAAGTGGGTAGCCAGTTTGAGTAGTATAGTCAACTGTTTTAACAAGGGGTTGTTTGACTCCTTATTCTAGGGGGTCTTGGGGCACATGCCCCAAGGTAAGGAGACTAGTCTGAAATATTCTGAATATGTGTTTTTTTTTTATTCCGCATCCTAACCATGAGAGGTAAAATATAACCTTCCTCTGTATATACACAAGAGAATACATATAACAATACACCTTCTGGGACTTTAACTGAGTACATGTATACAGACTTTGAAGATTGTGATATAAACACTGCAAACACTAATCAAGAGAATGACATTATTACAAAAATTAATACCTTACGTCTAATTGTCAGGATCTTGCTTTTTTAGATATTGAAGGAGGGAGTGCTTCTGTTACTGGATCAGTGTCACCAACTTCACAATTAGAAGGTGATCTTACTGTGAAACTTTAAATTGTGGCCAACTAAATTATGTCTGGAATGTTCACCGTGTTATAACCAACCACAAGTGAGGAAAAAAAAAAACCACAAGTGAGATCTTCAGACCACAGAAACCACAGAAAATGGATAAACTCATTGGTCATGGAACAAATTTGTTGTGTTTCAAAATACATCCTTTGTCTTTGTTAGACAGGAAGTTAGGGTAGATAATTGAAGGGGTGAGTGCAAAACCATGCTAAGTGACTATTTGGCTGAAAAAAAAATGTTCGCGAAAGGGCCTGAATTTTGGCATGTGGGTTCCGTTTCACCTGAGAAACATTGCTCTGAATTTTTTTTCGCTGGGTTGCTCTTCGTTGTTGAGATATTACGTATGCAAACAACCCTCAGTTTTCCAAGCGGCATCTTTTGGAGATCTATTGTTAAAGGAAAAACAAAAGAAACCTTTTGTTTCGCTAACGGATCAAGTGACTATAACACAATCGTTTTTCACTGCTGCTTCGTTAGCTCAAGTGGATAACGCGCTGAACGGAGCTGATTCGAATTTGTTTTGTCGTGACACTTGATGGTTCAATTCGAGGTCGGTGAAATGTTCTCTTTTTTGTTCTGTTTTTCTTCTTCTTTCAAAAGCCTTCTTCGTGTCTTTGTAATTGAATTGCCGTTTTGACCGGTAAGGATCTGGATATGTTTTTTTTTAGCTGCCATTGTGACGTTGGCTTTTGGCGCGCAAAGCATCGATTACTTTGATAACACAAATTCAGAGCTTACCTGTTAATTAAGCAGTGTTTGCTGGTTATTTCCACCGATATTCGAAGCTTATTTGAGGTTAACAACTGCATCGCTTAGTGGAGGTTGGGTGCCTGGAATGTCCAAGGGCTTCCACTTTTGGCAGCCAGCCCCTAGACTGAATAACGCCCCCATGGCTGGCACAACGCTGCAACCCAGCCATGAGCCCCCACGCACAAGAGACAAAAACAGGCACCCGTCACACTGAAAAACAGTGGAAAGAAAAAGAGGGAGGGAGGGGGGAGAGCTAGATGACGACTGCTCTCGGCCACGCTGGCTGACAGAACTCCACGCACTGCCAAACCTACGCCACATGGGTGACACACTGCACTAATGCGCATGCGCTTCAAACTGACCTCTGACTGCGGGTACTGTTGGCGCTCTTTGTTGTTAACTCCTTTAAATTGCATTTAAATACATAATATTTGCGACCGCCTGGTAGGAGATTTGGCATCATTAAGCCTTTGATCCTCGATGAAAGTCACCAGCATGCCTCAAAGAACCGAGGCGTGTTTTTGTTCCGAGATGGCTAAAGTCCGCCGTTAACTTAGCCACTGAAGAACAAGTGAGCCAGGTGGTAGAGTCTAGAAAGGATTCTTCTTCCAAAACAAAGCATCCGTCGCAGATTTAAAGCTCATTTGCTAAACTTCGGCATGTGTCAGTATTGGAAATTAGAACTGCTTTCTAGACTCTTAATATTTTCTTGAAATGGGCGGCCTTAACATCCTCCGCTGCAAAAATTCCTGGGATATCCCATAATAATCTTTCATACGTATACGTATCGTGTGTGCTAGCGTGATGCGTGACTCAGACACGGCCAGGAGGGAACTGGCGAGAGAGGCTAGGCAGCAAAGTCGAAGACCTTCGATCTAAGCCATTTTTACGGGGCAAAGAGAAATCGCAGGTCGGTTAAATTCGCAAGCAAGCGTTCCGTGAGTGTGTATCGTGGTTTTCCAAGCAGATGTACTTTGAATTGCAATAGAATCGATCCCGCCGCGAAGAAAAAAGACAGACAACGCCTGATCGCAGGTTTAACTATAGCAAGAAGAAAACTTCAGCTCAAATGTGAGTTTTGCTTTGTATTTCAGCCTTCCTTTGCTGATAAATTTTATGTTTCATGGGCTTTTTTTCTGCATGAGCAGCGTGTTAGCTTAAGGCTTGCTCTTTCTGTGTTGTCAGATATAATCATTTCCCGGAACGAGCTGAGTTTTTATTTTATTTATTTATTTATTTCTTTATTTATCTATTTATTTATTTATTCCATTTTCACTGCATTAGTTTTGTACCAAAAAAGTAATTTCACGTAGAAACATTTCAATATCACTGACGCAACCAATTTGCAAAACGTTCAACCTCTCTCTCTAGCCACTATTCATTGACTTTATTAAACCGCGCAGCCGTAGGCTGGGCGGTTTCTTGCTCTGCCTTCGGTTTTTTCGTTTTCGTGTCACCAGACGCAGACCTCCGCGGATGAGACCCAAACTCCCACGGCCAATTGTCTTCAACGGATGATGTCATCATCAGCCAATTACAGGCAATTTCTCAGCTCTTTTCGTCATATCTCCCCCTCAGGAGGGTTTTGTCAAGTTAGCGAATTAACTGTTTACACAAAAAAAATGGCGGCCTTCGGCGATGGGCATCAGGACATTTGCAAGGATAAAGCATCTAATTTGGGACCAGCTGCTGGCTAGTAAGGCTGAAATTATCCAGAGTTAAGCTGTATTTTCGTTTTGCGTGCAAAACAGAACATTTTGTAATCTGGAATGTTTGCATTGTTTCTGTTCACTTTCAAAGGGAATATTCAGTGCGCTAAAAAGGTATTTCGTCTGGCCATGGAATACGCTGACGGTGATAAATGTAAGATCGTGTATAGTTCGCCAGAAGCAATGGTGGAATTTTCTGGGGAAAAAAGTTAAAACTTAGCCTTAGCGCTCGTCAAAAACCCATATGTAAAATTTATATTTAAAGGTCAAGGTATTTTTTCATTAGACGTAAACAAAATTCTCCGATTGCAAGTCACGCTAAACTCGCGCTATGCAAAAAATGTTATCAGATACTCCTTTTTTCGTATATTTGCTGAAGGGCAGGAGAGTCACGCTTCGCAGCCGGACAGTGTAAGTAACCACGTTTTTTCAAAGCGCGGTTTACAACCGCACCGCGGTTCTTGTTTAGGTATCGATTCGTGCAAGTCGAGATTGTTTCCCGCGGCCTAACACCGCTAACTCTAACGTCTCCTGACCTTAACTCTCGCCTAAACCGAAGCGCTAGCGCTAACCCTAAGCAACAACCCTAATCCTGAGCACTAGCCCTAACCCTAAGCAATAACCCTAGGCCTGAATGTTAACTCTACGCTCGACCCATAATCTGCGGACCCCAAACGCTAACCTTCAACGTTAACCCTAGTTTCAAGCGGTAATTTGAGTGGAATTAACGTCTTTGCGGCCGCACGTTAACAAGAAATCAAAGTTTTAACGCTTTTTCTACCTGAAATGAACACTTTTTAAGGTTGCACGTTGTAAAAGATCAATATTTTGCTTGATTTTAAGTGAAATTACCGTCTTTGCGGTCACGTGCTGACGTGACCACAAACTACAGTTTTTTGCATACGTAACATTTCGAAAACTAAGCAAACTTCAGCAAGAAAACATGCAGAACATTCTTTAACGCACCTAATCAAAACTACATGCGAGATTTGGAGCGTTTCTGACAAAGTTAAATTTTGAGTAAAACACCTTCTGCCCTTTTTCCACCGAAGTCTTCAATTACAAAGACACGAAGAAGGTTTTTGAAAGAAGAACAAAAACAGAACAAAAAAGAAAAGATTTCACCGACCTCGAATTGAACCCTCGAGTGTCACGACAAAACAAATTCGAATCATCTCCGTTCGGCGCGTTATCCACTTGAGCTAACGAAGCAGAGGTGAGAAGTGATTGCGTTATAGTGACTTCATCCTTTAGCGAAACAAAAGGTTTCTTTTGTTTTTCGTTTAACAATAGATCTCCAAAAGATACCGCTTGGAAAACTGAGGGTTGTTTGCATACGTAATATCTTGACAACGAAGAGAAAAGAAAATTAAGAAAATTAAGCCTTGCTTAAATACGCAAGCAGACTCTATACGTGCGAAACTTTTTGTTTAAGTTTCTGTTTTAGCATTCTTCTATGCTACTATATTAATTATCTATTGTCCATTTTTGTATTTATAGTAATTAGCTTTCATTTTTATTTCACTTGATAATGATGTAATGTACATCGAAATGTCGTTTTTAAACTTTTTAACTTTTTATCATGTTTAGAAGTATTTTATCGCAATTTTTTATAGTTAAATGTTTTTCAAAGTCTTTGCTTCTTCGTTAACGAAGAGCAACCCAGCGAAAAAAAATTCAGAGCAATGTTTCTCAGGTAAAACGAAACCCACATGCCAAAATTCAGGCCCTTTCGTGAACATTTTTTTTTTTCAGCCAAATAGTCACTTAGCATGGTTTTGCACTCACCCCTTCAATTATTGTTCCATCTTATTTGAACACCAGGGAAGAGGGTTTGGTTGATTTTTAACACGAAAACAACTATTTTCACAAGCTAATACAATGTGCCAGCATGATAATTGGTGAACAATTCACATGGAAAAAGCAAAACTCAATGAAAAGTATGAATGAAACTGCAAGTCTTGCTATGAATTGCTGTAATATGTAAATTGAGTGCACGTTTATGTGGGAAGGAATAGTGGAAATTGGGGTGTTCTCTGCTAGGCAAATCATTCCAACATGAACAAACATTTGAATTTATATCATCATAAATCTTTGTCATACATATACTGGATGTGGCTCTCCATATAACAGTTATTTAGACTTTCAGTAATATAAAAAGATGACAGGGGTGTATCTTGGGACAAAGCGAAAACCAAAAACTATTATTCCCCATCTCCCTGTGGTTTGTGGGGTCAGTCATTTTCCTGGTTTTCCATGCAGCCTATCCTCCTAGCAGCATCAAAAGCAGCAGCTCTACACAGCTGACTGTTTTTATGTGAATCAGCTGTTTGTACTGGCAATAGGGGTGCAAATATAAATCTGGTAAGCATCGCTAGACCGTCTTGACTGTTTTATCAAGTAGGCCACAGCTTACTGTTGCTGCTGTGTTCTGATACGAAATATGTAGCCCATGAAGAGACCCCAAATTGCTGCTGAAGTAGGGACTGAATACTGAAATGCAATCTATTGTGGGTCAGAGGGCTGCTGTCTGAATAGAGGCAAAGAGGGCATGGAATACAGTCTCTGAGGTGCAGGTAGTTTGCCACTTCCAGCTCCAAAAGATGGACAACTCAGTCAAATAGAGTTAATTTGCCAGCTTGTGGAAAACCAGAAACTCAGACAGCATGCAGCCTAAAGCATTATGCTCTTGATCTTATGGCTCTAGAGATTTCTAAATAGGGGCATTAGGTCACCAGTAAAAGGTTGGCATTTTGGTGTGCTTAAGGCCTGATGACATTTGATACCTAAAGCACCCATTGCTGTTGGAGACAGCCAGCTGACAGACCTGTGAAACCTTTGATGTGAAGAGAGTGAATAGCTGAAAGATAGACCATTATGAATGAGTAGTGGAAGGTGTCTGCCAGATGTGCAGAAAGGTATCATTCTTTCTTGATGTATTGCCAAGATGGAGGCAGAAGGAGAGTGTGATTGTTCTGGGTGCTCCCTACTGTTAAAGCGGGTTGCAGACCTGGAAGAGTTACTGTGGAATCTGGTTCTGATTGGATCAACATGGGGACCCAGTTGATTGAAATGCTAACACTGGCAGCATGCATCAGCTATATTGGATTAAGGTTTCCTTTTACTGGCAAGGATAGGATAAGATGCCTTGTTAGCTCAGTTGGTAGAGTGTCTGATGACTGTGTGAGAGGTCAAGGGTTCGACCCCAGATTGCACCAATGCAACACTCAGGGTCTTAAAAAATTACTGAGGTGATTAGTGCTACATCTGCAAATGGTCAGATATTGAAGTCTACTTGGTTAAGGACTATAAACCTTAGGCCCTCTCTCCTGCATCTTCAGTGTTACAAACTTATTGCAAAGAGTAGGGCACAGAGTTCCCAGTGTTGTAGTCTGGCCTTGTCTCTCAGGTTGGTGCTTTACATAGGGTTAACCTGATTGGGTCTTTCCCCCTTGGACAGAATTGTCTAAGACAAATGACTATGTCCAGGCCTTTGTCTACGAATGGTGGCTTTCAAAGGGAAGTCACATACTAGGGCCATGATGGTGGAGGTTCAGAAGTTTTGGATGCACCTAATGTGTGGAAATTGTTGAGGTAGTGTTCCAGGAAGATAACCCTATAATTGTATTTCACAATACATTCCACTATATATGGCTGCCATGAACATCAGATCAAGACTTCTCTAATTCAGTGATTAACCTTTTATTCTCTCCAATTTGCCAATTTTGTTTACTTAGCAATTAGGCTATTAGCTTTCACACATGTACAATGTAAAATATTAAAATATTTTTTTATCAACCCTTAGGTCTAGTACCTGCACAGTGTTTGTTACCACCCCATGAAGGCCCATGCAGAGCTGCATATCGTCGTTGGTATTACAATAAAGAAAAGGGGAAATGCTTGGTTTTTGTCTATGGTGGATGTGAAGGAAATGCCAATAACTTTTACACCAAACCAGCCTGCAAAATTGTCTGCATGCCACGCAATAGAAGTAAGGTTATACCTATATATGTCAATGGCTATAACAACCATGCAAAATTCACTGTACATTTTCTTCTAGTGGAAGAACCGAAGATAATACTGTACTGCACAAGCAATTCCACCTGTGAGATCAGCCGCTCAAGAAAGTCATGTTGTAAACTTTAATTTTCTGCTTGTAATAATGTGTTTCCTGTGATGAGTGTCATCAGTTATCAGATCATCATTATTCTCTTTTTTAGTAGTTGAGTATTCTTTAGGGTCATTCACCCCTGTGATTTTTAAGTCAAGCATGGTGTATTTTTAATCTAAAAAACTAACAAGCAATCATGGAGTTACTAATAAATTAATATGTATACATTAACCATAACCGCAGTATGCGGTTGAAAACCGTGCTTTACAAAAACGCGGTTACTTACACTGTCTGCGAAACGTGACTCTCCTGCCCTTCAGCAAATATACGAAAAAAGGAGTATCTGATTACATTCTTTGCATAGCGTGAGTTTAGCGTGACTTGTAATCGGAGAATTTTGTTTACGTCTAATGAAAAAATACCTTGACCTTTCAATATAAATTTACATATGGGTTTTGGATGAGCGCTAAGGCTAAGTTTTAACTTTTTTTCCCCAGAAAATTCCACCATTGCTTCTGGCAAACTATACAAGATCTTACATTTATCACCGTCAGCGTGTTCCATGGCCAGACGAATATTCCCATTGAATATTCCCTTTGAAAGGGAACAGATTACAAAATGTTCTGTTTTGCACGCAAAACGAAAATAGGGCTTAACTCTGGATAATTTCAGCCTTACTAGCCAGCAGCTGGTCCCAAATTAGATGCTTTATCCTTGCAAATGTCCTGACACCCATTGCCTAAGGATTTTGGCCCAAGTTGGACCAAATAAACATTTTCTCCATTTGGCCGCCATTTTTCTGTGTAAACAGTTAATTCACTAACTTGACAAAACCCTCCTGAGGGGGGATATGACGAAAAGAGCTGAGAAATGGCCTGTAATTGGCTGATGATGACATCATCCGGTGAAGACAATTGGCCGTGAGTGGGAGTTTGGGTCTGCTCACCGACAAAAATAAAGAAACCGAAGGCAGAGCAAGAAACCGCCCAGCCTACGGCTGCGCGGTTTAATAAGCTTAGCACAATCAAGGAAGTGAATTTTGGTCCTCTGCTACACTTTTTCATTGCTTCTGCTACGTGTATTTACTCTGGGGAACTATAGTTGTAGTCTGACAAATGCCATTTGTAATCTGATATTGTTTGTAATGGTTCTTTTTTTTTTGCAGAAGATGATACACCTAACCTAACTTACCTTACCACATTTCATGTTTCTCAGGTTCTGCACAAGATTTTCAACAGACACATCCTCCACAAATTGAAACCACCAGCACACCAGGTGGGGAATCTCATATGTACTAGCAGAATTTCATAACCATCTGGACATAAAAACGCATCTTATGCTTGTTTTACGTTTTGTTCTGTTTTATAAATGATGGTGTCAATAGTTGTTATCTGGGACATTTAGAATTATGTGGGATGTGGTATGATCATGTAATGCGAACCTTAGTACATGCAAAGATAGTGAAGTTTGGTGACACCTTGCCTTGTGGCCAATAAGGGTTGAGTCATGCTTTGGACTTCAAAGTATTACTAAAGTTTCTAATCCTTCCTGAGACGCTAACATTTCCTCATGTGAGTTTGATGTGGATTTAAAGACTTGCACGAAAGCCTTTGGCATGACTGATGTGGTGTTCTCTGACATCCCCTCTTAAACCCCTACTTAGACACACCTTTCAAGTGGCCACCCACAAATTAAGATGTTTGGTTGTCAGTGTCCTGAAACTACTTCCAGCATTGAATATGAACCATTTTAGTTTCAAAAACCATTTTAGGTGCCTATGTCTATTAAGAGCAGTGTCCCTATTTTGGCTGTCCCACTTTGGGTCCTCTAGTATTTCTAAATCTATTCTAGTGGCCACCAAGAACTTGATATATACATGTAAGAGTCTGCATGAAATAGATGTGTGACAAAGTTACATTCAAGTGCATTTATGATCATCTCATCACTGTTGTGGACCTGAGGAAAACATGTACTGGAAGTAAGGTTGGCACATTCATTTCCTTCTTTATACCAAGTAAATTAAAACCAGCTGTTGATGGTGATGATTCATCAACCAGATTTATGCCCACGTAACAGAAAATGGACTCTTTCCAGAATCACAATTGGCGTACAGAAGTGCACATAATACAGAGACAGCACTGTTGAAAATTGTTAATGACATTCTACTAAATATGAATAGTCAACATGTATCTCTGCTAGTTCTCCTGGACTTAGTGCCGCATTTGACACGGTGGACCATAATATCCTTCTTCGCCATCTAGAGACCTAAGTTGGCGTCACTGGAGGTTCGACTCTTATTTGTCTGGTTGGACCCAACGCGTCATTGTCGACGGGAAACTGTCAGAGAGATGCCATCTGTCGTTTGGTGTGCCACAGGGATTGTGTCTCGGTCCTCCTCTTTTTTCTGTTTATGCTAGCAAGCTCTTTGAAGTAATAAGCATACGCTGACAGCACCCAACTATACCTCTCGTTCAAACCAGATAGTGCGGGTGAAGAGACAGAGGCCAGGTGTGCCATGGAGCAGTGCATCAGGACCGTGAAGGCATGGATGGTTGTTGATAAGCTCAAGCTTAACAAAGAAAAACAGAGTTCATGCTAATCGGGACTCCCTGACAGCTCTCCAAAGTACAAACTGATAGTCTCTTAGTTGCAGAAACTGCTGTGTTGTCTGTAAGCAAAGCTAGAAATCTAGGTGTCTGGTTTGACTTTAAGTTTCAATTTCAAACTCACTGACAAGACATGTCAGTCAGCGTTTTACTATATCTACAATACAATAGTAAATACGTTTTACTATATCTACGTATAGGTAAATTTTTACCATTTGAAGCTGCTAAGATGTTAGTTCAAGCATTAGTCACTGGCTGCTTAGATTACTGCTACTCAGTTCTATATGGTATACAGACTATCCACACGAATAAACTATAGCGCATACAAAACTCTGCTGTGAGACTTCTCACAAACACCCCACACTACTCACACATCACTCCAACCATGGTAGACCTCCACTGGCTGCCTGTAAAATTTAGAATAATTTTTAAAGTTATTTTATTTATTTTTAAGGCTGTGCATGGTATTGTACCTACATATATGACTAGTCTTTTATCTTTTAAACAATCTAGGTATAATCTGAGATCTGTTGGCAACAACACTCTAGCATGGCCCGAAATCAAATCAGCCAAGACAACTGGAGACAGAGCCTTCACGGTTGCTGCTCCAGTGATTATGGAATGCATTACCGCCCAGTCTTATGGCTATTGGGTGATTCCAGAAAATATCCATACCCTACCACTGGTGGCATGAGTATTTTAATACATATATTAAAATTCCAAAATGCTCATCCCCCCTTGCCCTCCGAATTCCAAAATCGCTAACGCCCCTTCCCTTCAGAATGTTCCTTTTTTCAGACCCTTTGGAATTCCTGTTCTTCAGAGAAACTTGCACTTTTTCCCTCTGCAAATAGTTCTGCTCATAATTTTCGGTCAGACGATCAAGCAACTCAAGTTTGTTAATGTTAGTACACTGTAGCTATTCCTTCTAAGCGTTATCTTTAAGCTGCTTACCACCTAATAAAACTTTTTGTTTTCCATTCAATACCCTCATATTTTCAGGAGTAGATTGTATTGATACCAGTGGACACTGACAAGAGTAAAGTTTACGATCGATGTTCCATCACCTGCCATATTGAAAATTTCGCTCATTGAATAACTGATGACCACTAGCTATGCAGCATACGTTTTACAAGCAAAATACAAGCAAAAAAAATGAATGAAAAGTAACTATTATAATTTTTTTAGGTAACCTCTCCCCAACTCTTCCAGTTCTATTGGCAAATATACGTCTGGTTAAGGATATCAGCTCCTGGGATAAATAGTTACATGTACTTTGAGGAAATATAACTATTTAGAATTGAATGATCAAAACACTTGCGCATAGACAGTTTTGAATTAAACAGCGCATCAAAAAGGCACCCTGTGGAATATTACTACCTAAAATAATGTTGGCGTGAAAATCGGCGTGAAATACAAAATCTGTTCTATATGGAAATGAGAGACTGGTGCGAGTTTTCAGAATGCAAAAACACAACAACACATCGTTGATCGACAATCGGTGAGAAACACGGACTTTGTTATATTTTTATTAATCAATTGACTAATTCATCAACTTTAGGCCTCTTCGGTGTGGAGCTTGCTGCACAACCCATTTGCTTACTCATGTGCATGAACACATACTTCTTCCGTGGTCTGGGAATCTTGACAGGTCAGCGATTTCAAGCGGAGCTTTCACCGTCTTTCCTCTGGAAATTCACTGAATTCAGAGCTCAAACACCCCCCCCCCCCCCCCATGCCTTCGGAATTCTAAACTTTGTTACCCCCCACGTCTTCTGAATTCCAGTCCAAGAAAGCCCCCTCTCCCTCAGAATTCCAAGATGCCACCCGTGGTATGGTATGGATATTTTCTGGAATCACCCATTGATAACATCACTTCATTTAAGAAACAATTAAAGACACATCTTTTTGGGAAAGCATATTTTTAGGTATTTTAGATCTAGCTTTTTTATTCCTTTCGTTTTTTAATTCGACTATTATTATTACATACTATATATAATCAATTTTTTGTTCATTTTCTATTGTTAGCTAGCCTGCGAAAACAGCCATCCTTTTTCGCTCCCGGCCCGAGTGGCGTTTCGCGAGAAGGACATCTGCGATTTACCGCCGAAAATTCCATACTGATGATGTAAGTGTGAATCTGCAAAATAGGCATAAATTAACATTTGCTTTTTCCCCTGAGGAGATGAATATTCATGATCAGGAAGAAGAGGCGCTTAAAAGGGCAACAGATACTATGTGAGGACTGATATTAAGACCAACATCACTGAGCTCCTGCGAAAGATACCGCGATATCTCGAACATTTGTTCGACTTTCTCCCATCGAACTCGACAAATTCACTTCTTTTCACATTTCTGTTTTGCTGTCTGTCATGTAAAAAGCAAATCGAGAAGCGACAGAGGTTAGTGGTTAACATTATTACCATGGAAAATGACTTGCATGGCCCACAATTTCTTGATGAAAACTTTTTTCGGATACCTGCAAGAAGCATAAAATATCTCTAGACAAACATATTGCTTTCTGGAAGTACAACGACAAATGTGATATCCTACTGTGCTTGCAAACAGTTCGAATCTCAGCCGCTCCCGGTGTCACGATATAGAATGCAAGTAAGCAACATGTTCATGGTAAATTTCATACTTTGTCCCTCAAAAGCAAATACTTCGAGACTTAAAAACACATCTCTTCTTGCAATAGAAATGAGCCTGAACAGTGCATTAACACAGGGCAAATTACAGAGGTGTCAGACTCGACGAAGCGACAGGGAGATAATAGTGGAGATCATGCAGACATGTGACCTCTAAAAATTTACCATAGCACGGTCTAACGGCTCAACTCTACTGGAAAATCATCCTTATAACACAAAATGAAGAGTCCTTCATAAACAAGAGTGAAGCAACAAAAACGGTCGAGCAACCGAAAAGAGAACGGCAAATGTACAAATGCCACAAACCATAGGAGTCTTGTAGTTAATAACACTTATTTGTTTTGGTGAGAATATTTAATGTACCACATATTTATGGACTTAGTTATGCATAATTACCGATTGAACCAATCAGCATTCATGACCAGATTCGGCGGTAAATCGCAGACGTCCTTCTCGCGAAATGCCACTCGGGCCGGGAGCGAAGAAGGACGGCTGTTTTCGCAGGCTAATTGTTAGCTAGTTAGCAACACTATTAGTTTCCCTTTCAATTACACAAGTTTTATATCAATTTAAATAACAGTATCATTAGTTAGCCTTCGTTTTACCAATTTGTAAAGCGTGTCAGATCATATATCTAGTAATGAATTTCGTGCTATAGAAATAATTAAATTATTATTATATTATTATTGTCATCACTTATTGGTGCTCATAGACCAAAAAGTGGCACTCATACCAGCATTAACAGTAATAAGAAGTCAAGGGCACAGCAAAATAGTCTGGCAATCTGACTAGCACTGGTTCTTAGTGGCAAAAGATCAAGCACAAATATCTCGACTTTGCTGTCCAGGAGTTTGTGAACGAACAGTTAAACAATGGAGATAGGAGGATTCCTGATCAGTTTACAACAAGAAAAACACAGTCAAGCTATGCTACAAAGCAAACAATCAATAAAAGCTTTGTTGCTGGAAGAGCCATTATTATATATCTCAGTTAGTCAATTTAGCGGGCCGTATTCTACTGTACGGCCTGCTAATTTGAAGCTGTTTTTGTTGCCAAAATGTTTCTTGATTTATCACCAAGTGTTCTTAACTTTTTTAGCAAGTAAAAGTTTAAAACTTTCTTTTACTTCTGAAATTGTGTGTTAAAACTTGCTAACGACTTATGAGTCAATTTAACAATGACTTTAAATTGACTCGTTTTGCTTTTGAGGTGCGTCGGAAATTTGAAGCCGTTCCGCTTGAATAGAAATTGTTCCCGAACCCGTCAGGCAAACAGTAGAGATATAATGAATATCTTACTAACAAAATATTATCTGTACAATCAGAAATTAATACATGGCGAGTTATCAGTAAATGAATTTGTAGTTAATCTTAAGCATAAATATATTTTCGAAAAATGCTTTGTGTAGCCGTAGTAATGATGTTAATAGGAATGTAAAACACTACTTATAGAGCCAATGATTATACATGTCAACTTAGTTTTTCTTTGTCTTCCCATTTTGTAGATCTTTTTCTTTCCGCTGTTTTTATTCTTTTGTACAATCCTTTTTTAGTGTAATCTTCTCCTTGTTTTTATTTGCCAATTAATATTTTTTGCGTGTAGATCAATTTATAGCCAATGTTAAATGTAAGTAAACTCTTATAATTTTTGTATACTCAGTAATGATGTTAATAGGAGTGTAAAGTACATTTTGTAAGAATTATAGCCCCAGTTAAAATAATTAAAAAAAAACAATCAAGAAACAAAAATCTAAATCACAAATAAATATGTAAGAAAGCCACCTTTAGCTATTGTAGCTACTGCCCTAATGTAAGATTAAATTGTAAACAATGTTAGTATTGTAAGTTGCCAGTATTGTTAAATCGTAAGCTATGTTAGCACTGTAAGTAGAGTAGGTAATTTTTGTATGTAATGTAATGTTATTGTTGCAATAAAAAAAAATATGTACAAAAAAAAAAATCTTACTAACCTCGTTTTCTCAGTCCATACCATAAGTTACGGATCCTCGTTTTTCCCCTTCGATTTATGGCCCGCGAGCTTCGCACTTGGGCCATAAATCGATGGGGGAAAAACTTGGTCCGTAACTTACAGTAGGGCCCTCGAACTTGGTTAGTAAGAGGTATTTATTGCAGAAAAGTAAAAGACAAAACGTTTGTTCCACAAAATAGCTGGCTAGGAGAGTTAAGTAAGAAAAATGTTGTTAGTTGGAATGAGAATGTAAGAGGAACTGCAGAGGATGGAAGGTTAAAAACATAATTATGGAACATGGTCAAGATGAGTTGTTCAGGCAAGGGCTCCCTAAAGGGCTTTGAAAAAGGAAAATGCTCTAAGGACATTAAATACTGAAGGCTCATGCAAGTATTCATCCAGGGAGATCCAGTAATGAGTGAAAATTGTTTCTTGGTGCCACAAACAGGCAGATTGTCAACTGGACTCACAACATTTCTACCTTTAGTTTAAAGCAATAAAACATAGATAGTCCATTTGTCAGTTCTGCAGAACTGACAAATGGACTATCTATGTTTTATTGCTCAGTGGTCAGGCCTTTAAACAGTTGTGAGGCTACAGTTGCCTTTGCAAGTTTTCAAATGCAAATTATCCTGTTCTCATGCTAACTAGTGTGTGATTTCTATTATCACAAATTAAGTCATCGCAAACCTGACTTTCATGCACAGGCTTATGGTATGACATTTTGCAGAACTGAAAAATGGTATATTAGCAAGTAGCCCTAATCTACTATCTAACAAAGTTTAGAAATCTACCATGTTTATGATTGACAAGCTGTTAACTGACTGCACAATGTCAGCCTGGCTAACTACAGTTGTATAAAGCATATTGAAAGGTGGAAAATGGAACGTGAGGCTGGAAGATAGCCGCTTTGCTTGTAAGACTGAAATGGGTTGTATAGAGCAGTTTTCACTTGAGATTGAGTGTTGAAAAGTAATTGGTTTTTCATTACTAGTCGCTACACAATTGCATTTAAAAAGTTGTCACTTTTAATCTTATCCAAAGTAAAACCAAACCAATTGGGACTCGCTCGCACATTTTTTCCCACTTCGCATCAGCTACATGTACATGTATTTGCTTCAAGTTTTGATTGATTCATCGGATTGTCTATCATTTGTGATTGGGTAGAGTGATTACCGGTACATTGGTTTTGGTTTTGTGACTGTTAATTGAAAACTGCCCTATATATTTCCTATACCTATTGTTATTAGGTGTTATGGTAGCTCAGGGGTTTCTTGGAAGTAATGGTTTGATTGTTATGATAAGTTGTTCATGACAATTATCAGTAAAACCTTGAGGCTGGGAATAATTAACCTATTTACTATATTTCATAAGCAGTGAAACATGTATTTAAGTAAAGTGACATTTCTATTACATCTTTTTCTCAGGATCTTTTGGGAGCGGCACCAAGAATTGCACCCTCTGTGTACAAATGATTCAGCATGCATAGAGTCCCTGTTCATTTATCGCAATTATCACATGACTAATTAATCAGATCTTAATGGAATAAACTGTGCAGTATGATCAGATGTCTGCATTGCAGACTTACAAATTGGACCAGGCCAGAGGTTGTGAATCTTGGTGGTAATCAAAAGGATTTCCTGTCTCCTTGCAAGAAATTTTCTACACTGTTCCTTTTGTGCTTGAATGTTTTGGTGGATGACATCATGTGCAACCAACGTTATCCAATATAAAAATTGCTTAACATAGCCTTCTGTGAGTTTATCCCACTGGTCACTAAATCTTAAATCTCGTGATTGGAAGAGCTGTAAGGAAAACAGGGTGTGTGCTGATCTCTTAATTTTGTCTTGATATACACAATCCATCATAGCAAAAATCCAAAAATAACAGAGGTAACCTTGTTTTTCACATTGTTTTCAAATCGCATATTCTGCTTCTATCAAATGTCAGCTTATGCACATAACTTGGAAGTCACACCTTAAGCAACAGGTCAATCACATTAGCCTAGTTCTGCACCACACACTTTAAACATCGTCAACTTACTGGAGACAGTGTTTGTACCCTGATTTTATGAGAGAATGACAAGGATTCCTGTTGTTTTAATGAACCTACAACTGGGTATATGTAATCAATTGCTGGCCACTCAAAGGCTTGAGGAAGTTCTTCATGTCTTGATCCTTTCTGCTAATATTAGCATTCTGCTAATATTTGCTTAAATTTACTAGCCTTCTATCACAAATGCCATTCTCTTTTTGGCTACGCTACTCAATCACTATCTACTCTGTTGTAGATAGTAACCTAGCAGTGTGCAGCTGTTAACAAAATGGCAGCTGCTCCTTTGCATTTTTAAAGTGTCGGAAGAGGATTTAGAAAATGTTGTTACTAGTAGATTTATACTAATGCAATTTGATTATTTGCTTTCGATTTCTATGCATGATGCTTGACTTGGGCTGTGTCCTTGCCAACTATCATGTGACAGAAATCTCAACCTCATAATCTTATTGCTAAAACATTTTTCATAATGTTTTATGTCATGTGGCCAATCTTGAGAATAATCATACACTTTGTTCCACCCCATGCATCTTCATATGCAATTTGGTCAGCTTGTCTACACCTGGCTACCCCTTGAAGTAGTGTTGTGTTGTTCATGTGTTGCATTGCACAGTTCCATGAAGATTGCTCCTGCTACATTAGTTTCCTGATTGGAATGTAAACATCAGTCACTTTCATTTTTAACATAACTAAGGAGCACATCTCTCAATGGAAATGCTTGAGTGGGTTTGGTTAAGTCGTTTCAGACTACTAATGAACATTCAAG
The DNA here is from genome assembly GCA_964020085.1 of Micromussa lordhowensis. Taxonomy (NCBI): domain Eukaryota; kingdom Metazoa; phylum Cnidaria; class Anthozoa; order Scleractinia; family Lobophylliidae; genus Micromussa; species Micromussa lordhowensis. The sequence goes on from OZ026599.1 coordinate 8,803,775, forward strand.
GCATTAAGAGGTTGTTCTTGCTCAGGACCAACACGCCAATAATTCTTCAGGGGTAGCTGCACTTGAAGTTACATGAGTGGGGCATTGAGCAATTTCCGAGGGTCAGTGACCTCCGCATATCCTGTCTTAAGCCATGTTCACACCCAGGTGGCCCACAACACCTTTGGTACAAGACTTTGTAGCAAGAATGTTGCTGGATAAATCTCTATGACTGCATCTTCATGCTGCCAGCAGTGAATGCTAAACTTTATCCGAGAAATAGATGTCATCACTGTGACCAGTGTGTCCCGCTCTTTCACACCTGGAGCCATGTCACATCATTCTCTTGTTCAATGAAAACAGTTCCCATCATTAAAGGTATCCTGCTGAGAAAGTACCACCAGAAAGTAGTGGTATTAGTTGGTGAGACGCACGTTCCTTCAGGGTTCATGTAAAGATGATAATTAAAGCTGATTTAACAGTCTGACCAGCACAAACCCTCAAGAGTATAAGTTGCACAACACAAGAGAAGCAATTGCAATGTTTATTTGCCAAGCAACCTCTCAGTAGACTAAGCTGAGAAACCCACTGTGCCCAACTGTGGAAATCAAGTTAACATTGTGTACCAGGTTTAGGTGAGGGTAGTCTGCATAAAATCACTGGTTACCATCAGGCTTTGTTGCAAACTCTACTGTGGAGAAATATGGAAATTTTAGATGTCTCTGTTATCTCCATTTCTGGTATCTCACCCACTTGGTGACACATTTCTTTTCTCTTGTGGAAGTAACTGCTACTGGAAAGCTGTCTTCAGTTTGAAGTACATATATGCCAAGTGTCATTTCAAAATGTTGGTAATAAAGCATGATTTTTCATATCCCTTTGGAGCAAAAGTCCAAATTCTACACTACTGCAGCAAAAATGTTATGGGTTATCGAGTAGAACCCCCTAAAGGATCAAAGGCGGCGTGCATTAATTAGATGGGTTTCAGCTGTTTTACAGTCCCATAAAAAGCTTGTTTCTCTGTTTTTCCTAAACTCCCAATTTCATGGAGATCTCAATTCAAATGCAGTATTAATAAGGTGACACAGTGCTCAAAAGATAAAACCTACCTCACAAAGTAGCCAGGAGAAAGTAAAATCATTGGGAAAAGCAACACAAAAAAGATGAACATAGAAACTTTAACCCAAATCAGTGCTTGGAGAAACATTTGACTTGCAGCAAATTCACATATATTTCCTTTCTGTGTCCATTCTCTCCTGGGTATTTTGCTCTTAAATAAAAAAAATGCTACATTTTGCCAATGCAAGTACTCTAACTGATTGTTAGTCGACTGACTGCACTCCTGTGGCTTATTTTGAAGTTGTTTGTTTGTTTTTAAAGTTGTTTGTTTGTTTACATGCCCTTCCCTATCAAGAGCAATGAGACGATGTTTGCTAATTAATAGCTATTAGAAAGGTCTTTTCTCAGTAAATTTGATGCTCAAGAATATCTTGGTAATAGTATTCCTCTGGTGTAGTTGGTGTACGGCAGTAGCTGCTGGTCCCGTTTTTAGTAAATCTGTACTTTTCCATTATGCAGAACCACCCATTGCAATGTGGACTGAAGTCTGTTACTTGCCACCAGTTACAGGGCCTTGCCGTGCTTCTTTTCCTCGCTGGTATTATAACCCATTTAACAAGAAATGCTTGAAGTTGACATATGGTGGCTGTAAAGGGAACATGAACAATTTTCACACCAAGGTAGACTGCAAGAAACACTGCATGAAAAGAAAAGGTAAAACCCGTGCTAGGGCTGCCATTTCTTGGTATGGATCTCTTAGGAGACGTACCAGTAACGTCGGAAAATCAAGGCAGGGTTAACTGTTCATGCAAATTCAGGACAGGTATTACCAATCTTCCCGATGGTTTAGAGAGTAATTTGTCACCCAAAGTGATACAATCAGACCTTCCCAGGCTGGTTTCTTTTAAGTCATCTTACATTCATATCTGTCAAAACCTAATAGCAACAGGTATATTTTTAACGTAGAATGTGTATATTTAAGTAAACTCACTTAAACTCCTGACTCATTATGGCCATGCCAAAATGCAGACCTTTCAGGTTGTTCAGACCGTGCAGACTAAACAGACTGAGTTATTTCATTCCAGGTACTAGTTGCCATATTTACTTGTACGTTGTAATCAATCCATCTGTTTGTGGTTCATACTTGTTGGTGCAAAATTGATACAGTTCATTTTATCCAAAAATCATATTTCTCTACAATCTACGCCATTTTTCTGAATTTAAAAAGGGTTAGATTTATAACATTGTTTTGCTAGTGTGTTTTGTGCTAGTCAATTTTCTCCTCTTATTGCAAGATATAAATGATGTACAACCCATGGATTAAAAACTCAGTGCAGCGGCATCAAAATTGCCACTGTTTGCAGTCGGTTCAATGGCTGGTAACTATTTTGGTTGGAAGTGCTTGGAAATTTTGTAGCTGAAGACATCTAAGGAATGGTTGCTGTTCTCAGTTGAAAAAGGGGTTCTTTTCCTCCTCTGTGTTTGAGTAGACTATGGGATTACTGCCATGCTTCTTACTTTGATGGTTTTCTCATGTTCTACTTTTAAGGTGTCTCGATGATCAGCTCAGTCACACAATCTCCAGTTCTGTGTGAAAATCATCATTTTCCAAGTGACCCTGGAGTGGTTCTTTTCAGAACATAAACTCTCTCTAGACTCTTTCATGGTAGATAAGGCTCAGCAATTCTGATACAACCCATGCCAATTGTCTCTAACACTACCATTTGCCCAGTTGTCTCTACCCTTTGCTTTTGTCCCGCATTGTGTCTGAATAGTATCAAGTCACTGCGAAACACACTCACCTTGATCGACCCAGAAGCTCACTTGGATAATGAATTGAGGCATCATGATTTCTTTGACAGTTCCATGCTAGTGTTTTATAGTCACTATATAACAACAGTTCTTTTCCAACTCCCCTCACTCAGACAATCACCGTAGAGGCGTAGAGGAACCACTGGTGCTCATGGATCCAAGCCATTTATAAAATAATATGTTACAAACTTCCCACAGGAGAACATTTCAAGGCTTCTTCAGCTGGTGCCTTTTGTTTTCTGACTGTTGACTTCAAACTCTTCTGATTGCTCTTGTTGATTTTATTTTCAAAGCATCTGCCTCACGAGGTGCACATATCGAAGATCGTGCCCAATTGGTCTTAATAAAGACTTTGTTGTTCTGCCCATAAAAGTACTTAGTGTTATGGATACATTTTTCAGTGGCTAGCTAATAGAGACGGCATGTTTGTGGTATTCAGAGCTTCATAAAATTTGTGATAAATTTAATGTCAATCAGTTAACATATGCAAACAATTTTAAGCCCATGTTTGTGCAAATGTCGCAGTCAGATATTTGCAAATAGGTGTACTGTTGGAAAAATTGACTAAACAAAATAAATGGTATGTATAAGATGACGAAATATCTATATCTTACCTCTCTTTCTCCAAGCAAGTAGCATCTGCAATATATGTTCCAGATTTCCTTCCTCACCAACACGAACACTCCAAATGCGAACCCAATCCTGATGTACAAATACTGTATAACATATTATGGGCTGTGAATTACAAACAAACTACCTTTACATTAAAAATGAACCTGAAACCACATGGAGTAACAACAAAAGTACTCTGTCAGTCTGCATGTACAGTCTGCAGGTTCTGCATTTTGGATTAGCTTACATGCATAGATTTGAGATTCAGTGACTGGCCTGTTCTTACTTGTTATCCAAAATGTATACTTTTTACATTAAATAAAATATTGTTTTCAGAGAAGGTATGCTATGATATTCTACTGATTGATGCCTTAAGAAGTACCAAAACTTGTTTTGCTGTAGTGTAGTTACATTGAGGTCATGAACTATAAGCATCATTGCTCCACCCTGCTTAAAAGCATTTTAATACATAATTATTGGCATCACATCATTTTAAAGGATATTGCTGGAAATCTTTTTGTCCTAGTCTTAGCCAGTACTTTGTTGTTGTACACACTCAGGATAAAATTATATTATCTAAGTTTGAGTGACAGGTTTGAGTTATCATTTTTTCAAATTTTCCTTCCATGTCAAGTGGAAAGACTTGACTAGGTTGACACTGTTTTCTGGTAGCAGTTTGCATCATTAATATACTCTATTTAATTTACAAAATTAAAGGTTTTATTAATCAGAGTCGCACACTTATAGAGGCAGGTACAAAAGTCAGACCGCATCAACTCGGATCGCCGATTTGAATAAGAATAGCACCTATTCAAGAATGAGGCATGCAACAATAGGTGCTATTCTTATTCAAATCAGCGATCCGAGTTGATCCGGTCCGACTTCAGTCACCTCACTTACAGTCACACTCATTGGCATCTAGAAAAGATAGAGTTCATGCAGTTTGTTAACTCAGACTTGTAAAGTGAAAAAACTCAGAATACTCAAGTCTTGGATTTCACCCAAATTTGGACTATTGTAGTATATCTATAATTATTATTTTCCAGTATTTCTGGAGCAATATATAATAAGTAAAGCTTTCAGTTTAGAACTTAATGCAAGAAAAGAGATACAGCAATTATGATCAGTGAGTCGTGTTTGACATAAGAAACTTATGCACAAATGAGTCAATCTGCATTTTGGCTTGTTAATATAACATTGCGTGGCACTCTTAGTGGGATTGTTAACTTAATTACATAGTCAGTAATAGTATTGTAGGCTGGCTAGCACTTAGATCACATTCTATTTTGACAAGTTCAACAATCAACCTGTTATGCTTTAATCTGTTTTCCAAGAATGATTGCTTTTCTATGATTAAAAATAATCTCAAATAAAGAATGTGATTTTATCACCTGACAAGAAGACATATTGGTTAAGACAAGGACATTTTTAAATGCCAGCTTAAAGAGGCTTGTGGTCTCTTTGTTTCCATTTATGATTGAGAGAAAATTTTCAGTCATGTAGTGTTCCATCAGTACTTGTGTACATGTGCGCTGTGCATTCATAAAAATTATATGTAACATTTGAAATATTGGCTAGGATAATGGTTACCAATCTCAATTATTTTCTTTTCTATTAAGTGCTGTGTGTATCAACTCAAGGAAACTGATTTACAGAACTGACAACAGTAAATGCTTACATTCACAAAAAATGAAACAAAAACTATCACAAACTTGGAAGCTGCATTAACTGCCAAGGATATTCAAACTCCATTTTTTTTAACTAAGAGTAGTTTCTTTTTCTTACCCCAACAGTTCCTTCACTGTCAACAACTTCCGTCTATAGCTTGCCATCTTCCAACACTTCCCCAGTTACCTCAGGTGAGAACAGAGAAAGTCCTCTTCTGTCTTATCCTCTCTTTTACATTATTTTGAATCCAAAAATACGGCCTACAAGTTTGTGACAGTTCAAAAGCATGTAGGAGTACAGTAAAATAATAAAATAGATTTATAACACTATGCACTGTATGGAGAATGTGTATCCTTTTAATAATTATGTTAACCTAAATATATCAAAGCTTATAGGTGTAAAGTTATATGGCATGTGAGATGAAAACTCTACAATGAATTAGTATAAAAATCTATATTGTATATGATACAAATTTAAAGGAAAAAATATCACAGTTACTCTAGTCTTATGTACCAAGAAATCAACAAACTGTAACAGTACAGGTAGTAAGAGTGTGAATGGCAGACTTCAAATTACAATCTAATAATGTAGTTGGAGCAATCCTGCCTTTGATTGGCTCCATAAAATTTATCGCTGTGTCAGCATTAGCTAATTAATTAACTCACATCTCTGGGTGAGAAGAGTAGGCTTGTCAATAGTCAAGATACAGAGTTTCTCTGATTGCATGTTGTATATAATATATACTTATATAAGGGCACGCATAGGATTTAAACCAGTTAGCTACTCTACTGGAGTCACTACTGGATGATAAATTGAAAACATAACTGAAGTTCAGTGCATAGCTTAAGCAATTATATAATAATTGTATTTTCTATTACCTTTTGTCAAAGAGGAAATGAATATCAAATAAAATGGTTTTGGAAGGTTGAAGGTGTTTGTTATTAATTTATTAATAATATTATTAACGTCTTAGGCAGCATTCTAGCAAGTACTCTCATGAGTTAGTCTTTACGTTATCTTGTCTCATGACTGCTTGCACAAGACCCATGTTCTTCATGGAGTTGTAATTTGTCTGATGAGAAGTGTTAGTAAAACAAGTACATCTTCAAGCACATGTTATTTAGTGAATCATAAGTTCTACAGTTCTTTTAGTGTTTTATGTGGCTGGAAATGAAGGTCTTACTTGTCTTTTTTTTGTGTGGTTTAAGTTTTTTAATGGTTGCAAACAACTTCCTGCTGATCATTTGTTTGAAATATCATAATCCTTTTAAATCAGCAAATTAATTTGTAAGGTTTGAAAGTTCCCATAGCACAGAGATGCTAATGTACAAAAATCAAAATCTGGGAGATCATGTTAAAAGGGAGTGTTGTTAAAAGTAGAGCTCTGCTCACTCAATGTCCAAAAATGTTTCAACTATTCAAAACTTTTTTCCCCCGAAGATGCCAAAACTAGGCCAAAATACTTTCGTATCCAGGAGATTTGGTGATCTGTACTTGGGACACTGGGCTGGAGATTGGTTATGATATTATGCAGGAGACTCACAGCTTATCCGGTAGATCTGGCATAAATTTAGCTGCATATCAGTTTAATAATAATCTTTTATTAGGAAGCTTCCATCACAGACGTGGTTTTCAGAAAGGTCCTATAACAAGAGTTTTAGTTCTCAGTGCTTGTTTGCCAAAGAGAGCCAAATGTTTTTTTTAAACAGAATAGACGTATTCGGCTAACGTGTTTACATCCTTGTTGCCACCCAATTCAGATCACGTGATGATTCATTTGGGAGGTTACAATTGTTCTGTTTGCACGTACCCTCATGCACGCAGTTACGCGTAGCAAATTGCACAATTGTAACCTCCCAAATGAATCATCACGGGATCTGAATTGGGTGGCAACAAGGATGTAAACACGTTAGCCGAATACGTCTATTTGTCACAAGTTTAACAGACTTGTTATATTGCCTAAAGTCACCATGAAACTGCTTCAGACCTTTCGAATGTTATTCTTTTGTTATGTCATTGCTTCTTAACCAGCCTTTCATGCCAGGAAATGTTTTGGTAATCAACTGATAAACTTGGATAAAGAATTTTAATTAAGCAGTCCTAAACAAGTGTGATAGCATGAATTGGACCAGACATTGCTGCAATAAGTCCTCAGAATCTTGAACAAAATCTTGAATATGCCCAAGTGGAAAACAAAGTTAGTACATTTTGAACCTCTGGTTGCAACCACCTCTGCTCAGCGACCAGTTTTCCAAAATACCAAAAGTTTCCAAGTCAAATCACTGTATTTGAAACCTCTTGTAAGCGGACACCTCTCGTAAGCGGCCGCAACCACGTTTGAAATTTTCTTTTGTTTTTAACCCCCTGTAAGCGACCATTTGAAAGATAATAGAGCAGAAATTGGATAATAAGGTGTAACATTATCGCATTTCTGGGTAATACAACAGACAGAAATTTCTAAATGGGAAGTACCATATTTTTTTTCTCAGACTTGACTTTTTACATGAATACAACATTTAAAAGATGGGGTAGGTCTCTGCAGTTACCATATGCTAATGAGACAAAATTTTACCCAATATGGTCAAAGTTCTTGTAAGCGACCACCTCCCGTAAGCGACCACCAGGGCTTGACATATTGGGTGGTCACTTACTGGAGGTTCGACTGTATCTTAAAATAAAATTTTGTGCTGCAATCTATTAGGTAATGAACCAAATCTGTTGTAAAGCACTACCACAATCGAGGGTTTTGAACTGATTTTGCCAGAACCAATTTCGATCATCGTCACCTAATTTTTATGGAGCTAGACTTACCTCATACTTCAGTTACTCACTGACCTAAATCTCTTTAATGGGTTGACTCAATTACCAGAATGCCAATACAATTCAACCTTGCCATTTCCAACTCTCACAGGAAACAAAAAGTAGTTTAATATAGCAAGAGCTCAAAATAGCCAATAGTAAATGACTGAAGGATAACTCCAAGGAAAATGGTTTTCAGTGCGAAATAATGGGGAGTGCAAAGTAACCGAGTTTCAATTGGCAGTTTCCTGCTGTAGTTTACACTGTGACCCAAAAACTGACAGAGTAGGACCCAAGTGCTCCATTAATTCATTTGCAGGCTTGGCCACTTTATTGATTCAAGAACACAGAGGATTGGTTCAAAGGATCACCTTGTACTCTGCTTCCTAAAACTAAAATAGGTGCCAATTACAGCCAATGTTCATTTGCCCAACATAATTATGCCCCACTGACTTACTAATGACAAATTATGCTTCTTGTTCTACTAGCTGTGATGCTCAGATGCCGCTGCTCAAACTGCTCAGGTTCAGATAGATGTACCACGGTGGTAGGCTGCTTCACTATCAGCAATTACACAACTGGAAGTACAAGAGAAACAGAAAAAGGATGTATCGCTAACTCAGAGGTGTACAGAGTACAGTGCACTAATCAAGAAAATGGTACACAGAGGGTAGAATGCTGTAAACAGGACATGTGCAATGACTTTACAATCTCTGATGAAGGCAATGGTAAACCTTTGACTTCTCCATTTTTGTAATCAATCAGTTTATAATTTCCTTTGTCAACTGTAACATAAAAGCATTTAGCATTTAGCATTCAGGACCAGATCATCAACTTTGACAGTAACAAAACTTGATAGTCAAAAAGTAAAAAACAGTAAAGCTGCAGCACTTGCAGTGCTGTTAGCTCCTGTAACTGTAATTAGACAGTGCTTTAACATGGAGGCTTTTCTCATGTGTTGAAGGTGACCACAGCAAAGTAGCAATTTTGTAATAACCTTAATGTCTCCTGTCTTTGAATAGATCACTTGATTGCTGAATCATTTGTCACGTGTTAGCTACTTCTTGAATGAGTTGTGTTGTAATTGTAGTTCACCACTAAATTGTCCCCGATTCTTATCGGTTTAAATTGATCATGTGACACGATATATGGTGACTGGCAGAGAGACACTATCCACCCATAGTGCCCGTCCAAGAAAAATACCCAGATAGTACTCCTCCATGAAAATGTTTCTTTACATTCAGCTTTCACGCCTTTCCGATCTAAGAAAGTTAAAAATAATTGAATACTACTTTTGAACTGACATGCAGAAGAAAATTTAGTGGTGAACAAAGTCTGATAGTTGCCCCTTGGCAATTTGATGTCCTTAAAACTAGCATATTTGCTCTCGATTTCTGTTGGGCAACTATTGTTTGGATAGTAGCATGAGAGGAGTAGTAGTAATTTATTTCTTCTATACTCGTGAGTCTGGCTAGGATAGTACTAGTCCATCTCAAACTAAGAACATAAAATTTTCTTCCTGAACTAAGCTTGTGATAAATTATTGAAAAATATAAAAAATACAAGGCTTGCATGGAATTAAAAGATAGACCTCTCTGGGACCTAGCAAAAAGCAAAATGCAAAGATAAGAAATCTGTTACACAGGGCAGTTCAACAGGTGTCTGATTCCTTATAAACTTTTTCTTTATAACTTCTAACTTATGATATAGGTATTACTAAGTTAACACTGTTATTACATTGCATAGTCTGATATTAATTTTAATATCCACAGAGCAGAAGCAAGTGAACACAACAACAACTTTGCCAACAAGAAGACCGCAAATAGGTAAACACTTGAAACAAAATTTTGAACATGGGTCAGTGGAACTCTGATGGGGAGGGGTCCCAAAATCTTACCTCTTTGAAGGAGCATATGGAACCAGACTGGTCTTTTTCAGTGTAGTAGGGGTTGTCTTCCCATTTCTCTTAATTTTAGTAATAATAGTAATTAAAGTAATAATAAAATAAATAACTTGTAACTATTGATAGACTGGCCCGCCTAGACTAGCATAGCTATCCGCGGGCCAGCCCGACTGTAATATGTATTTTTAATTAGTAATAAAATGATGATGAAATGATGATGAGTTGACACTAAAAACTCTTTGCAGAAAGTATATAGAGATTTTTTGGAGCAACCTATTATGTGGAGAGCTTAGTTCCTCAAGGCTGGTGTTATAAACCAAGAACTACAAATTTATGACAATTTATGTTATGAAAGTTAAGAGTGAAGAATTATTTCATATATACATCACATCAATTCATGTTATATTGCTATATTCCCCTGGTTTCTTGTTGTGCTTTAGCATGTGTTGAAAATGAAATCAAATGCTATGAAAGATGAAGAACTGTGAAGCCTAAGAGATCATTTTTGTTGGAGGAGTGAATTTCTTTATAGCAGAGCTCTTGTGGTCTGAGACAAGTCCACCAGCAGAGCCCCATACCCACCCCGTAGAAAATTATGTAAACCCATAGCTCACTTCAAAATTGTAATTTGTCTGTCTCTATAATCAACTTGTATTCACAACTGGGGACATGAATAATTCAAACATTAAGACAGAGGTAGACTGCTTTTGGTTTTGTCACCTGTTCAATGAAAACATTAAAGACCTACAAACTTAATTACATGGCAATAATAAACAACATTACTCCTGACAGTCACCCTCGCGGCTCTATCCTTTATTGCTGTGACTATCACATTATACGTCCATGAACAACTGGAGCACCTGGGTTCAAACCATACTAATTTTTTCTTTAACCACACCAGCAAAATGTCATGATTCTCCAAGCAACAAGTTTTATGGTGAGGCAGAATCTTGGGAGCCAAATGATTGTACTGTTTGTGTTTGTCGTAATGGCACCCCTGAGTGCTTGGCCACAGTATGCCGTCACCCAGACTGTAAAGAACCTTTGTATATTAAGGGCCAGTGCTGTCCTGTCTGTCCCTTGGTTGACTCGAGCACCTCAGGGCATGATGAGGCAGGTAATGAAACAAGTTTACTCATCAATGTTTAAAGTGATTACCTACCTTTTATTTGCTTCTTATGTATGGAATATTTCATGGACAGATATACGTTGGGGTACTTACTTACTACTTATAAGAAAAACTATTGTGATGACCATTGTATAATGATGAGCATTTTTCACAAACTCACTAATCAACTGTGTAATGGGGCACTTCACGGAATAAATCCAGTTTATCATTGTAGGTTTATGAAAGGTGTTGGCCAAGTGCTAAGTAATCATTTTGGTTGGCTTCTACCCAGCAAGATTGCGTCAAAACATAAAACATAAACATGACGTCAATTTAATGCTTATGCTTTAGATATTGTTACTATTTATGTCTTCTCTCTTTGTTATTAATTTGTATGAAATTGTTGTCAAGTATGCATGCCTTTCTAGGTTGTTAGAAATTTAACAGTGTTCCAATACCCGTAACTGACAAAGATGTGAGTCGTCTCACCGAAACACACAAATTAAAACATTTTGTGATCTTTTAAAAAAATCACTATTTATCTGCTTCTTTCTGAACCATTCCGTCCAGAATTTCCACACATTTTTTGGGAAATTAGTTACTTTAGTTTGCTTTGTAACTAAAATTTCCAGGGTATTGTAAATAAAAGTCAAGTTATATTATCTTTTCCAACCATCTATTTTATTAATCGTTACTGATTCTTCTTCGCCTGCTTTTTCAGATGTTATCAAAGCTTTTGCAGAGAATAAACTGGACACTGTGTTAGGTGTGTTATTTCATTATTGCTCTGTATGTTGTAACTTTCAATTGACTTACTGACTGATGGACTGACTGACTGATGCACGGATAGACTGACTGACTGACAAACGGACAGATGGACGGACAGACGGACGAACAGACAAACTGACTAACTGAGGGACTGACAGACAGACGGACAGAGGGAGTGACTGATGGACTGACAGACTGACTGACGAATGGATGGATGGACAGACGGACAGACAAACTGACTGACTGAGGAATTGACAGACAGACGGACAGAGGGATTGACTGATGGACTGACAGACTGACTGACTGACTGACGAACGGATGGATGGACGGACAGACAGACAAACTGACTGACTGAGGGACTGACAGATGGATGGACAGAGGGAGTGACTGATAGACTGACTGACGAACAGATGGACGGACAGACAGATGAACTGACTGAGGGACTGACAGATGGACGGACAGATGGACTGACTGACGGACTGACTGACAGATGGAGAGACGGACGGACGGACTGGCAGTTGTATTCATGATCGAGCAACCATAAAATGTTTTGTCACATGGGCAAACAGTGCTCACAGAGATAATTCAATATACTACTTTCTTTTAAAGTGAGTATAAATCATGGACAGAAGCGAGATGTGTGCCGGGACATTCGTTCAGGACAGTATTACCTGGTGGGTCAGAGTTGGCAGTTGGACCAGTGTACGACATGTTACTGTGGTAAAAGTGGCAAGGCAGCTTGTGCAGTGCAGATGTGTGAAAGAGATCCTCAGTGCAAGGATCTCCTTCATGACAGCAGTCAGTGCTGTCCAAAGTGCAGGGATGAGAATGGTAAACAATTCACTGATTTCCTAAGCTGGCGTTTTCTATTGAGTAAATGATTTGTATAGGTAATCGTATAAATGCTAGTGCAATTACGATTTACAATACGAGTGATACTTGAAAATTCTCTCAAAATTGTACGGGCCTTTAGGCGAGTGCAATTTGAAAGAATTCTCAAATATCAAGAGCAATGTGAATCTTTAATTGCTTGAGCTTTAATACGATTACTCATTTGTTATGACTGAGAAAATTGCGAATGCACGCGCGTTTATTTGCACTACAGTGCAAATTAAGAATTATCGATAAATTCGCCTGCTCTCAGCCAATCACAATGAAGTAATTTTCTCAGTCGCATAATAAACTTTTGTCATTAGTTCATATAGTGTGATCGTCCGGTGAGGGTAGTTCTTTTTTCATTTTGTCATTATCAGTATAAATTTAAATTGCTTATAAATTATTCCCTTGTAAATGATCATATGGAGGTTCGTAGAAAGTCTTCCCAAAACTGACCACTGCAGAACTGTGAATCATCATTAATCATCACGATCACGAAATCAAAATTGATTACGACTTATGCTCCTTTTATGTTCTATGTGCACCGATTTCCATTCAATCCATGTATATCCCTTTGTAAGGCCGGGTACAAAATTGAAAGGTTGGTTTTACTTTTTTGTTTAGTTGTGAAGTCAACCAGCAAATGTTACGACACAGTGACAGGAAAGTATTACAGAGAGGCTGAACTGTGGCAAAGAGATGAGTGTACCTCTTGTTACTGTGGAAGTGATCGCAAACCTGAATGCACTGAGACTGCTTGCCCGCCATTGTTTTGTGAAGCACCGTTGAAGATCAAACAAAGATGTTGTCCTGTTTGCCCAGATACCATTCAACAAGGTAAGGACAACTATAGCAAATCTTTTGTTTTTTGTATCTTTTTGCATTTTGTGTTTCCCATGCAGGTATGCAATGCAATTTTTTTTAATATATATGTTCTTCTTCTTTATTCTTTATCCAACAAAACTGTGCGATAGCGGCCCCGCAAATAGCTAGAGAGCTAATCGTGGCGGGGCAAGCCACGATTATTTATATAAATGTTATTCGCCAGCTGGGAGGTCCGTACAGTGACATACTCTGACTGAGGTACAATGCTGCCCAAGGCCGTCATCTCTCTTTATGCCAGTGTACATTCTGCTTCCATTCTGCCCTGTTCTTGGCTTCTGCTCTCATTTCACTGTCGTCATTTCATCCTTCCTGTTATCTGTCTTCTTCCACTGCCCTCCTCCACTACCCTAATGGCACCCTGCAGTCGCTGGATCTCTGTCCACAACGAACCGCATGTCCAGTAGTATTCCAACGCCTTCTATTTGCAATTGAAGCTTTCAATTCGCTCAGTGAATAATTTATAGGCAAACTGTTTTTTTGACCCAAAATGTAGTTGATCTCTGTTACCGAGACAACTTTCTCAAGTTAACAAAAACCCATGTACATATTTTTCCATGGCGCTAAGTAAAAACCACTTATTTTTTCAGGTTGTATGTATGATGGACAAAAGTTTCTACATGGCGACTTCAAACTGCTGTTGGATCAGTGCACATTGTGGTGAGTGTTATATCTGACAGGCGCTGCTCCCTGCGGTCTGATATTTGCCACACAGCAGCTTGAATCAATCAATCGTATACATTTCCACATCGTGGTCTTGAACCCGAGACCTAAAGACTCAGTGTTGGTGCTGTTAATAATTAGACCCTCTTGGTTTCATCTTGGAAGCGTACACCACCCTCAACGTGCACAGATATTTTGTGTACATATATTCTATGTATATTTTGTGTACATATATATATTTATATTGGTGACGCTGTCGCAAGTCTTAATGTGTAATATTTTGATGCAATATCACCACCAGTAAAATCAACGAGAAAACAGTGTTGGCAACAAGGGACACTGTTAATTTGTTGAAAATTGGTTCTGAATTTTAGAAGGTTTAAAAGTCAAAGTTTTACTTAAAACTAAAAAGGTTAATGCTAGTATGAGCATCGGGTTGTAAAATGGCAACCATGCATTTGTGTGTTTTGCAGTAATTGTGATAATGGTGATTGGCACTGTACAAGGGACAGTTGTTTGGGCTCAGAGGGTAAGTCATGAAATTACATTCCATGTGTTTTCTGCTTGAGTATCTTTCAAGCATGAAGGGCGAACAAAGCTCAGTTGAGACACACAAAGACTTGGGAAGGGAAAAGATATGCAGACGCCCATGGCTGCCAGACCAATGCAACGACAGATGAAACTTGCGTACAAAAAGTGAATTGCGTTCGCAGGCTATAGACTATAATACATGTTTTATTCTAAAGGGTACCTGTAATTTAACGATTTGATTCATACTTAGTGGCACTACTGAATGATAATGCACGTGGGAAGTTTGGAGATCACGAACGAACCATAAGAGGTCTGAGACAAACCCTTTTGATTGCTCTCCAGTCTTGCCATGTGCACCATAGCTCGATGTTGAACATCTAAAACACATGAATCAACTGCTTTATAACATTAACAATAGAAATTGTCACGTCATAAGGTACATCTTTGGATTAGCCAGCAAAGTCAAGCTATCAAACTCGGTATATGGGTTAGTGTGCGTCATAGTCCAGACGTGAGCAAAGTTAATTTCGCGTCTCCAGAGAATTGTTATCGCTTTGTGAGTGGTCATCATCGTACAGTTACTTCCATTGGCAATGTCTTTGACATTGCTGGCCCCGCGTTGTCAGCTATGCTATAACACAAAATTGTGTATCTAGTTATGAAAGCTATATTCAAGCACTTAGATGCACTTTTGGTGATAGGCCCTTCATTAGCAATATACACACATGCATGATCAGTTCTGCAGGGCTTTGACTAAAACTCATGATTCGCTGGTGTACAATTTTTAGGTATTAATATTTTTTTTCTTTGTTTCAGTACATGAAGATAGACGGCCGAGCTAAACTTGTGGGTCCGAGACAGAACAAGACAGTCAAAACAGGAAAGTCAAGACAGGGCTGTTATGTGCCAAGGAATATCCAATATTTCATCATAAAATAAAATCATTTTACATTGAAGTTGATTTTGTATATTAACACTGTATATTAAATGCACGGTGAAGCATCTGTGTATATAGGCATTTAGATAATATTTGTCAGGCTGTCATGTTGCAATTTCAGCCTAATCTAGACTTTGATTACTTTAAAATTTCTCAAGAATCAAATACAGTATCGGTGACATGAAAAGAACACGCTGTTTTATTCCAAACCAAAACATAAAACATTGAGCAAAACATGGACGAGTGATAATACATTCTCAAGAGAAGATGAAGGGTAAGATAATTAATCGCCATGTGGGCCTTATTCCCATGGTAATCCCTTTTTAAGTTATTTTAGAAATGTTACCCAGCTCTTCCATGGATATTACTGTTACAACGCATGCTGCATTGATGTTTTTTGTGGAGTAAGAAAACTGTGCGTAAAGCCTCTAGGGTTGTCCAAATCAGAAAAGTCTGCGTCACGGGATTGACAATTTTTAGACCCTCTTGGGATTTCTGCCACCGGGAGTGACTAAAACATATAACTTATGAGGGATTACCTATATTCTTCATGCTCTCTTGACTTGGGTTACCGGTCCAGTGTATCTACTGTTTTACTTATCGAACCGTCATTGTTGAGATTCTTTTCCCGCATTGGGAAATAGGGCCAAATGTATTTAGTGGTGTTTGCCTTTTTTGACCTTTCAGATAGACTTGATAGGTCACTGATCATTTAAATTCAAATGATTTTGCTGTTACAGCGGCTGCTATAAAGCAAGGAAAAGTAGGAGCAAGACTGTCCTTAGTGCCATTAACAGTCAAACTAAATGCCTATAATTGTGGTAGAAAAAAAATGTGCCATTTTTCATCTGACCCAGTTTCGCGAGTCAGATGGGTGCAATCTGACCAAAAACCATGAACACAAGGGTAAGTCTTCTTCCTAAACATTAGACGTTTCTAACTTGGGAATTATGTAATT
>OZ026599.1:8825329-8997829 GCA_964020085.1 Micromussa lordhowensis
GACATTACATTTATTTGAGGTTCAACTGTAGAATAAGATATGTATAGAAATCAACAAAGCAAAAGAACTTACAAAGAAAACAAAACACAAGAATGATACTACAATAACATGTGGATGTTCGTCTAACTATTAAGGTCAATTAGAATGCTTAGAATTTATACAATAAGGTCCAAAACATTTAGAGTCAACTAATTTGTTCTGGCCAGCTGTGATTGGTCCATAGTAAATCAGAATCGATACTTATGACAATAATGATAATTGATGATGATGATGATAATAATGATTGAGCAGGAGAGTAATCTTGTAATGATGCAGGTATAATTCGTTTCCTGTATGTGTTTGACTGTACATGTACAACTGTATGTGTCAATTTACAGTGAGGAATAGATACTACAAATTATGTAAATTAAAACGACTTACTGAAATCAATCAGCATTTTTCCATATCCTTGTTTCATGTGTACTGGCAGGGTAAGTATACATGAAACATTGTAGTTCAAAAAGGACTTCTTTTCCTTCAAGTGAAGAAAATCAAAAACATCAAGATATTACGCTAAGCTGTGTCTGCATAGCTGTGTTGTGCACCAGAGTGGTTACTTAAAGGATTCTGTTAGTTCTTCCACTGCACTTTAGCAACATAACATGATTGTATAGAATTATGAAATTCATAATGAAGCTAAAAGAGGTATGAACGTTTTTGCATCTTTTTTTTGTGCTAAAAGACCCTTTTGAAAAAGAATTCAATGTTATTCCACAAGTCCATCCCTCTCCTTCACCTCACATCCTTTACTGTTGAACAGTTTTTGCAAAATAATAACAAATCTCCGGTGGAACGAAAATATATAATGTGTCTTACCTTTGAAAAGTAACCAATCATGTGACAGCCTGTTGAGTCTGCTACTGTCATGACATAAAACAGGAAAGGTTCCACATCATAGTACAGAGTCTTGTGATTAAGAAATAACTTGGCCAATAAACACAAGTTTTGGCAGTAAACCTAACCAGCAGAAACAAAATAAAGCGCCTGAGTCCCAAGGCATCATTGTAGCTAAATGCAATCAACGTTAATATTCATAAACTTGTCTTTACACCTGTGAAGGATAATGAAGGTTAAACAGCACTGAGACAAGATCTGTTATAGAGAGCTACTCAAAAGGATGAAGATGTTTTAATAAGAAGAAGCTTGTGATTCCTGGGTCACATCCCCACACAACAATGTGACAGTCACTGTATTACAGCCCTCAAAGGGCTCCTTAGGGAAAGAGAAAGGGAGGTCGGCCAAAAACAACATGGCAGCATACAGTGGAAAGAGAGAGGTCCAGAGCAGGGTGGCAGTCCTGGAGTTGTGCTGCAGCACCAGACAAGAGATGATGGAGGGCGAACATGGAGGCCTTATGCACCAATCTGGCACAAGGAGTTATGTGAAGGTGACTTGCCTTTACATCATGTGATAGATGTTTTACAGAAACATTTAGCACTCACATTAATAAGTTTCAGATATAATTTGGTGACTGACCTTGTGGTTTTTTCCATCCACTTCAAATATAGAAAGGCCATTCTTTCGGTATATTTCATCTCCAGGTGGATATCTACTGTGGCATTTAGCCTAAGTAAACAAATAACAAGCTTGAAATGTCAAACATTTGTTTATTCTATACCAAGGTGTGCAAGAGTAAATTCCCCTGGCACCTCCCTAAAACAAAGATGGTTCTTGTGCCCTGCAAAAGGAAAATTTTACAAGAAGTCTTGTCTCAAGGGTAGGAGTGGGGGTAGTTGAAATTCATGTGGCTACTGACTTCAATTCTAGAAATCCAGACAGGATGTAGGAGTTTATGTTACTGCCAATGTAAAGTGTGAAATTCACACTTTACATAACCATACATGTACATGTACATGTATGTATGGTTTAACATGTAGTTCTTGAAAACGTTGTTCAAAAAAGTTTACAAAGTTAACTAAGCTTTGATTGGTTAATGTTCATACTTTGTTGAGGACCAGAAATGAAAGGACCAAAGTTAAGGACGTGCGCACGAAATTTTTCCAGTCGATAGAGTTTTTTTAAATTTTTACTGCAGGCAGATAATGAGTTACTTGTACCAGAAATGCAAAAAAACTTGGGGGTCACCGTCTTCGTTTCAGAGATAAAGTGTGTGGTAAACTATACTGATTTCGAAAAATTGTCGCATATCATCGAGCACGGTCTACAGGGGTTTATAGTTAAAAATATTGAAGGTGAGTCAACGGAGGCAAACGATCATAGTCATATTTTGTAGAAGTGGGTCTGCTGCATAAATAATTCCAAACCTTACTAACGTTTTCACAAAATTTAACCCTCTAAGAGGCATTTGAGACCGCCGTACAGATGCACGAAGAACTACTAAGAACGGAATTCGATGGTGCATTTTGTCAAAAATTTAAACTTCTAGTCGATAGATTTTTTTCATTTTTTCCCTAACCGTAGAAAATCAGTAGAGAAAATGATCCATCGAAAGAAACATTCGGGTCACCGAACGTCCAAGATCGTTAAATCCAGTCAAAGCTCTAGCAATGGCCATCTGCCTTATCATTTGTTTATTTTATGACTTAGCATGTGTGCTCATAGATGACGTGGCATGTGAATTTGCGTGGGCAGTGAGGATGCGCAGAAACAATTAGCGCGAATGTCCTTAAGGCTGTCCCACATGAATGACAAAAATTAATAATGCTACATGCAGTACTGGCCAGGGGAGTGGGGCTGGTTATTATGTACGAGTGCTTGCAACATTCTGAGCATAGACTATGACATCCCTTACCCCCTAGTTGTAAGGCTTACACAATGAACTCTTGCATTACTGTATGAGGACAAGGTGCAAGAGAACATTCTTACATTTGCTGCAGACAATGGCTGAACCAGGAAAATGTGTCATAAAATTAACAGCATTTCAGTGGAAATTCAATGCCTAATAATTTCCATACTAGATACTTCACATCTGTCATAGCTATTTACATCAACACTGATTTACCACTGACAAATTTAATTTACTTACCACATGTCTCCTAAGAACTGTTTGACTCTTCATATATTTGAGACAGAATTCACAGATGTATATTTTACGCAGTCGTTGGAATTCCTCAGGATAAGGAGAGGAGTACCAAGTATCTATCTCAAAAGAACCAAACACGATAGAACGGCTTCCAGATCTACCATTTAATGGCAGCAGTTCCTACAACAACATATATTTGTATGTAAAACATACTATAACAGACTACAAATTGATCAACTGTACTAATGTATATTTGACTTGACATTTTATTAACACATACTATGTAAAACATACTATCATTATTTTAAATCTTGTTTTACATTTCTTAGCATATTTAGCTGTTTAGGTAGTTAGTTATTTTGTTTATAATTTATATTGAAGTATAAGAATTGTTATTAGAGATTAATGTAGTTAGCTCGAAGGTATTAGCATCTGGGTGCTACTCTCAAAATTTGAGACTAAATAAAGATTATGTATGTATGTTCAAAGCTAAGAATACCTATCCCTACTTCTCTTTGGCGTTTACGTTTTTGAAAACTGTTTGGTGAAATTCTCTGCTGTGTTGGATTAACACAACCATTATGGCTTCACAAAGCATTAAATTACCAACTCAAAAGCACTATGTAAAACATTCTAAAGATTTGTGCATTGAGATTTTAGCACTGCCAGCAGAAACATGCACTTATGACTCACATTTTGGCATGATTTCTTCTTCTTCTTTCCCACATTTCTTCATTATTTTCAAAAAATGAAATTTCAGAAATCATTTTCTTTACCTCTTCATTAGCATCTATAGATCTTTTCCAAGCCTCTTTGAACAATTTGAAATCAGTTTCTGTCGCAATGCCTTTGAGAGCCTCTTCATCTAGATGATCAACAACTGAAGCAGCATTTGTATCTGATTCACAGGGATGACCTGGCATGTTATGAAGATTTTCACTAGATAACTTGCTCATCTTTCTGCCATTGCCTTTCTGCAGACTGTGTTCCTCTGGAGTAATTTCTTTACTTGTTACAGCTGCACGAATCTTTTCTGGCATAAAGGACAGCTGAACCTACAACCACACGGAAGCTAAATTTATTAGCTAAAATAGTCAGAAGGAATCGGTCTTGATGTTGAATGGCTGGTTTGAGAAATGTGAATTTTTTTATTATAAACAATTTTAGCAACTTCCAAGGGGCATGCTTAAAACACAAAAATGGTGAAATGACGAAATGATGAAATGTCAACAGCACTACGGTTATCCTAAATAGTGCTCAGGTTAGCTTAAATATCACTGACTTAAAAGCGGTTAGCTCCCAATAATTGTACGAGTTAACTGTATCCCACATTGTTTGGTGCCATTTCATCATTTCACAATGCCCACTTCCAAGAGCACACAACAGGAACTTTCGGCAAATGTGATTGAGTCTTTTGGGTATATCAACTGATAACATTTTTTGTACTCAAATATATTTGGAGGGATTACCTTTCAAGCAGCTGTCATATTATCATCAAACATTTTTGGGGTAGTTTTCAGTGGGTAGTATTGTATTTGTACGGAGGAGGATAAACATCACCTCTAAATACATGTATCAACATTATTGTTAGTGAGGCACACATTTTTAGCTGCTTTTGTTTACATGCTCCTTGTTTACATCCTTCAATTAAAGTATAGCCTAAACTAAGGAAGAGTTCATCGGCACTCAAATCTTAAGTTCACACTTGAGGATTCTTATCAACTGACTTTGCTTCTTAATGTCTTCTTGGGCGTCTCAATCTTGTTGGGTGATCTGCTTGATTTAACCCTTGTTTGCTCAGGAGAAAGTGCCAGCTCCTTTTCTCTTTCTTTTGCCTTCTCCTGTTGGCCAAACAATAATAGTTCAAGCATTCTTATAAATCGTGAACTTATTACCCTTGTACAAAAACATTGTACAATGTAAACCAAAAAATATGATAGCATGGCTTGGGGTACACAGTGTATAGCCTGGTCCAGGCTCTCGGTCAGTGTGGAGGATCAGAAAAGTGGGCGGGTGATGAGTGGGGGTCAGAGCGGACGATCAAAAAGCAGGCGGGCGACAAGCAGGGTCTGGTAGAGAAAAAGCTGAGGTCAAGAAAGCCTGTTAGCATTGTTTTAAAAACCTCATTCCAGTATACCAAAAGAGTGTCAGGGGAATCGAAATGGTGCCGAAAACGCATGTCCAAGCTCGCTTTTCAGCCCAGGCCGAAATTCTGTTTCGTTTACATGGGATTTTTTTTTTACTTTTACCCTGTTTGGCCAGGCTGAAAATCCTAGCAGCCCAAACTGAATTGCGGCCTGCGGGGCTGTAACCTTCTCCAGGTAATTGCCAATTTCATTTTAACAGGATTTGTTTCAGAAGCTGGGCTAAAATTTTAGATTGGGATGAAATTCGCCATTTAATCGGGCTCTTAGAGACCTGCGTATGTTTCTTGCATCACTTGGATCAAGCTTTTGTCTCTCGAGCTCATACATACGGAGATTATGACAGTTTGACACATGAAACAGTTTCTTTTTTCAAGTTGGCAAAATTAGTTTTTTTAAAACAATGTTTACAGGCTCTCCCTCCCTGTCCTCTTCTTTCCCGGATCCTGCTCACCGCTGATCCCAGTTGTCGCCTGCCCAATTATTTGGATCGTCCCTACTGACCGAGAGCCTGGAACAGGCTACCCAGTGTAGAACTGCACAAATTTTATGTGTTGACAGACTATTAGAGAAATTTGACTACTGGTAATTTTTGTCACAACAGTCAAATCCATAAACATTTACTCAGTTTGACAAAATTTTGTCAAATCTGCCAATTTCATTTATATTTACTTCATGCATTTCTGTGGCTGAAGCAGATGGTGCTTACCTAGCTTGCTTAATATGCAGATATCACAAAAAAAAAGTTGTGAGTGAAACCAATTTAGTCTCAACACTGGAGACTTCATTTGCAGCTAAAACATTTGTCTTCCTCTAGCTTTTTCTGATCATTTTTGACTTCACATCATATATTTTTTTTAACTGCCCTGACTAATTTCATAATTTTTTGTACTTTCCACATCAACATCCTCATTTTTCCCCTTATAATTTTCATACACGAAAATGTGGTCAAAACAAAAACAACTTTGAAGTTGACAGATGACAAAAATAATAACCCCAACAGGTGACAAAATATCTTTAATTAGTATATACCACACAAGTGAATAGCACTTTTCGTGCATGCTGATTGGCTAGCTCCGAGGTGATTAGCCAAGTACTGTTCACCTCCGAGCAGCCAAAGAAAAACAAAATGGTTTCCCGTTTCACTTTGGTTTCTGAAGAGGAAATTCTTTCAATGAACGAGGAGGCTGTACCAAAAAAAACAAAATTGGAGTAACAGTATTTAATGGCAAGTCTCTCCAACCTCATATTCTAAGGCAAAAAATCAAACTTGTTTACGAAAACTGTCAAGCACTAAAATTACAATGTAAACAATGAAACATCTAATGTTTTACAGCTTTCAACAACAAGAGGAATTTAACTCAACCATTAAGGAAATGACACCACAGCAACTTAACAAGTGCCTGCAAAAATTTTATTTGTTGGCAAGAAGGCGAGACAGAACTTTTCACAAATGAATGGTCGCAACTTCTTTCAAAATAAAGATTTCACAACCAGGGATAAGAAATATATTTATCACTTGTTTTACAGTTTGCATGATTGTTATTGTAGGTAATTTTAATTGAAAACAAACCTTGCACTCTTGTGGTGTCATATTATGATACTTTGGACAGCCAGATGTAGTATGATGCATTTCAAATTTGCCTGTTATGTGCCCTTTCCCATCACATCCTGGCGTGGGACACTTCTTTCTTCTTTTAACAGGTTGTCCTTCTTTAGCACCATTGTTCAGTGTGTAAAATGTGCCAGGTGAACTTTCTGATTCATAGTCAGTTTGAGACATTTCTAAAGGTGTTTGAACTCTCCTTGGTCTCCCTCGCTTTTTCTTAACAGTACAAGTCTCTACAGTGTTAGTTAATTGCACAGTGTTTGTGTTTACTGCTACACAGTCAGGACACATACTGGTGCCTTGCACTGACACTTGCTGAGAAACACACGATGAGTGGAATCCTTTGTCACAGCTGTCACACATGTCAAGTTCCACCTACACACACACATGGTCAAGGCAATAATTACTGCAAGCTCAATTAAAACATCAACATTATGCCAAAGCTGACTTAGTGAAGCTACAATTTGGTGACATCAGACACATGACCTATACAATAAAAAAAGGTGTGGAACAAAGTAATAACTACATGTAGCACTACACAGCACCAAGCAACTTCAACTTTTTTATTGAAATTCTTTATCTCTCATTCACTTCCTACCTTTTTAAAAATTACATGGTTGTATATTTTAGCCCCTACTAAAAAACATAATCACCAAAAGTATTGACCGGTTTCACTGAAGTAAATTCAGCAGAAAATTGCCAGATCTCTACAGTGTTTCATGACGATGACACACCTAGCAAATTGACTGGCTGTGAGAACATTGCTCCTACCCAGTGTGAAAAATCTTCACATGATTTTCTTATAAACCAAATCAGTTAAAAAAATATTTGCCTGATTGCGAAAAACAATTACCTTCCTATTCAAAACCTTAATGAAAACCTTTAAGTTTTTATCAAGCTGTACACTCAATCAATAAATACATATTTTAATTAAACCAATTTCTCATAGTTTGACCACAGGTTTATGCAGGAGCTATTCATCAAGTCTTTACCAAGGATCAATTTCTCAAACTACATGTAACAGAATTTTAACTGACAGTTGATGGCTTGCTCGATGCAAAAGACAAGAAAGTCATAGAATAAGAGCTTACCTCACTGTCAGCTGCCTTGCATATATAACACATTTTACACTCTTTACATTGCCACAAAGAACTGTCCAACCCGGGACAGGTAGTGCTGGATAGGTTCAAGCACGATCTGTGTCCTAGCACAAACCAAATTAACAAAATTGACACAAGGTAACAAACCATGTCCACATTTTACAATTATTGTACTGGGATCAGCAGTCATCATGAAATTTAGCTCTACAAAATTATACTGTATGTAGTGGTATAAACACACTTTAAATTGTAACATTGACTCATTAGTGTGAACAAAAGCACCACAAGAACCTCCACAAGAAACTACAGCAATCAAGGACATGAACACCAATGCCCTAAAATTTACACTTTTGTATGTGCTTCTTTAGGGCCCATTACACAGGAGATTTTTGTCACGCAACTCAATGCAATTTTTGTTGCATTGTAATTTCAAATTCAAAGCCGCATGTGTAAACCAGCTACAATTTTAGCACCATTTCTCGCCACAATTGGATAAGTTTTTTAAGTAATGGTTGTAGAGGAAAACTTTTCTGCTGCTTGTTTACAACTACATTGCCACTGTTGTCTTCAGTGTTCAGTGACAATATACAAGTGCACTCCTCTGAATTTCCTTTCCTCCATAGCTACACTTCATTTGTTGCTCCTCCTGTAATCACGGGAGTTGGTCTAGTACAAGCAAGAGCTTCTTGGCTGTATCTCAATTAGAAGTTCTTCCTGTATGTCCACAGTCGGTTTCTACCTCGTTTTTCCTTATTCAACTTTTGCATCACAAAAAACCTCATGGTAGGTCCCTCCTGGTTGAAGGATGTCACTTAAGAAATCACTGCAAAATTGCACAAGATTTTGAGCACATTCGAAACTCCTGTGATATAGTGACTATAAATTCCAAATAGAATTGCGCTGAAATCACACAATTTTGAATTTGCAATTTCAAGGTGACAAAAATTGCACTAACCTAGTTGCACAACAAAAATCAGCTGTGAAATGGGCCTTTAGAAATCTTGTTCCTGCACATTTAATTTTCAGCAAGAAATACATGTTACACAAAACACTACAGCTTTAAAATATTCATTTCTGATCATTCTTGGCTGCTGGTTTGACAAAATGTACTAACATTCAAGGTCTAGCTCTCTTTGGTAACATGGACGTTTCAAGAACCCTGTCTCAACCTGAGATCAATTACCAGCTGTTTTGTCAGTAAGGATTTCCTTTCAATGCACTCAAAATACAGCAAGAAATTGTAGAGCTTAGAGTAAACGTTGTACGTTTTTAATGCAATACTTGAAAAAAAAAAGGTTCCAAAAGTAATTCTCATACAAGTCATGTACATTTAATTATTCTGGACTGTTGTACATACAGATAACAAGGTTTCTTCAGGGTGTCAGGGAGCATTGAATGAAAATGTTTTATGATTCTTACCAACTGTTTTACAATTTGAACATTGTAAGAACTCCTGATCATCCTCAAAACCATGACAAATGGCACAATCTTGTTGGATATCTTCTGAACCACTTCTTGTATTGAGTCGAGTCGATCTTCTTTTTGCTGGCAATGCAGAAACAAATGTCAATGTTTTTCAGGTTATTGAAAATGTCTGTCTGGTTGGTATGTTAACTTTTATTTACAGCTTGACCAATAGGCAAGCTGGAAAACTGGTATTCTTTGCACCCTGTGTAGGGCCATTCTATTGAGTGGTCCAGGTTCAAGTGTTGGCTGGGATCATTGTGTTGTGTTCTTGAACAAGTAACATCATTCTCATAGGACCCTCTTGACCCAAAAGCAAACCTAACAGCAGCAGCTCCAAGTTCTGTGATGGACAGTGGCATCCCACCAAGGATTCATACTCTTTTTAAACCAAAAATCTAGGAACAATTTTCTGAAACAATGTTGAATCAATGAATCTCTGATTAAATAACAATGCTAATGGAATCTAAAGTAATGATAACAAGAACATGTCCCCACTTACTTATTAATAATTATTTTCATACACTAACCTTTGGACACTTTCTTATTTCTCTGAGGACAACTTGATGATCTTTTACTAGGGGAAGGGCTCCTTGTTGCATCACTGTTGCTGTCAGAAATTTCCACTACATCGACCTCGAAATCTGAATCGTCTGATAAATCATTGGTCACCTGAAATTGTTATACCAAGAAAAACAAGAAATAAATAGTAAGCCACATGCAGATGCACACTTCACTTGTCCAAGTTTAAATTTGATGTTGATTTAAACCCCTCCAAACTCAATTAGATTTTTACTTCTTTGTTATCACAATGAGAAACACAAAAAAAATTAGCATCAATTGGATGCAAAACCAATTTTCTGATTGATTTTTCCTACCAATCCCATCTTGCCGCCGTACAACCAAAAACAACCTTATTTGAATAAATTAAAAAACTACAAGATCTAGATGCACGAATAACAAAAACAGTAAAGAGCCATGATTTCAGTGCATTCATCGTACATGTCTGATCAGTGGCGGATCTAGGGGAGGGGCCCCCCCCCTTATTTTGGGTAAAAAAAAAGAAGAAATGACTGTAGGGAAAATGGCCGCCATGGCAAGTAAATCAAGACCCCCCCCCCCCCCCTTTAGCTTAAGGTCTGGATCCGCCACTGTAAGGGTGACATAACTAAGAAAATATTGCATGAATGTGAGAGGTCTGCTACACTGCACCTATACCTCCTTCATTTGAATACGTTGACCCTCTGAATGGTATTATTATTCAGACCTTGTGGTTTGGGAGTACCTCTAGAATTCACCCACATAATTATCTTTTGTCTTCTTTTAGCTCCAGCGGCCTAAAGGGCTACAGAGACAGAGCCCCACACTCATAGAAACCTGTGAATTGCTTTTCTCATGGAAACAATGGCTAACGGTATTGCTCGTGGGCACGTATGCAAAACGATGACAACATGGCGTTTATACTCCAGCTAATTAGGACATGCAGCCTTGGTTTACAGCATACATTTTTTATATTGAACATTCATTTTATGGTCAATTGACACCTGTCAAAACAAGGTATCTGCTGACCAGTATCACATGGCAATATTGCTGGCTCAAGTTTTGAGCTTATCAAGGACACTTATTTTCTGAAGTTAACTGCTGACTAAGAACCGGCTTTTCAACTGGATCACAGGCTCAAACCAGGTTAACTTACTGTAATCAGGGCTCGGTTGTTCGTTACTAAGCTGGTTAACACTAAAGCCCTGGTCAAACAGCGCATGATAGTCGATGATAGTTGTAGTCGATGATAGTTGAAGTGTGCGCTTCCGTTTGACCACCAACTATTGTGTACTATCATTGACTATCATCAACAATCATTCATTTTGAGCTTGTTCAAATTCTTCATGATAGTCAAATGATAGTTTTTCCCATTTGACCAAGCGTATGATAGTTAATGATAGTTTTTCGGTCAGCTGTATTTCCCAAAAATCGGTGGGCTCATTTGAAATGGCCTCATAAGTTCCTCACGAGACTAAGCTGCAGCTTCAGAAATTTGTGTTTATAATGAAGATGATAATCATGACAAAGAAAATATTGAAGACCAAGATAACATAGAGAAGAGATCTTTGGAAGAAAGCGTCAACTCGCAAGAGTTAGAAGAGACACCGCAAAGGGGAAGCGTATCACTAAATGTTGATTGGGTAAAAAGGGAATGCGGCAAGATGGAGTAATGACCTGATATTACATTTAATAGACGAATATGAGGCCCGGCCCTGCCTCCGGCCTGGAACTAGCTGCCCGCGCGATTTTCCTCGCGCGACTGCCAGTGAACTATTGTCAGCTATCACGAACTTATTTGGCTGATTGACCATGTGAATGATAGTTGGTGATAGTTCGGAGAGAATCAACTATCATCGACTATCATGCGCCGTTTGACTAGGGCTTAACCCAGGATAGAAAGTTGACCAAACTATAAATTTTTGTTGTATATAAATGTTTCTCACTGCTTATGTTTTGTGTACTTCGTGATTATTCAAACTCAGAAGACCAAACAATGTAAACAGAAAACCCCACTGCCAAGTTTAAAAAAAAACTCAAATCAAAATTCTCATTTATTTTGAGTTAGGTTAATCAGGCTTTGAACGACCCTGGCCAGGATAGGGCTGCAAATAACAGCCGGTCAATGGACAATGTCCAGTCAGAATTGGGTATTGACCAGACAAATCCTTGGATTGCGCACATAATGTTCATTTGGTTTGATGAAATGCTTATTGGTGAATTTTTTAAAGGTTATAATAATTATTGTGTTGAGTCTTAAAATGATATGTATTTTATTGGAGCTCCACGTTTTGGCTTGGCTAAATCTACATAAGCTGCTTATGTATTCTCTTACTGTTCCATTTTGCAGTATTTCTTACAGTCATGGGCTCCAGTTTTTTAACAATGTCAGTGGGCTTTAACTTCATTTATAGTATAAATTAGCCTTGATATATAAGCTGTCCACTTGTTTTGAACTAACACATGGCTATGATTTTGAAGTAGAGCCAAAACATTCTAATAAACCAAAACTTGGTTTTCAACAATGATATGATAATAATTTTATGTTACCAGCTCAATATATATGATATAAGACCTATGGATTAAAAATTCAGTTGTGATCAGTGGCATCAAAATTGCCCCCGTTTACAGACGATCCATATTCCAAGTTGAGTGGCTCATAGCCACTTTGACTTTATTTGACCATTATATTTCATTTCCGCAAAATGGCATAAATCTGCTAGACTGGTAGCCTTTTTAACCTCTTAAATCAAACAATCTACAGGTAAGACACTTTCAAAGGTACAGGTATAATATTGTTCTCAAGTTCATGGATGATCATGTGTAAATTGCCAGTGTTGATTGAGTGTTGATCGAGGGTCATTGAATGTTGATTGAGTGTCAAATACCGGTAAGTGTTGGTCTAGTGTCAACTGAGCATCAATTGAGATGTTGATTGAGTGCCGATGAATGGTCAATCGAGGGTCAATGAGGGGTATAGATCGACACACGACTGTGGATGCCTTTAGCTCACATGATCCGTGATTTCTGTGACTTCTGTTTATACTCAAGACATACCAAACATGAGGTTGGTCTTCTGTTAAAGAGGAGAAATAATTATTTCTGGCACTAACACTTTACATAATTGAAACACTACTGCATCGTGACAGTTTAGTACTAACAGCAACACTTGTATTCTAGTGAAAAAGTGACAGCAACATTTATCTCTAGCAAATTGAAAATAAGATGACAGACAGGTTCAAATACAAGTGACAAGCAAAACCAGACAACTCCTTGGAAGCCTCTTCTGAAGGATAACATTGCCTTAGATATCCAACCCCCGGGCTGACCTGTTATAGCAAATGCCCTACTCTGGGGCAGGAAAAGTTGTCAAATGCCCAACAAATGCCCAGGGATGAGGTGACTTGGAATTGACGGAGCGACAAACACAGATAAATGGCTGAAAAATTAAATTAAACTTCACATGCGGTACCATAAGTCATTGCACACAGTGTATGAAGTTTTGTTCTCCTCGTACATTTTGGAGGATGAACATAGCATTGGGCTAGAATGTAGAATACTGGGCCTCTCATTTGCATCTCACTGTATCTGAATGGTTCCTTTTGTTTCTAGATGCTTCGTTCTTAGAAGCATTGAGAGATGGCTCAGTATTGTAATTGCATCTAATAGTAAAGTAGTTACCCATACTATTGAATGTTTACAAATCACTAATTCATCCCTATTTAACATATGGTCTTCCAGCCTGGGGTCAGGCAAGTAAGAAGTATCTTAATAAAATTCTAATTCTCCAGAAAAGGGCTCTTCGTTTGTTGTTTTTCGCAGATGTTCATGATCATGCAATTCCTTTATTTCTTGAAGCCAATGTTCTTCCCATAACATTTCTATATCATGAATGTGTAGCCAGTTTAATGTATGACATCAATAGTAACAATGCACCAATCAACATGCTGCATTTATTTAAGGAAACATCCAGCATTCATTCGTACAATACACGATCATCCACCTGGGAACCTTTATGTTCAAAACTCTAGACTGGAAATGCAAAGGCGTTCTTTCTCTCGACTTGGGATAAGACTATGGAATGAGATACCATGCCATATGAGGGTTTTGCCAAAAAAAAAAACATTTAAAAGGGTTCTTCGAACGTCGCTATTAAATATTTTGCAAAACAAAGATGACTATATTCAGATCCCTGTGATAATTAAGAAAGTTGGAGAAGTTGACTAATAATATATATTTTTTTTTCTCTTGTTTTGTAAATAACCAAGTTCCTTGTAAACTGTGTTTCTCTCTAATTAGTATGTAAAATATAGTTGCGAGTAGATTTGCTGGTCTTTAATTATCAGTCGATAGATATTTGTCAATAATCAGTCCTTTTGTAATTTGTACCTTTAATTTGTTAAACTAATTGCTGCTGGCTAAATTTGTCTTTCAATAGGTGTGTTCTTGTATTTGGCTTACCCCGCCTCGATTAGCTTTTTCTAGCTATTTGCGGGGTAGGCCATCCACTAACTATTAAGCTTATATTTGGTTTAATAAAGTTGTTGTTGTTATTGTTGTTGTAGTTAGACAGGTCCACATCAGGACTTGGATCTTGTCAAGTCTGTAAACCTGCATTGTCAAATAAAGCTGTATGTAAGCTTATGTAGGTATGTATGTTTGTATGTAAGCTTAATTAAGCTTATGTAAAATCGTCCCTAAGCTTACTTGTAGTTAAGATGCTATTCCCATTTCTTTGGCGGATCTATAGCCATTGAACTGAAAACACCTCCTTACCTTGCGTTTTGGCATGACGATTCGTGATTTAAGCCCGGAAAGAAGGGCTACGGTCAAAAATCTCTGAAAATATAAAACATCGCTGTCTGGAATGTAGACGCCATCTTGGATGATTGGCCGCCAAAACGAAAAGCGCACGCGCGCGTCCCCGCGCGCGACTCATCCCCAGGGTCTTCTAAACTTTTCAAAATGGTGGGCTGGAGAGACGCCCAATCATCTTACTTGCAAACAAGAAGCTATTTCTCAGAAGGAACCTGTGTTTTGTTTCCGGAAAAGGCTGAGAAAGGCTGGGGTTTGGATGTCTTGTGCATCAGAGGACCCGGGGTGAGGGGGATTTGTGCTAATGCGCCACTTTGTGCAGGACTGATCCGCTCAGTTCCCAGTGCCTGGGGTTTTGGTCCTGGCGAGGTATAGTACTTTCGTGAAAGAGAAAGGGCTAATTAATTTAAGTTGTCTACACTTATTAACAATTAGACCCGTAGCCCGAAAGGGCTACGGGTCAATAGCCCATGAGGCGAAGCCGAATGGACTATTGACCCGTGGCCCTTGAGGGCGAAGGGTCTAATTGTTTTAGTATCACCCAACTAGTCGGACAGAAAAGGGAATAATAAAGTTTGCAAATGCAAGTTGAAAAAATCTTTATTTGGCGAAAAAAGCGAAAGAAAAACTGGCGAATTTCGTACTCGATGACTATTGCTAATAGTCCCCTAGTAGCGTAGCCAATCAAAATGCAGGATTTGCATTAGTCCACTAGTTGGGTCATACTAATATCAGTTATTACAGTCAACACACTTCGAAATGTAGCTAGGAGCACTCCCTTATGTCGGCTATATATGTATATTCAGCCTCAAAGAGTATGGCTTTTAAACACATTTTAGTCAGAAATATAGAGTATCTATTTTGGTCATTTTGGTTTTAAACTGGGTATGATTTTTGGACTGGTCTTGAATTAGGTATGTTTTTTAAAAGCATACTTTTTCATTCTATGTTTTGTTGCCAGTGACGCAGTATATTTTTCTTTTCAAAAAGGACGTCTTATGTGTGACGACAGTTGTGCAATTATTCCTCCGCTTTTGCTTGAACATCAGGAAGCTAAAATGCAAATACTATCGGTGTTGTCATGGAAATCAGCTCTTGAAATGCCGCGGCATGTCAAAATACAAATTTTCTTATTTTTAAAAGCGCGCTCTTAGAAGTACAGCTACTCGAATTGTGGCGGAAAATTTTACAAATTCAACTAAATCTGTAATATGTCGACACCTACGATATAAAGAAAACCTTATACGAAAGCCATATTGTACCTATTTTAGAATGTAAAAACGTTAATTAAAGATCAATATCATGTTTCAATCATAGGCGTACGGGCACCTCCGGACTTGGGGGGGCGGTGACGTTCTTGCCCGAAAAAATTACGCAATGCCCGAAAGAGTGGGGATTGAAACCGGGATGCAAATGGAGACGTTCATCATTTTCTCATCTAATGAAACTGCTATCGTCGGAAAAATAGCTCAACTGAAAGTTTGCATACT
This sequence comes from Micromussa lordhowensis, assembly GCA_964020085.1. Lineage (NCBI taxonomy): Eukaryota > Metazoa > Cnidaria > Anthozoa > Scleractinia > Lobophylliidae > Micromussa > Micromussa lordhowensis. The sequence goes on from OZ026599.1 coordinate 8,841,514, forward strand.
TAATTCTATCAACAGTGTCAATGTTACACTCAAAAAGTTCTTCCTTCCATGGCGTTGTCCGAAAATGTCAATCATCTTGTCCATACTGTTGACAATGACTTGTCACCTAAGTTTTTCACTTTTTGTCCACGGAGTTCACAGAGAATCGAACGAACGTCAATGAGGAATTTTAAAACAAACCTACATCTGAACTCGTCAACCGGTCGTCAAAATGTTCTCCCGCTCTTCGCGAAATTGACGCGAAAATTAGACGCGAACTGCAGAAGATGTTTAATAGCGAAACGATACACTTAACACTTTATAGGATGTTATTCAAATTACCAAATCTCTGAAGACACCACTTACGGGCATCTAATGACCTGAAAAGTAATTAACTAGCTAGAAACTTTATTTATGACTTTTGGAAATCACGCCAACAGAATTATTTTATAATGCTTTCTTCCAAGTGTCGTGGGTGTCAGTAAAACGCGGGGCCGGGGTCGGGGCCGGGGTCGGGGCCGGGGTCGGGGTCGGGGTCAACTTTTTATAATTTACTTTTTTGTTATTTTCATGTTTTCCTTTTGTTTTCTTTGTTGTGTCTTTTTCTTTATGATATTACCTAATGCTAATAATCAACCGCTCAGGAGAAATCGCGAATTACACGCTGAGCATCATGGGGTGGTTTTCAATCGCTTTTCCCGCTAAATGTACACGACGAGATGAACCATCACTTCTCACTCGTTGGAAGTATGGAAGGCAGCGGGAGTGTTAATGGTAAGTTCCTGCACATTGCAGCTTGTATGTTTTGTTTCCTTTCGTTTCTTGGAAGAGTATAAGATAAGGTGGACAATTCACGAAACTAATACCCGCATTGAATTGAATTCAGTTGCTTGGAGTGTTGTCCATCACCGATGGCCTATATGATAAGCTTTTGGGACTAATAACTCATCTTCAAAGGCTTAAAATACTCATTAGACCATAGTGGATATCTTGAGGGTTAACTTATGGACTATGCTATTTTGATATCATCAGATTCATCGCACGTAGAGTCACATGGTAAGAAATTATGTAACGACTATAATGAGCTTATTTGATGGCTGATCTTACTTAGCTCTCCTAATAACCGAAAAATTATATTTTAGAGATCTTATTAGAACATTTAATTACCGTTGTTGAGCTACAAGATCGACTTAAAGCATTTAGTGGCATGAACTGTCTCAAAGATTTTGGTCTTGTCATATCGCTTTCTGTAATAAAGAAATCGGCGCTGGCCTAGAAATGAAATTTGTGCAGCTTGTATATTCGACTGTTTGACGAACTGTCACACGGATTGTTTTCGGTATGACCTCCACCGCATTTCATTCTCTTGTTTTATATATGCCAATTCGAAGATATAGTAATTAAGGATTCACTGCTGATGAAAATCGAGAAATCTGCGTTGAGGTTAAGAAACCGAAAAAAAGGAAATAACAAAAAAGAAAAAAAAAATTGACCCCGACCCCGACCCCGGCCCCGGCCCCGCGTTTTACTGACACCCAAGTGTCGTTGCCCGAATAGGCCTTATCACGGTTTCCGACGTCATTTTGACGGGTAGGCAAAGCGGTCAGAAATTACAGTGTTTGTATGGGAATCCGATGGCAAAGAACTTTTTCCAAAATCGAATTTTACGCAATTTGTGAATCGCAATGTTAAAATATCAGGTGGAAGATAGTATTCACCAAGTTTGAAGGATGTAACTTAACTAGAAGACGCTCAGTTAATTTTTATAATTTAGCATACATTTGTCTGTAATTTTTTTTTCGGCGCCGCCGCGTCTTCCCAGCCAAATTTACAGACAAATGTATGGAAAATTATAAAAATTAACTGAGCGTCTTCTAGTTAAACTACAACCTTCAAACTTGGTGAATACAATCTTCCACCTGATATTTTAACATTGCGATTCACAATTTGTGTAAAATTCGATTTTGGAAAAAGTTCTTTGCCATCGGATTCCCATACAAACACTGTAATTTCTGACCGCTTTGCCTACCCGTCAAAATGGCGTCGGAAACCGTGATAAGGCCTATTAAGAGCGATTTGCCCGAAAAATAACATTATTTCCGCAGCTGGGGGGGCTGCAGACCCCCCCCCCCCCCCGGCTCGTACGCCTATGGTTTTAATCGAACCTTTAGTATAGTCCAAGCGCTCCAAGTGCGTGTCCTTTTTCCGTAAACAGCCACAGAAAAGGGGCGGCCGGATTGTTATTCCTGACAAGTGTTCTGATCCATCAAAAATATGTCGCCATAGTTGTGATCTTAAACACATTTAATTCAAGCACGGAAACGGATATCTTCGTTTCTCTAGAATACATCGCTTTAGCCTGACTTAGAACCATTTAAGTCGCCAATATGACATTTTAAGATCCTTTTGTCTCCTTGTCACGAAATTAAATTTGGTCTCAACAAGTTGTTTTTGTAAGCCCGGATAACGCTCATACTTACTATGTCAATAAATCACTCTGAAACTGAAAACAGTACCATTTCTTAGGCTTAAAATATCGCATTGGTGGACAAATCGCGTGATATCGTGGTGTCTCTACCTCGAAAATATACTTCCTTTTCATTATCACTATCCGATTAGAAGTCCAGTTCGTAGTTTCTTGCCTAATATAATAACGAGAAACGAAAATTTCAATCGTAATTCCCCATTTTCTTACGAGGCAACAATTGAAACGTTGCAAATGCTACACTTTGTTGCGATGCACCGGCGGAAATTTTGCAGCCTTATTTACATTAACAATTACGAACTTTATTTTAATTGGACATTACCTCCACTATGTAAATAGTTCACCCCTGAACTGAAAACAGTACCTTTTCGTTTCTGAGGAAACGAAGCAAAAAAGTTCGAAGGATAAAGAAGTGTCCGAACTATTTAAAGTCACGGGTAATGGGCTCCTGTTACAGTATTTTAAAATTGGTTCATGCTTTAGCGCGCACTATCGAGTTTTAGTAAATTCTCAGCTCCGACTATTGCATTCCTAGCTTTTGATTGGCTAAAAAACCAATAGCCAAAAAGCCAATAGTCGGAGTTTTACGTCATATGGAAAATAGTGCGCCAAGTTTAAAAATTTTCCGCACGAAGTTTTCAACTTCAGCCCTCTATAATGGCCGAAATAAAAATCGGCGGCAAAACTAAGACAATTATTCCATTCCCTTGTTGGATATGAAGTGATTATGACCAACTCGCGCTACGCGCTCGTTGGTTATTTTATCACTTCATATCCAACTCGGGCTCATGGAATAATTGTTATATGGAGCACGTGTGACGTTTGGAGAGCACGAAAGAAGCGTAAGAGTTGCCCAAGGCGATAGCCGAGAGTAACTCTAGCTGCTTGAGTGCTCTCCAAATTTTCCGCGTGCTCCATAACTCGATAGTGCACAGCTAAAAACATGAACCAATTGTTTTATAACATAGCCGGTGGAATGGTGCATCAAATACGACTCGAAAAACGGACAACAATATCAGAAGTAATTGTTCGTGGTAATGACGAATTGGCGCTGATGCAGAGTCTCCTTTTCCGTTGTTTTCCTCTTTTTCTGTCTTGTTTAAGAACTCTAGCCCAAGAGAAAAGGTCGCAAAATTGTCTTCGTTTCGGGACTGGTGGGCCGAGTGTCTGTTTGTATCTATTATTGTCGCGAAACATAATATTTTTCCCCGCGCTAACAATGCCACTCGAGCAAAAAAAATTTCTGGCGAAGCGATTTGCTCACGCTATCAGCATGCACTATCGGCATTTTGAGCACGCTTACGTATACTGAATTTGTTGATTGCGCGGCTCTCCCAGCTGTGTTATAAAGAACTTTCAATTGCGCACATTCTTCTTGGGATGTAACCTGCTTTACTAAATAAAATGGTGATGATCATGACATGATGATGGGCGCTGCCATCTCAATAGAGCTAGAGCTCGGATTAGGATTTGCTCGTTCTTCTTATCACTGAGAGGGAAAATTTCCGGTTTTTTTATGAAATCATAATGCAGATAAATTTCATTTCCAGTCTAATTCGAGTTTTGTAGGCGAAAATTTACGCAAGCTGTGTTTCAGCAAAGTGTCCGAAATATTTGTCCGAAATTTGTCCGAAATAAGATAAAAAAGTACCCGGAAATTAAACGTCCGACATTTTCGTTAGCGTCCATGTATTCCATTTCCATTATCGATAGATAACCGTAAATTGGCTAACCCGAGAGCTATTCAGGCTACCCTGAGAGTTATTCAGTCTAACCTGAGAGCTATTCAGGCTAACTTGAGAGCTATTCAGTCTAACCTGAGAGCTACTCAGTCTAACCTGAGAGCTATTCAGTCTAACCTGGGTGATATTCAGGCTAACTGCAGCGCTATTTAGGCATAATTGTAGTTTGTATCGTGCAGTCTGCAAATGTCATGCACCGTTCATTGAGCTGGTTTGATCGATCTGCGTGATGCTGCCAAAGTTTAAACGCGGCCATGCCTTCCTAAGTATGGGTAACATTAACCTCTGCGAACCGGCTTAACACGCCGATAGTAAGTATACATTTACGTTTTACGTGACTTCGCACAGCCCCACGAGAATTCACCTAACAGATCACATTTACAAGGTTTTACCGCTTGACAAATCTGTTTACAGGACTAGAGTCCCCAGGGGCGGGCTGTCCCATACTAAAGGACGACTGGAGTGCTCTACGTCTCGCTAAGAGGTGAAAATCACAGATGTTCATCTCACTTATGGGTTTTCAGGACGAAAAGTTCACACATGTGACGCAAATGCAAACACGCGAAGGCCATTCTCTTAGCCAGCGCTACTCGTTTTAAAATGTCGTTACGAGTGTAACTGCCAAGGTCTTACTCAGAAGCTTAACAATAACATGTTATTTATTTATTTATTTAGTTAATTCTTATTATGAAGATGAATATTATTACATTTTTAGTTTATTTAATACAGGTTGTATGTTTCAGATGAGGTATGCCGTTATAATCTTGTTTGAATGAGACTGGAGGCTAAATGAACCGTCACGTTTTCTAGTTTGCCTCCAGCCTAGTTACGTCTAATTGTAGGACAGCTAGAAGTAAAGTTGAAAGAAAAATTTGCAATTTACTATTTGCTTTAAGGGCGAACTAAAAAAAGATAATTTAACTAATTCGGGTATTGGTCTGACAGTAAATAATGTTTAATTTTTTTGAAAAGCACTGAAATAAGTTGTTTGAAATACTTGTAAGTCCTTTCCAAAAATTTATTGCCTGAAAAGAAAAGGTCTGTTTTCCTATATGTGTAATTTGTGAAAATTTTGTATAATTCGAACTCCACTTGCAGTAAAATGATTAAGGCACATTTCATCACAGTTCAAGGTTCGTGAGTTATACCAATAGTCACGGTGACAGAAGGTAGATAACGGTAGAAAACAGTCCCGAAAATAACATTAGTAGACTGGAAATCCGGAGGGGACTCGGACGGGGCCGCTCGTCGTACCTTTCAGGGATTAAAAACGTGTTTCAATTCTATTTATCTACTCAAATTACTATTTTTTTTCTTATTCTATATTTTAACACACCTATATCATACTGGTAAACTTATAGTAGCTCGCCCAGAATAGCTTTGCTAGGTGCGAGCTACTAAGGCTTGTAATTGAATTTTGCAATAATGAACTTACTGTTACTGTTACAGCCAGCCATACAACGGCTTTGTCCAAGGCATTCAGTCACCTTGCCGCATATGTCCTAGAAGTTTAGAGTTCTTTGCAAAACCGCTTTCCCCGCCTTTAAAATCTGATTTACATTTTGAATTAAGCTCACGAAACAATCATCTACTTTACTTCTTTGAGATTAATGAACATTCGCTGAGCTACAATAGGAAGGAGAACTTCAATACTGTATTGCGAAGTTCCCAGCTTGTATATTGGTTTTCGGTTTCACTGCCGTCTAGACTTGTTGTTCCACCATCACACATGCGTCTTGGTCAGCAGTACTTTCAGTGTCGTTACTAACATACGGTTCTCCTTTGTTACCAGTTGACCTCGGATAACGGTCAGCCATGTTCTTGTGGGCTCCTTTCACTAAGTTCAAGGCGTCGGTTTCTTGGCTATGCAAATCAGTCTTGGCTTTCCAGCTGGAATCCAGAATCAAATCAACTTTCCTTTTACCTTCTTCTTGAACTTTCGCTTTGAATGCGGCGGATGCTGCCTCTGCCTGGATCATTTGATAATCTTCCAAAGATTCAAACTTTCCATCAAATTTATTCATCAATTTGAGATTTTCGTACGCTGTTTTGAGCACTTCGGAAGGATTTGTTTTTTCCATTGTCGCAAAGTACAAATCTGCACGTCTCTTACCTTGTTCTTCTGCTAGCTTCTCCATGTTTTCTTTGAAAGCTTTTACCGCCGCCTCCGACTCCAATTTATGATATTCGTAAGGTCTGGGCAGAGATCCGACCTCGTATTGATAACAGCATCGATAAACCACGAGGAAAACAAAACCGAGGACAACGGATATTCCGAGGAACGACAGTGCAATGATTTGGGAATCTCTTCCAGCATTGGCGTAATGGGCTTCGATCTGCACTTTTTCGGCTTCATTTATCGCATTCTGTAGCTTAGCTTTCTTTGTCCCACCAAGGACGGCACATACATAGTTCCGCCTCAAAAACGCCAGAATAATCCACAGGAAACCAGAGAAGGAGCTTCGAAAGAGCATTTGCAGAAGCGACTTCTGACAACCCCAGCGCGGATAACAACAGCAGCAAAACCTCTTTTTGTGATTTCCTTCTTTTTCATAGAAACAGCATCCACGGACAAACTTCCAAAAGGCATTGTCCATGAGAATTGCTACCAAGGACAAAAACACGGCTGGAACGACAATGAAACCGCCACCATATAAAGCATAGTACTGCGGCGGGCAGTTGAACAAATCTTCGCTCTCTATCACCACATCAACAACAAACACAATCAAAGTAACTGTTACGTTTCTTATTGCTCCTGAATTATTCTTCAGAACTGACTGCATGGAAGTCAATATTTTCGCAAATGACATTTTGCTTGAGATTTTCAGTCAAAGAGTAGAACGGTTGTTTATATCCTCCCTGTAGCTGTAATTAATTCGTAGATTGGTTTCATTCCGGCGATGTTTGATCTTTCGCAATGACGAATTTGAAATAAGAAAACAAAAATGCTTAGCACGCTTCATGTTTCTTTTTCGAAAAAAAAAGGAAAATGATTTTTTTCAAAGTTCCCTTTTGCTCTTTTCCAAACAATTTGCGTCAATCAATCTTCAATTTCTGAGACAAACATTATTTTCGAAAGTTATACTAGGAGAAAGCGTACGCAAATTTGATTCGCTCATTCTGAATTCGCTTTAACTGAATCGAACAATCGACAACCTTTTTTTACTAAATTCCTTTCAATTTGCCGATAATGAATCCCGTTCACACTAATGCATGTCCCTTGATGCGTTTTCGTCGTTCGCCTGTCGTCAACATTGACACGATAGCCCCTCGCCCCCGCCCAGGTAATTAGTTGGAAATCAGCTGGGGTATCTTTCATGTCATGTCAGGATCGCAAACGATCGCAGGCAATCGCAGACGATCGCAGAAGTGTGTTTCCATATGATCGCAGACGATCGCAGAACTTTCTACGATCTGCGATCATATGGAAACCAGCCTTATTAAGTCTGTTAATAAACAATAAACTTCTATTCTATTGTATTGTACGTTTTGTTTTCGTTATATCCCCGCCAAAATTCGACTTTCGCTTTCGATGTTCAGTTCACATTCCATGTCTGTTGTCCGCGATTCGACATTAGAGGTTCGCAATGCGACATTGAACTTGCAACATTAGAGTTCCACAATGCGACATTGAAGTTTGCCAATACGACGTTGGTTTTCCATGCGACATTCCAGTTACGCATTTTCAATTTCACGCCTACCATCCGACATGCTCAGATGTCATTTTATGCTAGTTCCAACATGCTCAGTTGCCATTTTATGCTAGTTTCAACATGGTTGGAAACCTAAATCCTTGAACCTGATTGGCCAATCTCGCGCGCTTCAGCGGTCCAGATTTTTCCATCCGGACCCCTATATCCGCTCCGAAATTGTCCAACTTTGGTAACCTTTCAAGCTTTTTGTTACACCGTAAAACAACGGAAATGTAAACATTCAACACGGAGTCAAACAAAGCAGCAAATAAAGCCATTTTCGATTTTTCGTGAATGTGTGTCGCTTAGATTTACAGCTCATTACTCAACTTTATTTCAAGCCGTGCGTTTCTTTTTCATTAACATCAATTTTGTCACATAACGGACATTTTTGGCCGAAATCCAACTATTTCCTCACACAGTGGCATGTAAAATCAAACCTACAAATTCTGCAGACAGTATCGCTGTTTGTGCCCGAAATGTGAAACGCACACATACGCCAGATTTGAACTGAACGACTTTAACTGAAATTCAACAAAAAAAAGTCGCTTTCAAAGTAATTCCTGTAGAAACAAAATAAACTCGTTATTGGCTGACTCGGAAAAACTATGCCCGAGGTCTTGGGGTCTCCCGGCAAGCAAATAACATACTGTATATGTATTGCACGCGTCAAGAACGTTTTATGTCTTTTATCTTTTTATCGTATAGGTCTATAGATTCCAATTTAAGCCAATAGCAAAAAACAATAGCAAAGCATTTGTCTGACTGTGTCCTTCACTGCTTGCTGAATTCCTCTAGCTTCCAACAATGAAGAATCGGGTTTAATGACGAATTTAAATCCAAGCATGATAAACAGTCGAACATGGTTCATTTTAAGTCCACAAAGCCACAATTACACCATGGGTTAGATAACAAGCGACCAGCATCAGTTGCAGCCATATTGCACTGTACAGTGCCTTTTTATATCGCGCTATGCTCAATTGATTTGTTTGGTTCGGTTGTTGAACATGGGCTTGTACTTGATTTTGATGTCGACGGAGGGTGAAGAAAATCTTTGTGTAAGAGAGGATCGAGGCTACTTGACACAGTGGTACAACTAAAACACAGCACCATAAGCTGATAACGGGATTCCAAACCACATTGCTGAAAAGACAGTAGACTCAATCCAAATGGTAATAACGATACATTTGTATCTCAGTCCCAACAACAGGGCGAGAATTGTGGTAACTGGGGCGGATCCAGGATTTGACGAAGGGGGGTTCGGTTAAACGCCCGCGAAAGGCGGTAGCCCCTAGGGGGTTCCGGGGGCATGCTCCACCGGAAAATGTTTAATGTTAGGGCCTCTGAAATGCGATTTCCAGCGTTTTCGGGGGCAATTTGAAGTGGTTTAATTGCTCTAAAGTCACTTCAATTTTTGTGCTAACTACGGTATGTTGAAGGATGAATTTTCTTAATACTGACAATAATCGAGACGGATAACCACGCGTTTGTTATACGTTTTTACGTTCAGTTTAGGGGGTTCGACCGAACCACCCGAACCACCCCTAGATCCGCCCCAGGGTAAGGCACATTGCAAAAACAGTGGTCTTCGCCTGAGTTTCTCAACTGTTATGTCCATGTGAGTGCATAGTCTCTTCATTACATGCAGTTTCTGTTATTGTTCCTTTTTTAATAAATGCCGTATTAAAGTTTCTGTTACACATTCGGTTGTTTCTCAAAAAAGGAAAAAACCGCCCTCCCTCGAGGTATTAAAAGTAAATAAGCTCCCAGTGCGCTATATCGAATCATTACGGTAAGTCGTTTTTATTTCAGCTCTTTTCCATATTTCGACAGTTATATATCATCTTTCAGGTACATTCTCATACAAACTCTTATATTTATTACGCTTTATTACGCAACCAGGAGACGATGATCATCGTCCCTTGACACAACTGATTTAATTGTTCACGGTTCCCAAGGAGATTTGGATACCTGTGGTTTTGAAATGGAGCTCCTGCGACTGACTGATCTGTTGCGTTTGGAGTCGAACAAGTGATCCCAAATAAAAACTATTTAATATACCACAAAGTTGAGTGTATAATCCGATCAATCGATAGCTTTTCCAGGGTTTCATGTTCAAAAGTGTTTTTCTTCCTCGAATTATTCCTGTCTCATTTTGTAATTACATAACTTTTCATCCTTGAACGTTTTTATTTTCCAATGCCTATATAATCGCAACTATCCGTTAGTAGCTTGGGAGAGCACCAGGTACGAACCTGCGATCTTCAGGAGTTTATCCACCGCGCCAACCTGCAACTAATGAATTATTCACAAAGAACTCACAGTCACCTGCTTTGTTTGACGAACACCGAGGGCTGAAACGACTTTTTTTTACGATTTTCCAAAGATTTCCGACGATTCTCCAAAAGTTGTCCGAAGGCCAGACAAACGTTTCCGAAGATTTTACGAAAATTTCAGAAGATTACCGAAGATTTCCGAAGATAGCCGAAGATATCCGAGGAAGATCCGATGATGGTTCGATCACACAGCAACACATCTAAGTTCAACAGAATAGAAAACAAACAGCGGTTACAAACATAACAGTAAGGTTTCGCATGGTATATTTAACTTGACGTTTCGTATGCTACAACATACATCTTCAGAAGTGACGGTTACAAAATATGACGAGATTTAAAAAGACAAAAACTAAAGCGAGGCATTGGTAACTAGCTAGACAACAATGGAAAAAAAAAAACTACATCCGGTGTGAATTAATAAAGAAGGAGATTTTCACTACCGACGTTTTCATTTAGGGCGGGTTTCAAGTCCCGTATTAACAATGTTTCCTTGATTTTACACTGTAAATCACATTGACCACTTGCTAAGATCTCAAAATGGTCCCATTTGATGTTGTGACCAGTGGAAATCGAATGCTCAGCAACAGCGGAGGCGTGACCAATTTGAGTGAGAGCTTTGAAGTGCTCAGTCTTTCTGTCATGTAATCTTCTTTTAGTTTTGCCGATGTAAAAAGCATCACAATCCCAGCAACTGGCTTTGTAGACAATCTTAGATTTCTGCGACCGGTTGAAACGATCTTTATAAGGAAAGAAAGACTTAATTCTACGAGTGTTCTGAAAAACAACCCTGAGGTTGACGAAACCATAAAACTTATTAACACAAGATTTTAATCGGCGTGTAATAGCATCGCTATGGAGACCTAAATAAGGTAAAACAAGGGTTACATCTTTCTTAGGAACTGTGAGAGTAGGTGGTGAAGGCTTGTTCTTATGTTTGTGAAGTAAATCATTAACATTGTAGTTAATAACGCCTTTAGGATAACCATTTTGAAGCAAGGAATTCTTGAGATCGGATAAAGCGGACTGTAATAAAGTGGATTTTGAACAAATACGTAAGCAACGATAGGTAAGTGTTCTGATTAGATTGACTTTATACTTCCTAGGAGTAAAGGTGTCCCACTTGGTGTAAAGACCAGTAAAGTCTTTTTATGGTGTATAGCCGCCCTAAATGAAAACGTCGGTAGTGAAAATCTCCTTCTTTATTAATTCACACCGGATGTAGTTTTTTTTTTCCATTGTTGTCTAGCTAGTTACCAATGCCTCGCTTTAGTTTTTGTCTTTTTAAATCTCGTCATATTTTGTAACCGTCACTTCTGAAGATGTATGTTGTAGCATACGAAACGTCAAGTTAAATATACCATGCGAAACCTTACTGTTATGTTTGTAACCGCTGTTTGTTTTCTCTTTCTGTTAAAGTTGAAATGGCCGAAAAACAAGAATATTTATGACATCTAAGTTCAGTTTAAGGTGGCTCAAAACAGTTTCCAACACTTATATTTGGATAGGTCGTTATAACCACTGTTTATCATTTGATGCTACAATCATGGTATCAAAAAAACTGCCCAATCATTGGTGAACACGTTGTCATCATTTTCTTGACACAATAGGTTACCATAGCAACAGTATGACCTCTGAAAAACACCCTTAATTACAGCTTTAGGGGCTTATAATTCAAAAACGGCACGGTAATTTTTTTTTATATTATCAACTTTTGGTAAGCACGATAAGACGCAACTTTTGGCAAAGTTTAAAAAAATTCTGTACATGGGGTTCAGAGCCACCTTAAATGTTCGAAAATTTAAGGTGGCTCTGAACCCCATGTACAGAATTTTTTTAAACTTTGCCAAAAGTTGCGTCTTATCATGCTTATCAAAAGTTGATAATATGAAAAAATTTTACTGACTGTAAAGGGGGGCTGGAACCCCACTGAATGTTTAAGCAGTGATACTTATACTATATATGCTCAGGGTATATAGTTTGTTCAAAAAATTCCTTTGAGGTGAGCAACATGAGATGATGATGTCATATCAGGTGGTAGTTACCCTGTGAAATCCAGAGAGCTGCCAATTTGGATCTGCCACCTTGGATCTGTTAATTTTTCTGAAATGTCTGAAAACCCTAAAAATGATCAGTCAATTCTAGAAAGTCTGAAAAATTTTAAACATAACAACATCAATGTAAAATTTTGTTAATGGGGACAACAAAATTACAAATTTAGAAAAACATACCTGGCAAAAAAATAGTTGCTATGGAAACATTAAGTTCCAAGTGCAATGACATGTCAAACCAAATTGTTCTCAGAGGAATTTCATGTTTAGTTGCCCAAGGCTGGCTCATAGCTGCCGGAGCTTATCCCGGTTTCTGTAGCATGAAGCGGCTAGAAATATTTCTAAATGTACTTCCCCTGGACGAGATGCTAGTCCATCGCAGGTCATTCCCCCGCAATTTTGTTAGGTTTCCCCAGCACATAGCAGGTACCCATTTATACACCTGGGTGGAGAGAGGCACTGTGGGAGTAAAGTGTCTTGCCCAAGAACACAACACACTGTCCCCGGCCAGGGCTCGAACCTGGACCGCTTGCTCCGGAGTCGAGTGCACTAACCATGAGGCCGCCGCGTCTCCCACAAATTTGTAGGTCTGACTCAAATATTGAAAAAGTTATAAATGATTCGAGTTAACACAGCATTTTCCCCTCCCCTCTTGTCTGAATAAGGTGAACAACCACTGTTAATTATAGCCACTTTTAGAGAGTTATTACTTTCAGAAACAGCCTGCAGCTTGAGGTTGTAATCATTTTGTCAGAATAAGAGTCAGAGTAAACTAAATGAATGCAACCATGAAAATGGTGATCTTTTCAATATCCTCACACGTGAAAAACAAAAATAGTATCTTCACTGCGCGCGATGAAGATATGATTTTTTAGTAAAAGGAAAAATCCTGGTATTTCACTAGTGTTTACATGATAAAACAGAATAAACAGCTCAATAACATGCGAACTCTAAAAATTCAAAGCTCGGCCGACAAATGTGTTTTTCGCTACCGTCAATCAAATGTTCAGCGGCTCTCTGAACTGTGCTCAACGAGTCGCTCAACGATGTGATTGGATTATCGCGCTTGGTAGTAGTAGTCGTAGTAGAGTTCGTAGTAGTCGAAAGCTGGGAGGAGCCGCCGAACATTAGCGAAAAACGAATTTGTCGGTTGAGCCTTTGCATGACTTTGCATGCCATTGAAAGGCGCAGTAAAAGGAATGTATGAGCTCACCATTAGCGCTTTTGCTACCCGCAATTCTCCTATAACCTCGGACTAAAAAATCTCACCAACATGTATCTCTAGTAACGAGGAAAAAGTAATGACGTCAGCACAGGGAATTATTTTCGAACAGCATCATGGGAGGACATTTTGGCGCCAAAAAAGAAAATACAAAATGGCGGACGCTCTGTGCAACGGTCAAGCTTCGGAGCAGGGAAGCGAACAGGCGATGGACATAGAACATCCAAATACAGCAACCGAGAATAGTACAGCTCGGCTAATGATTACAAAAATAGTAAATGAAAACTTTAAGTCCTACGCGGGAACTCAAGAACTTGGGCCATTTCATAAGGTAAGTTTACGTTTATGGCTTGGGACATTTCTCACTGCGCTTTGTGAGTACAAAGCTAAAGTAACATAAGCTTATGCATACGTATGTGATTCCCAGCGAATGCGAATTGGAAATTTTCTGTAGGGTAGAACCGTTTCGACGGGAATCAATCGTGTGTTCTAATGGGGCCAGCTGCTTTTGGCTGGTTGGGTTGATTGAAACTCAGTGTTCTATTAGGAAAAACCGTTTCAGATTTATTTATTTGGTTTACAGTGGAACTCTGCTCGCAGAAAGAATCTTTATCTAACACAACACAACACAACTTAATCTAACTTATTTTTGATTATTTTTTATTTTATTTTACTCTCATCTTGTTTTAATTGTATCCATATGCAATAGACATACTTAGCCTTTGATGTAAGCTTAATTAAGAAATAGAAAACATGTGCCGTGTTTCTATTGAGTTTTAGTATAAATCTACTAGCCTTCTATCACGAAGGCCGTTCTCTGATTGGCTACGCTACTCACTATCTATTCTGTGATAGATAGTGAGTAGCGTAACAGTGTGCACTTGTTAACAATATGACGACTGTTTCTTGGCGTTTTCGAAGTGTTGAAAAGAGGATTTAGATTAAGTTTTGAATGACTAGTAGATTTATACTAAAACAATTAGATTATTCGCTCTCGATTTCTATCGTGCGATAGTTGACTATCACGCGATAGAAATCTCGAGCTCATAATCTAATTGTTAAATAGAAACACGAGTGAAAGTTTGGGAGAACAAGAAATGCTGTGGAAACACGAGCCGCAGGCGAGTGTTTCCACAGCTTTTTCGAGTTCTCCCAAACTTTCACTCGTGTTTCTATAACTCGATAGGAACACGGAGAACATGTTTTCTATTTCTTTTAGAAAATACCGCGGCGAAGAAAAAGAAAAACAACTTGTTTACTTCGATCATCAAAATGTAGATTCTCTTTGTTCGCACAATCATTACGTCAACAGCTCGTGCTAGTTCTGTGTTTCTATTGAGTTATAGAACACGGTTTTAAACCAATCAGTGTGCGTATTTGCTTTGGGTTATTTTCTAATATTTATTATTGGACAGGCTTCATTTGTATTTTACACCTTTGCATATTTTACGATGTAATTAGGGTAGGCAGGTCCACATCAGCCATTGGCTGACTTTTACCAACCTGCGTTATGTATATGTAACACAATTCAATGTTATAAAAGCCCTCGTAAGCGACCAGCCTTGATAAATTCAGTCTGGTGCGTAGCCACTTCTGGTAAGGACCCATCTGTAATTATCGGTAATAGTGAAGAAGAGCTCCCTGAAAAACCTACTGGCGAACTGTAGGTCGACTGTTGGCCGACAGATTACTGACAGGTTATACCAATAGGCTACCAACAGCTAGCTGACAGTTTCCCAAAGAAGAAAATTTGTTGTGAAAACACGTAGTAAACATGACCCAGAAACGATAATAATCCCATAAACATCACCTACTTACCGATGAATGGTAAAAGGATTTCTTTCCAAGATATTTATAGAAAGCTTATGAATATGGTGGACAAAAATGTAATAGCTGCAGTTGCGTGAGTACGCGGTTTATTGTCGGCTTCCGTGGCGCTAGTCTTGAGCAGTGATTACCATAACTATGAAGGAAAGGCTATTCTTGTCAGAGTATCACACAGTTTGGATGTTGTATAAAGAGAAAAAACAGCCAGGTTGGTGTTAACATTGTACCAACATGTTACTGACAAGTTACTGACATCTTACCGACACATCACCAACTGTCAGCCGTCTGTCGGCCGACTGGTAGTCTGTGGTTAGGGAAAAACCTGTCGGTTGTCTGTCGGCCAACAGATGGCCGAGAAACGGCCGACATTTGGCCGACAGGTTTTTTGGGGAGCTCCTCTTCACAATTACCTAATTATCAATTAAAAACTCTAAAAACACAATTAACCCAGCCAATATAGCACAGTTTACTCCTGATAGACCACAACATACATGTAGGTGGTTGTAAAAGTTAGTTGATTCTCAGATATCTGTTGTGAATATTTTGTTTTACAGAACTTCTCTTCCATTGTTGGCCCCAACGGCAGTGGAAAATCCAATGTCATTGATGCTATGTTGTTTGTGTTCGGTTACCGCTCAAAAATGATTCGAACAAAGAAAGTTTCTCAGTTAATACACAACTCTGAAAACCACCAAAATGTCCAGAGCTGCACAGTATCAGTGCATTTTCAGAAAATAATTGATTTGGTAAGTTGCATGGTAAACTTCACTGTAATTGTACATGTATAGACTTATGGAAGTAGCTTAAATCCACACTTTTTAGGTTTTCTTTTTCAAGAAAATCTCTGGAGATCAGGGATTTCTTTTACCCCAAAGATTCTTGATGTAGATAGTTTTCAAGGGGCGAAACAAACCTCAGTGGGATCATGTGTACTTAAGGCATCCGCAGTTGAGTGTCGATCGATACCCTCAATTGACATCTCGATTGGTACTGGATTGACATCCCGATCAATACTTGGTCGGTACTTGATCGACACTTGATAAACAGTCGGTCAACTGTTGACTGAGTGTTGACCGACTTATGTGCATCAATCGAAAATTAGTCAACTGTCAACCAAGATGCTGGTGAAGTGTCATTCATATGTCAATTGCGTATTGATCGAGTGTCAATCCAGGGTCAATCAAGGTTTTGATTGAGGGTATCGATCAATACTTGACTGTGGATGCCTTCTGTACACACAATCCCCTCAGTGAACTAATGAATGAATTAGCACAGCAACAGCAAGACACAAAGAACCAGTCAACAACAAGGAGTTATGTCTGTCTTGAAAGAAAAATTCACTTTCGCTTTTGAGACACACCAAAGTAATTAAAATATTTCTTTCTGTAAGTTACATTTTAGACTAAACCATCATTCTCTCTTTTTGTTTTACAGCCAGGAGATGACTATGAAGTTGTGGAAGGAAGTCAGTTTACTGTGTCACGCACAGCACGCAAAGACAATAGTTCTGACTATCATGTTAATTGCCGCAAAGTTCCATTTAAGGAGGTGGCTAGACTTCTTAAAGACTGTGGTATTGATTTAGATCACAACAGGTTTCTCATTTTGCAGGTTAGTTGATTGAAATAATGATTATAAAATTAAAACATTAAAATAACTTTTGTACAACTGAACTCAAACTAGAGCCACAGTCAGATGGTGCATGATAGTCGAAGAAATCAATTTCTACCCTAATTTGGTCTCACAGCGCCAAACTCTACTTTTGCACGGGAAGTCATACATACCTTTGTAAGGCATTGACAAATGTTAACAGTGATATCTTTTAGTCTCATGGTATCCAGTCAAAAAGACTTGAAAAGAAAATTGACTACGTCCCACTTCCAAATGTCCACCCTCTCGAAAAGATTTCTAGCACTCGAACGAAATGTACAGCACATGGTTTGGCAAAGTAAAGTACATGTATACAAATACTTTTGGAATTCACCTGCGATAAGTCTGTTAACTCTACTGTTTTTTATTTTGTTTAAGTTGTTTAGTTCAAGTTCAAATTCAAAATTAAAAATATTTGTTAAGTTCACTTTTGGATTGTGATAATTGTCTTAACTGCTCTTCTACAATTGCCATTTATAACAAATTCTGTCCTTATCACAATCTTTCAGGTATGTACAACAATTTATTTTATGCCCTTACAAACTTACCATAAAACAAACTATGCATGGTCCCTTGTGAAATGACAAACCATAGCAAAGCTAATGTAACAGTACCCTTGTGGAAAGTAAACATATGCAAATGTACTAGACAACATCTTTGTTCCTGTGGCCTACCCAAATTCATTAGCTTTGCATGTATGTGTACACCTTTGGAGTGGCCTAGAATTTCAATCTTGCCTAAGTACCTTAACAGAAACGCACTCGCAACCTCTGATTACTTCTAATACTCTAAACAGTTAAATCCACCATTAATATGTATGGACATATTAATGGTGGATTTAACTGTAGCTGGTATCAAATCAGTTTAGTAGTTTATCTTCATTTTTTACACCATTTAAATAGTGTTTGTATGTAGGTACGTATGTACGTATGCACATATGTACTTATGCAATGAATTATTGAAATTATAATTTCATTTCTAAAATTGTGTATTTCAAATTTGTTTCTGATGTCTTCATTATGACCAATATAACTACATGTAAGTACCACAGATGGATGTTTGTTGTTCAACAAATCTCTAACTATTGGTGGGCAGTAGACTGGTATAAAACCACTTGGTAAACTAAAGATGCCATAGTTACATGTATCTAGAGATGTTCATTTCACCCTGCCATATCTCTGTCATCAGGGAGAAGTTGAACAGATATCCATGATGAAGCCGAAAGCTCAATCTGAACATGAAGAAGGCATGCTGGAGTACTTAGAAGACATTATTGGATCAAGTCGCTTCAAAGAGCCAATTGAACAGTTGACCAATGACGTTGAAAACTTAAATGAAGCTCGAGGAGAAAAGGTAAGCCAGTCAGATATAATATCCACCTGATATTACTAACTATGCATTGAAAACTAGTACCTGCAGTTTCTCCTGAGTTTCAACTTTGTTTGGGAGGGGAGGGGGAACAGCAAAGTGTTTTTAAAAGGATAGCAATGCTTTTACAAACTCAAGTTGTAAAACACAGATGATTTGTTGCATTACATCAGTGTCCCAAGGGCTTCTGACCATGATTGCACATTGTTATCATAATAATTTAGGAGATTCTGCAAAGATTCACTAGCATGAGTTGTGAAATGCTCTGCAATGATCAGCTATCTGAATTGTAAATTTAGTGTACTGAAAAGCAAGGGCCTTGTGAATCCCCTGATGGTGGCCCCACAGATCACATGTATACCACCAAGGGGCATACTGGCTGCATTGGTTTAAGTCTAACTTTGCCTAAATGATTTTTAGCCACATTTAAACTCATCACAAAATGATGAGCTTGAAAACTAGTGACTAAAAGGTTAGCGGGAAGCCAAATGCAATATGCAGAAGGAGGCATCCATGGCAACCTTGGAAGTGGGAAGAAAGATGCTCGGAGAAAGGAGGGACTTTGTAATGTAACCTGATACCTCCAATTACCCTCAAAATGCAAAGGACCAACAACCTGATTACTATTAATAGTGAACAGCAATAGCACACACCTAATGAGGTAAATGGCTAGGTATTGCTGCAGGTCCCCTGAAACTGTACTGGGGTACTATCCAACAGAAGCAGGAGTAAGTGCTAAGAGGCACCTCAGGCGACCAGGGCAGATCTTTTATGCCATCTTTGAGGAGAGCGATGCTAGAGACTCGGATGGA
The DNA here is from genome assembly GCA_964020085.1 of Micromussa lordhowensis. Classification (NCBI taxonomy): domain Eukaryota; kingdom Metazoa; phylum Cnidaria; class Anthozoa; order Scleractinia; family Lobophylliidae; genus Micromussa; species Micromussa lordhowensis. Next base: position 8,860,675 of record OZ026599.1, read on the forward strand.
GTACTGATGTAGAGCTCAGTGGCAGTGCTGGACCAATGGCCCATAGCTTGTATGCAATGATCTGAAACTCCATTGTGAGTGGCAGCGTGAAATCAAACACATTAGAACCAAGAGAAAGGAAGTTCTACCACAGGGAAGGGAGGGATGGGAGGGAAGGGAAATGCCAAACACCGGCCTGTTTGATTCACTAAGTACTCTATTCCATTATCACCATTAGAGACTTGCAGCCTTGAAAATCTAATTGACAGTTGTTAATAAAGTACTTGATATATACATGTATATTAACTTTAGCTAAACAGAGTGAAAGCTGTAGAAAAAGAGAAAGATGAACTTGAGGGGTCCAAGAATGAAGCTGTGGAATATCTCAACATGGAGAATGCCATTACAAAACAAAGAAATGTCTTATTTCAGAGATACATGTAAGTAATTTAGTTTTGTTTCAGACCAAAGGAAAGGCAATAAGACTGAAAATCACCAATTTGGCTGAAATTTGGCCCAAATGTTGGTTTTCATGTATAAGTAAGCTAAGCAAATATCAGGTAAACTGTGATGCCCAAGTTTTATTTCACAGTGTTAAGGATGCCCTGATTTTGGTTGCACTGTTGTAATTTTAAGAAGAATAGTCATATTAAAGTTCAATCTGATGTATAATATTTCACATTGACCAGATGTAAAGGAGAATAACAAAAATGCTTGATTTGATTTCTTCCTTATCTATGTTAATGTGCTCTATACAGGAGTAAAAAAATCTCTGGTTATTTCATCAAAATTCACGATTACATACAAAGGTTGTTTATCTTAATAGGATACGAAATCCTCAGGAACCCTTTAGTATATACGCACTCAGTAATCTTGCTGTTTCAAGCAATCTGATTGGTTCGCTATCTCAGGCTAATTAATTATTATTGGACAAGGTTGAGCAAAATATTGTAATTTGTTGGTGGCGAGCAAATAATATTGATGTGCAAGACACTGAAAAATCTCGATATTTTGTGATATCTGTGTTCAATAACTGTTTTATCATTTGATCACCAAGTTTGTTTTCATATTTTAATCACTCCCTGACAGCTCAGGAAAGCGATCTGCCATTTTCACTTGAGAACATGCTTTCAATTACACATGTGCAGAATATTATTTGCAGCAAAACACGTTTAGATGGTACTATGCATAAGCAGACCATTATTTGTAGGCAGTTATTTACAGGTCACATGGTGGGCTCTCGACCAATAGAAAGGAAGAAAAAAATGCATTGACTGATAATGAGCATTACTCACCTCCTACCAAGTGAATAATGTGTGACAAACAAAAACAAAATGGGCGATGTAAAGTTTCTGATTCGGAAATCCAGAGAATACAAGAAGATGCTGTACCAGAAAATACAAAGAAAGCTATGAAATTTTGCCTGAAAGTTTTCAAAGGATAGCAATGACTTACTGTGTTTGACTTTCAAGTAGTTTCAGGTCATGTCCTTGGCAATCACAGATTTCATCAATCTAAGCAAACCTGACCACCAAGTCACTCTTGGTGAGCACTTGCAGCGTTCATCTCTGATTCATGGGCAGAAACATCAAGTGCTATTTAACGACGCACCTCCACAACTATTCAATTTCAGGTTGATCCTTCGCAAACTGCTCTTTTCAATTTTCATTTCAAGTGAAAATGAAAACTTTGATTGAATGGTTAAATTGTTCTGCAAGCTAGATAGTGACGAGAATTTTCTCGAAGGTTATTAATAAACTAGATTTACTATGTTTGAAGATTTTGTAAATAGTTTCGTGCATGCTTCGACGTGTCGCTTGCACATTTTCCACTTATGAATTGAGTGCCAGTGACACAGGCACACTCAGAGAAAGAAATTAGCTTTCTTCAGGTATATTTACAGTGTAGGGCAAGAAAATGTAAGATATTGTAGTTTCTAGTCCAGATGCTCTACTACTGAGCATGGGAGCTATATCCAGCCATAACATTTGAGAGAAAAAAAATGAGAAGAAATAAAGCATATGAATGTATGTACCAGTATGTATGTTTAGGCTTGTGTGACAAGCATCATCAATCCTGCTGGGAGAAGAATCCACCCTCTCAACTACATGTATATCATCATTTGCTGCTCGTCGGACTGTGCTGACTACTATTTGGAAATGGGGAAAAAAATTAGTCCTGCAAATAGAAATTTCAGGTGTCCAACTTAAATACTAGTCAGTAGTATACATTACTTCTATGAATTTGATTCATAGATACGAGTGCACCTTGAATGAAGAGAAGGCAGCAGAAAAGAGAGATGAAATTAAGAAGGGATTTGATGAATTAAAGAAGGAACTTGCTGATTTTACAGGTAAGTAAAATACAAAAAAAATATGGTAGTCACTTTGAGGTTCTTGTTAACATACAACATATATTTCACTAAAAATCTTCAGTCCATTTATTGTGGAAAAAAGCTCTAAACCCTTCCGCTCATAAATGTATGACTCCTATCCCCTTCAAAGGACCATACACTGTTGGTTCAGGCAGTTTGCAGGAAAAAAAATCCCATCTTTCCGTTAATTGTTTTAAAGGCATTCATTTACAACACTTAGATCTAAATCCCCATTTTCCAAGTTAAACCATTTGTGGATTAGTAATGTTTGTGACATGTTTTAAGAGCTCATTGTTGGAACAAGGAAAAGGGAAGAAGAAAGAAGGAAATTTAGTAACCATGATAGCTAGATCCAAAATTGACCTTCTAAACTACCATTAACTACTGGAGCAAGCTGTATGGAAGATAGGTGCCCAGGATGTCTGGGGGCCTCCACTGAGATCAGCCAGCCCCTAGACAGTGAAACGCTCCCATGGCTGGCAATCCCCGCAACCCAGCCATGAGCCCCCACAAACAGTCATCCAGGCACCTGTCACACTGAGATAAACAGTGGAAAAAAGGGGAAGGGGAGGGTGGGAGGGCAAAAGAAAACCGGCAGGATAACTCCAAGCACAGCTACAAAAAACCGCTTCGATACGCCACGCTGAAACACGCTACAATGCTGGGGGGCACTGAGCCTGCCCTGCCCACAGCAGACCGCTGACCGCTTGACAAATACCAGCTTCTCTTTGTAGTTAACTTAGTTAAATTGCATTTAACTGCATTTAACTACTGCATCAAGCTGTATGGAAGATAGGTGCCCAGGATGTCTGGGGGCCTCCACTGAGTTCAGCCAGCCCCTAGACAGTGAAACGCTCCCATGGCTGGCAATCCCCGCAACCCAGCCATGAGCCCCCACACCAAGCCGAAGGGACCTCGGGGCTGATGGAAGAAAGCCCCGAGCCTGAGGGGCTCATGGCTGGGGGAGCCCGAGCCCCTAAGGAAGAACTGCCAGATCCCGAGGCACTGTAGCTGCAAGTAAACAACATGAGCCCTACATACCTGCTAGAGTAACTGGCCCGAGACGTTGAGAATGGACTGCACTGGCGTCCTCACGTATAGTTGATAAGCATCGCTGGACCAGTGGCCCATGGTCTTAATAAGATGATCCGGGAGACCCTGTTGAGCGGCTGTGGTGGCGGCCCCAATGCGAAAACTGTGACCCGAATAGGTGCCTGTAATTCCGACAGCACTCAAGGTAGATTGGAGGAAGTCGGAAAGCTGAGTTCGTGTCAGTGGTTGACCATTCTCTTGAAGAAAGAGAGGGCCAGGGGCAGGGCCACGACGGTGCAGGTAAGCCATAACTGAAGCTATGGGACAAATGGATGTGCGACCACGACCCAGGTAAATGAAGCAGCCTTGACGGAAAGGGTCGGTTTTGGAAGCCTTTATCTGCACCCTCAAACAAGTTGGATTTGAAGTGGAGTCCAGTTGGAGATCCTGAGGTGTCAGGTAAATGGCCGGGTCAAAGGGCTCGTTGACTGTGAATTCCCCAGCCCTCAGGAAGCCGAAGAAACCTAGGCAGCATGCAGCCCAAAGCATGGCCTGTGAGTAGTCCGAAAGTGATAGCACACTGTGAATAACTCTCATCAAGTCACCTGTGATTGGTTGGCGCGGGCTCTTACGAGAACCTTGATGCCGCTTGATCCCCCGTAGAACTCTCTGCAGTTGGAGGCAGTTAACCAAGGGATCGCTGAAACCCATGTCTATGTGGAGTGAACGGACGCCAGAGAGATAAACCTTGATAGACGTGTGATGGAGACGATCAGCTAGGTGAGAGCAGAATCTCATTAAGGCTTGCTCAGAGGCCGGGAGAATGGAGCCGTCCTGGTTTGTACAGCCATCCTGAAGACAAAATTCAATGAATTGTTTTTGTGCTGAGGAGTACACTCGCCGAGTTGATGGGGCCAGCCCATTGGAGAGGTAGAAAAGACATTTTTGTGTCACAGAACCTGAAGCTCCTCCAGAAGATCCGCAGGGATTGGGGTTGCTGCTGAAGCTGCATGTGGCGCCAAAAGATGGAACTCCTGAAAATTGAAACAGGAAAGAGCATCAGCCACAGGGTTCAGATTTCCCGGTATATGAGTAGCTGTAAATGAAAAACAGTGCTGGGCGGCCAAGAGAGACAGGCGGCGCAGGAGAGCCATCAAGTTAGGGTCTCAAGAAGTTCCCGACCGCAACACCTCAACCACTGCCATATTGTCGGAGCAAAACTGTACCCGTCTGGATGACCACCGAGGACCCCAAAGAGCAGCAGCCAGCACTACAGGGAATAACTCCTTATAAGCTATCGATAAGGGCATCTGTGCAGAAGACCAGGCCCCGGCAAACCAATCCTGTTTGAAGAGAGCTCCATAGCCAAGGGTGCCTGCCGCATCGGATGATACTTGAAAATCAGGCAAGGGGGCCCACTGTGGGGACAGGAAGAAGCTACGACCATCCCAAGAGCGGAAGAAGTCCCGCCACCAGGTGAGATCTAGGTGAAAATCCTTGTTTAGCCGAATGGGGTGGTCATCCTTCCTGAAGGCCGAAAGAAGGTTAATCATCCTACGCAGGAATGTGCGACCCTGTGGCACGACTTTGCATGCATGCTGCAAGTTTCCAATGAGAGACTCCAGATTTTTTCGCTTGCAATGCCTCTTACAGGACCACTCATCAATGAGACTGGAAATGCGGTCAAATTTTTCCTTAGGCAGCCGCACCTGGAGAGCCAGGGAGTCCAGTTCAATGCCGAGTACTGTCATGACTGTTGATGGACCTTCGAACTTGTCAGGGTGCAGGGGAACACCCCAGTCCGAGAAAAGTTTAATACAGGTGGCGAGGTTTTGTTGGCACAGCAGTGAGTCGGGGGGACCCAAGGTGTGAAAGTCATCCAGGTAGTGCTTAAGAAAAGCCACATGGTAATTATGCCTTACGATCCACTCCAGTAGATCTGCAACGGCTGAGAAGATGTACGGGGCTGAACGCAGGCCGAAAGGGAGAGCCAGGTCAATGAAGAAATTGCCCCTCCACTGCATTCCTAAGAGGAAGCGGTCATCCAAGTGCACTGGCACAATACGATAAGCACTCTCGATGTCGAATTTTGCCATCAGCGTCCCGCGACCATAGGTCATAATCCCATCAATGATGTCATCCACTGACATATACTGAACTGAGAAGACATCCTTTGGAATCCCATCATTGACACTGGCTCCCGCAGGACTGGAAAGATCAAGTATAAGACGCCACTTGCCAGGCTGATGCTTCTTCGGTATGACCCCAAAGGGACTGGTGTGAAGATTAGGGAGGGGCGGCATAGGGAAGGGGCCGGCTATTCTCCCTTTATGCAGTTCAGTCTGCAGGTACGAGTCAATAATTGAAGGTTGAAGCAAGGCAGAGGGCATGTTACTTGTGGCAGATTTGAGTGAGATAGATGAAGAGTGGAACCCCAGATGAAAACCGTTGCGAAGACCAGAAATAACATAGGCCACCTTGGCCTGGTCCGGGTGGCCACGCAGCTCCAACTCCAACCTGTCCACTCTGATGGGCGAAACAATGGCCGGGTGATGGAGCGGAGAGAAGTGATCTTCCAACAGAGAAATTAAGGAAAAACTCCGGCTTATAACCAGCAATTCCAGAAAGTTTTTTCCACCTGCCTTTTCGCGATGGAACGGCAATAATAAAGCGTTTTCCTTTTGCAGTATCACAGAATCCTTTGTTCTCAAGCAATTGAAAACCTTAAAAACTAACAAAGCTATAGGACTGGATCGTATCAGTGCACGATTATTGAAGGACTCAGCTGAATGCATGGCACCTATACTGACCAGACTTTTTAACCGCTCACTTGAGGCAAGCACTTTTCCATCGATTTGGAAATGTGGTAAGGTGACTGCTTTATTCAAAGGAGGCGATCGTACCGATTGTAACAATTACAGACCGATCACAGTACTCCCAACAATTAGCAAGATCTTAGAACGGGCTGTGCACCAACAGCTGTACGAATTTTTAACAGCGAATGAATTATTTACTCCAAATCAATTTGGTTTCCGCCCTAAACTTTCAACCGTAACTGCCCTCGCTCATTTTACAGACAACATACTACAGAGTCTTGATAAAGGCGGCTTCACTGGAGCAGTCTTCTTAGATCTTTCAAAGGCTTTCGACACAGTGGACCATGCGCTTCTTGTCGAAAAACTCAAGACCATTGGAGCTAGTTCTCAAGTTGTGAAGTGGTTTACCTCATACCTTGAAAGTCGCTATCAAGTCACATCTGTTGAAAACTGCCAGTCGACTCAACAAATAGTTCCAGTCGGAGTACCCCAAGGAAGCATCCTCGGGCCTCTTCTTTTTCTGATATACGTTAACGACCTTCCCAACTGTTTGGAGCACTGTCAGGTGGTCATGTATGCTGACGACACAGTGATTTACTTCAGTGCAAATTGCTGTCAAAATATTGAATACCACCTAAATGCCGACCTTGCCAATCTTACCGAATGGTTTAACAAGAACTATCTGACCTTAAATACATCGAAATCGAAGTTTGTATTGTTTGGAAGTGATAGAAGGTTGCAAGCCTGCCAGGGTGTTAAGCTTGTCATTGATCACGAAAACCTTGAGTGTGAAGATTCCATCAAGTATCTAGGTGTTGTCATTCACAAGAATCTCACTTGGAATGAGCACATCGAATCATTGATTGCGAAAGTGAATCAAAGAATTGGCTTGTTAAATCGTATCAAACATCTACTGCCTTTGGATGCGCGAGTCGCAATATACAATGCTCTAATAAGACCTCTCTTCGACTTTGCTGATACCATCTGGGGAGACAGAGACAATATTACACTAATGCATGATTTACAGGTCTTGCAAAATAAGGCTGCCAAAGTTATCCTAGACTTGCCCAACTATGCTTCATCTACCGACGCTCTCAAAACACTCGGATGGCCTACCTTATTTCAAGAGCGCCTTGTACATAGATATATTACCACTTTTAAGTACATCCACGGGCTGGTAGATCACAATTTTAATATTTTGAGAAACTTAGACATCCATAGTTATAACACTAGAAGAAGAAACGATTTCCGTCTTCCTCTCGCTAAAAGGAATTACGGAAAGCAGAGACTTTTTTATCAATGCGCTAAGGAATGGAACACTTTAGACGCATCTTTGAAAGAAATTAATTCTCTTCTTATTTTTAAACAGAACATTAAAAGTTATATATTTTAGATATTTTAAAGTTTTAACATATTAATCTATCTTACATTTTGACATTTTTAACCTTATTGTATTTTTATTGCTATCACGCGTTCATTTATTTAAGATCTTTTATTTTTTCTATTGTTTTTCTATTGTTTTACAGGGCCTCACTGAATATCACTCTTTGTGAAGTGAGCTCCCTGTATAAAGATTGTTATTATTATTATTATTATTAGAGAAGGTTCCGAAGGTGGAGTGCTTGGAGAAACCACTGTCTGGTACGACACTGCTGTTGTTGAGGCTTGAACATTGAGTGAGGTGGCTGGTGTGGGAAGAGGAATTCCTGCGGAGGTGCAAAGGGGGTAGACACCTTGCTCTGACCTAGAACTGGAACAACGTACACTAGAAGGCAAGAAGAGCGGATGGGAACCTTGGATGGGTGAGAAGGTGCCCGACGGACTGGAGGCTGGACAACTGAAACAGAACGAACTGGAAAGTGGATAACTGGGACCAGGCTGGCTGAGACTTGGGAAGACGAACAAGGAACTGGAACTGAATAACTGAAACGCAAACTATCCAAAGTATGTACACTATTTACAAGTTGAGGGGCATCTGATTTAACGCCGTCGACGCTTGCCTCCAAGTGGAGTAGGGGACCGAGAACGCCGAGCGGGTCTGGATGTCCGAAAGGGGCAGGATACGCTGCGATGATCCCCTTGGCAATCTTGACAGGCATGGCGGAACCGACAGCGACCAAAGGGCCATCGGCAATGACCCTCATTCCACGAGTGGCAGAACTGCGAGGAAGTTGGGGTATGATCCAGGCCAGAATGTGAAGCAGAGGCCTTTGGATGAGAAGTGCCTGAAGAAGAAGGGGTCTGAACAAGGGTGTGAAAATTGTAGAGATCGGGGTTCATTTTAGACCAATCCTTCAAACCTGAAGCAGCTGCATTCTTACGAAAGGCTGTGTCGTAAAGTTGCCACGCTTTCCCAGGGAATTTTTTGGCCGTCTGGATGATGAGCAGCTTGTACTGCGATAAATCAGCCCATCTAGCCGGCTGAGAAGCACACAAGACGATGGAATAGATTGTAAACGCCTCCACCCAAGTGAGAATGTCCTGGATTTCGATAATTCTCTTGCGAGCCGGGGCGACCACGAGTTTTCCCTCCAAGAACGTTTGCGTTTCCGACTCGTTCACTTTGAGGTTGTCGGGGAGAAGATCTGCTAGTTCGACAAAAAGACCAGTTGTGATTTTGGTTACCAACTTGTGTGGAATGGGGGAGTATCCAGGGCTGATTACAAAATCTTTTCCGACCGCAGCAGATGAAACTGACATGGCGGGAAAGGTTGACACGACCCCACCTCCGACAATCGGTGAACCCGAACTCGATGGAAGAGGAAGGGAGGAAAAACCATAAGCAGGCGTCGAAAGTGTGGAAAAAGTGGAAACGAATGAAGGAACTATAAAGTTACCTGTTGTCGTGGCCTGACCAAGGGAGGCTGGCGTCAGTGGAGCCGGCGACGATGTGGAGATCACCGCGGGATTCGAGTTCGGCGGAGCAGGCTGCGAAGGGATGGCGTTGTGATTGCGCAACGCGGCGAGAATGCCAGGTAAACTATCTGTTAAAGCTTTTGACATTGCCTGGGCCAATGCATCACTGCTAGTATTGATGTTTTGTCCGGCCGGTAAAACTGTTGACCCTGCCGAGGACACAACGCCCGCCCCAGTTGATGGAACAACGTTGCTTTCCCCTTCGAACATGGTTGTCGCCAGACTGTTGTTCATTGTACGTGGCATAAAATCAACACAGAAAACACGACAAATTCCACTTCGTCGAGGCCGAAAGACGAGGAATTTAACCACAAAAATGCGAGGTAGGAAAAGAAGACCACGAAAGCAAAAGAAAACCGGCAGGATAACTCCAAGCACAGCTACAAAAAACCGCTTCGATACGCCACGCTGAAACACGCTACATTGCTGGGGGGCACTGAGCCTGCCCTGCCCACAGCAGACCGCTGACCGCTTGACAAATACCAGCTTCTCTTTGTAGTTAACTTAGTTAAATTGCATTTAACTGCATTAAACTTCCCAAAGTAGAGACCCCCTGAAATGAACATTAACAAATTGTGGTCACTAGTAAATCCCAAAAGTAGCAAGGCCACTCCCAACTCCTTCCCCCTGTCCAAAAATAGTGCGGCCATAGAATTTTCATCAAGTAACCGGAAGGTACTTACAGGAACGTTTCTTCCAACAAAAATTGAAAGCTGCATACCATTTTCAATGGAAGTGTATAAATCCATGGATGCCTATGTTGTCTGTAACCACCCGTGATGAGCATTGGCCTTTGTTCCACTTCTGGTGTTATCACCTTTGACTAAAATTTGCATCACTTATACTCCAGTCAACAACTGCAGCAAGACGATAAGGTCAAAATTCTGATTTCTGCGTATCCCTGAGCAAAAATGCCATAAAACATTATGCTAGTGGAAAGAAAGGCATGCTGTCTTCTTGCAAATGCCTTGACTGATCTACCTTGACTAGAGTAGAGCTAATTTAGCTCATATCCAGGCCAAAAATATCCAAAATGTCCAAAAATGCTCAACCAGCGCATTAAGAAATTACAGCAGACTAACATAGCAGTGCATCTTGAAGTACAAACAGTTTACTGTATTTTACTAACTTTCCTGACACTGACAACAGAGATATAAATTCAACAACAACATAGATATAAATTCAACTGAATATATGAAAGATATACTTGAACTGTGGAGAAAGATATGAAGACATAGATGATCATCGCAGTTATGCACACAACTTAAGCAGTTGTGAAATTAAAGGCTGAAAAAAACATTCAGGCCTGAACGGGATTCGAACCCATGACCTCTGCGATACCGGTGCAGTGCTCTGAGCTGTCAAGCCATCTCTGAGCTGGTCAGTATGTGAGTTTCTAATATACCTGTAAATGACGAAGAATACAAATGAATAATTATATGATAGGTCATATATTTGAACTGTGGAGAAAGATAGAAAATAATTGTTTTAAGAACTGTTTTTACAAATTTGTGTCTTTTATGCCCTAAAAAGAACTCAGATGTAGCAAGTTCATGTAACATGGTTTGCTCCCCAAAAGTTACCATATCTTAAAAGTAAAGAACCCCAAAGGCTCCTAATTCCGAAAGTAATAAGGCTTGTTACTTTTGGAAGTGTATGGCAGTGGTGCAGCTGATTGTGTGGAGCATTACTAGTACTTACGTCTGTGCTGGAAAGCTCATGTGGTTGACCTTGTTTGTTGCAGAGAAAAAGAAAGCTCAGACGAAAGAACACAAGAAAGCATCAAAGTAAGGGAAAACATTCACAAAAAAGTGTCTACTATCTTCTAGCCATGAAGCAAATGACAATTAGAGGGATGGTGGTTACATGTACAATAGCATTACTATCAACAATTTTGTTATGGTTCATTCTCTTCATTCACGGTCATGAATTCATTTGTTTTAACTTGATCAGTAATTAATGAGTTTGAGAAATAACTGTGAAGTCAGCAATATTATTTTGAGTTTATCTTCCATAGAAAAATGCTGGGAGTTGCAGAGAGTACTGAACTTGCAAGCTTGTGATCTTGACTCCATCCAATTTCTCTGTGTCCCTTTCTAGTATGTGTATCGTTAGACCCAAGTGAACAGCTTTAACTGTATTGTCAAGCCTTGCTTTATACTTCCAGGCAAACAAACAGGATTGCAGGCTATGATCTTGTTGGCAGGTTCTTCCATATCATTACACATCTTGCACTGATTGATCCTCTTTTTAAAACTGCTTTATTTAGCTACATCCATTCTTGTCACTAGACACACCCTCCATCTGTCTCAGGAACTGACCTTGCAAGACTTTTCCTTGTAATCATCAACTTCATTGCTCTGCTAGTACATTCGTAATTCACTGGTGGTTTGCAGCTTTTGGTGGTTTTCCTTGTCACTTGAATATGATTGTTTAGGACTCCATCTTTCACTATTGACACAATCCAGAGCACTGACAGTCTCCTCCTGCCAATATTTCTCAGGAGACAAATCCTACCCACAATGGTTCTTGGGTATAATTATTGCTCCTACTCAGAGCTTTCAGTTTTGCCAATGTTTTGTTCTTCTACAATACCCTCACCTTATCTCCACTCCGGGCTTCACACACACCTTGACAGTTCTTGAATTTGAAAAAAAAATATAGGCTTTGAGAGTCAGTGAAAGGTACAGTGGATCCTTGAAAAACCTTGAAATTTGAAGGAGGAGGAACAAGCTGCCAAAGTGCTTGATGAAAAAATGCCCACATAGTGGAAGAACTAAAAAACGACTCACATGTGGAGAATCTAGCAGGTATCCCTTAAATCTGAGCCCCTAGTGTCACATTCTAAAGATATTTTTTTTCAGTGGAAAGGTCCTTGAAAAATTGAAATAATATAGTGTCCTGGAATATCCATGAAAAGTCCTTTTTAATCCAAAAAGGATATGCACCCAGTATCTCATTAGAGATACTAAATGCTCATTGATGGCCATACTACTAGTCAGGTTTGAGTCAACATTTTCATCCTTCCACAGTTTCGGAAGGCCTTGGTGGACCATAATAAGTTCTGAGATACGCTTGCTAATGTGCTTAGAAAATTTTGTTTGTCAATTTATTTTTGTCAGGAAATATGAAGAACTTGCTAAAGTAGCTGAGGAGACCAAAAAGAACTTTGCAGCATATGAGAGAGATGACCTGAAACTTCGGGAGGTTAGTTAATCTCTTAACCCCTTCCGCTTGCCCAGTAACTTTGCAACTCTATTAGGTCTATGTAGTAATGCACAGCAGAGATCTGCCCAAGTGGACAGATGCACTGTAGTGTAATTGGTGTAGTTGTTTTTCTTAGTGGTATAGCTGCCAAATTAGTCCGGTGAACACCTCATTTTAACGATTCAAAAAGGCCACCAAAGAAGTTTGAGAAAATTGAACCCTTAAAGTGGTGCATAAGGTGGTGCGCTGAAAAGGAGGGGCAAGGGAAAAGTGGTGCTAGGCTGACATCATGACAAGAGGGTATACCCCCTCTCCCTCCTCTTGGGTTGGCTGACATCATAGCAAGAGGGGATACCCCCTCCCCCTCTATGGTGGTGCACTGAAAAGGTGGGCTTTTAATGTCATGGCAAGGGGGATACCCCGGCCTCTTCTATGGGTTGATGTCATGGAAATGGGTGATACCCCCTCCCCCTCTATGCGATGACTGACTTCATTCACATTGGCTGCCAACAAAAGTTTGAGAAAAATGGCTCGAAAGGGGGTGTAGGCACGTAGAGGTGTGGGTGAAATGCTCACATGGCTAACCCCTTTGGATTTGTATGCGGATGGACTTGATTTTAATTTATTCAAGATGGCCACCAATAAAAATTTGAGAAAATTGGAAAAAGTGCGCAAAAGTGAACAAAAAGGTGGCTCACTGAAAAGGAGGAGACAAGAGGAGTTACCCCCTCTCAGGAGAGCTGAGAGAGCTGTTGATACGTCTTCTTTGATAAACTCAGTAGACTTTGAGGAACATGATGACCAAGATTGTGAAAGGTTGGTTATCGAGGCAGGGGTGAAACACAACCATAGCAGAAAAATTCAGCCACATATGCAATGGATATGATGTGGACGGACTGGATCCTGAATCGGTTTTCAGTTATCAAGTGGAAAACCCGCCTTTCACCATGTATCATTTCAATGCTCACATGGTGATCATGTTGATCATGCCATAGACAGTGGGTATTCATAGAGCAAAGACGGCACATACCCATGTTCAAGCAATTGTTAGTTGCCCTGATTTGTGGATTGTTCTAAACCTTAAAGGACATTTTCAAAGCCAAATAATGTGTTACGGTTTCAACAGCCCCCTATCAGATGATGTCATGGGAAACCCCATGGTGTGTGGGAACGAGTACCAGCTGCTACCACTGAGTCCCACTTGTAAACTCCATTGAGTGGGAGTGTATAATGCAGTGGCGGATCCAGACCTTGAGCTAAGGGGGGCCTGGTCTTGATTTACTTGCCATGGCGGCCATTTTCCTTTCAGTCGTTTCTTCCTTTTTTACCCAAAATAAGGGAGGGGGGGGGGGATGCCCGGGCCAAAACACTGGAAAATTTATAAAAGGAAGTGCGCCGTGAGACGTTTGATCAGACCATACAAATCACAATGGAGTACAATGAGAGGGACGTTAGTGATGATGAGCAGATAGTGGAAGAAGACAAATACGACGAGGATAATAATATGAAGATCCAGAGAATGAATCAGAGGAGGAAGAAGATGAAGAAGAAAATCCGTGGGTAGGCATTCAAGATGAAGTCAAGTAGCGACAGAAGGAAAAACTTGAAGCCTTGATAGCTGGGTTTCAGAAAAGTGGAGATTCACAGGAAAAAGTAGCTGTTAAGGCATAAAATAGCCTACTTCCTTTTTACAGAGAAGAACTGAGAGATGTGTTGTTGGGAGATCTGAAATGGATGTGTGCCTTGGAAAAGGATCCCATCTATGGAAAATAAGTGGCAACCAGAGATGAATTACATGTAATGGAGAAGGGACATGACTGGTTAGAATCCTCAGAACTGGCCATTTATGACAGGTGATTTCTACTAAACAGGCTGTTTCAAGAACAACTGTGAGATCCAGGGTCTTTCAAGCATGTGAGAGTAAAGATTCCATTTCTATAGCATCTCTACCATGCAAGTGAGCGTGAATTCTCTGTTGGGTGGAACTGAGAGGAGAGCACACTGTAACGTCTTATCGCATTGCCAGATGCTTTCTCATGTGATCTTTCCTAAGGTGGTCTTTTCTGTACAACTGTTTGTTACATACTTGACAGGAAAAGCTGTCAGATTGTTGATGAGTGGACTCTTGGTGCCTCTTCATATGACTCTTTGAAGAGAAACTCTTTCCACAAATGCATCTCTCTATGCTTCTTGGGAGATGGCTCCTCTGGTAAACTAGAAGCCAAGTCTGGTGGACACTCTAGTGAATCGTTGTGTAAATCATTCACTGGCTTCTCTGCATCGGCAGAAGGTGGTACTGCTGCTACTGTTGGTTGGTGTGTTTTCATGTGTTTCTTTAAGACGTCTTTCCTAATCCTGTAAAAGTGTTTGCTGCATACTTGACAGGAAAAGCTGGCAGATTGTCGATGAGTGTGAACTGTTGATTTCGTGACTTCAGACTCTTTGTAGAGAAACTCTTCCCACAAGTGCTACACAAATGCATCTCTGTTTCTGAGAAGTGAACGAGCCTTTTTATAATATAGCGATGACGTCATGAGGGGGAATCCACCCAGCTGATGTTTTTGATAAGCTCTGTCATCCAACTTACAGTGGTCATTCTTTTTTTATCTATCTTATTTTTTTAATAAGACTGAAAAAGTGTAAAGAATTATAAAATATCAATGTGAAAGTCAACATGATCTACATAATTGATAAGTAACCACTTTCTGTTTCATCTGTCTTGTAAGACTGACCTTTTCCATTATGGACTATCCCCTCCTTTCATGACATCAGCCTATAGAGGGGTAGGGGGTATCACCCCTTTCCATGACATCAACCCATAGAGGGGTACTCCATATCCCCTTTTTGGTTATAAAAAAGACCTCCAACTTTGAACTGACATGCTTACACCATGTCAGTTCAGAACATGATGTGTGGTAGATAAAAAGACGGAAAGAGAATAGGGTTAGGGTTAGGACGTTACAGTATGCTCTCCTCTCAGTTCCATCCAACATAGAATTCATGCTCACTTGCATGGTAGTTTGATAGAGATGCTACAGAAATGGAATCTTTACACTCACGCATGCTTGGGCAAACACTATAGAGACTAGACTGTAGAGATGCTACAGAAATGGAATCTTTACACCGGCACATGCTTGGGCAAACACTATAGAGACTAGACTGTAGAGATGCTACAGAAATGGAATTTTTACACTCGCACATGCTTGGACGAACAGTATAGAGATTAGACTGTAGAGATGCTACAGAAATGGAATCTTTACACCGGCACATGCTTGGGCAAACACTATAGAGACTAGACTGTAGAGATGCTACAGAAATGGAATCTTTACACCGGCACATGCTTGGGCAAACACTATAGAGACTAGACTGTAGAGATGCTACAGAAATGGAATCTTTACACCGGCACATGCTTGGGCAAACACTATAGAGACTAGACTGTAGAGATGCTACAGAAATGGAATTTTTACACTCGCACATGCTTGGACGAACAGTATAGAGATTAGACTGTAGAGATGCTACAGAAATGGAATTTTTACACTCGCACATGCTTGGACGAACAGTATAGAGATTAGACTGTAGAGATGCTACAGAAATGGAATCTTTACACTCACACATGCTTGGGCGAACCCTATAGAGACTACAAACACTTGAAAGATTTCCATCACAAACAAGGACCACATACCCTTAGTGAACTGAGAGAATTTAAGTATGGGGAATTGCTGAAAGACTCTTTGGATCTCATCATAATTCTTCACACAGAACAGAACAATGGTGTGTGGAACATTTTTGAAATGATGGTACTACAGGAACTGCTGTTACCTTACAGCCAATTATTGATCATGAATCATGGATCATGGATCATCCTTTTTGAAAAATATTGTCTTTTCCACTGTCGTTGTTAGAAAGGTCCGATCACCTTATTGAAAAAATATTGTCTTTTCTACGATTGTTGTTAAAAAAAACTCCTTAAAAATTCATGCTTTGATATCATCGCCACATATTGCCTCAGCTTTTTTATTCTCTCATGGAAGGGGGTATTCCCTCCTGAGGTCATCCCATAGAGGGGGAGGGGGTATCATCCCTTTCCATGACGTCAAAAACCTACCTTTTTGCCCACTTTTCCCATGCCCCTCCTTTTCAGTGCACCATCATAGAGGGGGAGGGGGTATCCCCTCTTGCTATGACGTCAGCTAGCACCAATTTTACCTTGCCCCTCCTTTTCAGTGCAGCACCTTATGCACCACTTTAAGGGTCTGCCTTTCTCAAACTTTTATTGGTGGCCATTTTGAATAATTAAAATGAAGGCCATCCACATACAACATCAAAGGCGTTAGCCACTTGAGCATTTCACATACACGCCGGCACCCCTTGTTTGCATCATATTTTTCTGGAACTTTTGTTGGCTGCCATTTTGAATAAAGTCAGTCATCCCATAGACGGGGAGGTGGTATCGCCCCTTTCCATGACATCAACCCATAGAGGGGGAGGGGGAGGGGGTATCTCCTCTTGCTATGACGTCAGCCTAGTACCACTTTTCCCTTGCCCCTCCTTTTCAGTGCACCACTTTATGCACCACTTTCAGGGTCCAATTTCCTTGCACTTTTCAGTGCACCACCATAGAGGGGGAGGGGTATCCCCTCTTGCTATGATGTCAGCCAACCCAAGAGGAGGGAGAGAGGGTATACCCTCTTGCCATGATGTCAGCCTAGCACCACTTTTCCCTTGCCCCTCCTTCTAAGCGCACCACCTCATGCACCACTTTTAGGGTTCAATTTTCTCAAACTTCTATTGGTGGCCATTTTGAATAAGTAAAACAAAGGGTTCACCGGGCTTATTTGGCAGCTTTACTTCTACTGCTTTCTAAATCTTTTAATTTCTTCTCTAGGATTATAAACACTTAAAACAAAATCACAAAAAGATGCAGAAAAATCTTGAGAAGGAAAAATGCAAGGTACTGTATGTCATGTTTTTGAAATAGTTTACATTAATTTTCAGTGGGATCCAACCTTGGAAATTCTTTCAATCATGTGCTAACAAAGTTCTTATGTATATAAAGTTTAAAAAAAATAAGACAGTTGAACCTCTCCTTACAAACACCTGTATTATGTGTAGTTCACTTAGTCCCAGCAAAACCAGAATTCAAAAGACACTCAGATCTGCCTCTTTGATGTCTGTATTATATAAGTTTGAGGTAGTGCCATTAAGGTTACCATATACTTTTAGGGCACCTTAAGAGGTGTCTCACGTCCAAGGGATGATGTAGTGCATCCTGGTTTAAACTGTAGACACCTAAACCCCTACTAAATATCAAATTGAAGCTTACCAAGAATTATACCTACTATACCAAGAATATACACTATACCAAGAATTTTTTATATCAAATGAGTTGTCAAATTTTTCACAACCTCTGCCTGAATCATCTTTTGGGTCCCTTTTGAAAGCTACAAGTCAAAGGGAATTTGTTTTTTTGCCCTCAAATTTGGACAGTAGCTAGTTTGACATATAAACAACAAAACATATCTGTGAAATGTTTATTTCCAAATATTATTTCTCCGAGAGCGATTTCTCTACGATCAATTTTTTGTAATCCTATAATTTTGAAAATGATCTGTAACTTTTCACTGGAATTGAATATGGCACCAACTGAACGATGAATTAAAGAAGTGAAATGCAAAGTTTGCTTTGACTTGTAGCTTTCAAGATGTGATTTGGACACTCACATTTAGAGTTCGTAAAAAAATTGACAATTCATTTTATTTCCCAATTCTTGGTACAGTTTGATAGCCAGCTCTATAAGCTTTAATTTGAGTTAGGGGTTTGGGTATCTACATGTGACGGGGTCACAAAACATATAATTTTATTATTTTTATATTTCTAAATTCGCTAAAATAATTTCGCTTCGCTTTATTATTTTGTGTTCAGGAATTTTTCCGGTTTTAGTTTGGTAAATTTACGCATCGCTTAGGTATGTTACCTTGGGTGTATTCAACCCACACATAGGTGCTAAAATGCATTAGCGGAACCAGAGTTTTGTGGTTACCTTTCGGCAAATTATTTTAATCGCTAAAATTAAGTTTATCACCTTAAGATAATCAGGTTAGGCGAAGGAAATCCTTTCCCGCGAGTGTAGCGACGGAAAGCGTGGCTAAGGTTGGGCTTGCAAACCCATTTCAAATATTATTGGTATGTGTTAGAACGTATCGAAACGGTATAAAAGTAGGAAGACCTTAGCTTCTAATTTAGTTGAGTTTTTGTGAGCCGAAAGAACCAAGAAGAAGAGCTGCTGTGAAAGAGTAAAGATCGTACTTGCGTTTAGCAAGGTAAGATTATAATTGCTTTGTTTACCTCAAGTACTTTAAGCCTTTCGACCTTTGTAATTATTAGATAATTGTAGCCTTTCAAGCATGATTTATTTCGCTATTGTAGTGCAATTTAGTTTAATTTAGCCTTCTCATTTTTCGCTAGAATTAGGATAATTCGTTCTATTATTTTTACAAGATTTCTCTTTTGTTTTCATCGCGAATATTCAGGAATGTTTCTTAAATCGCTTATCTTCTAAGTTAATTATTTCTGTACGCGTGTTTTCACAAACCACGCACGATTGTAGTGAATTCAATCTGTTTTATTGTAGTAACTCTAACTCTGTTTTACAACTGTTAGTTACAAAACTGTTTTCTAGTTTTCCGTTCGATTTTAGTTCAAGTTCATGTAGCTTTTTGTAGTTTTTCACCTTTGACTCACCGAGTCACGCGGTCGCGTCATATTTCAGGTCAAGATTATTTGTTTGCCAAACTAAGCTTTTCGTTTCATCTCATTGATCAAAACTGTTCAAACCTGTTCTCCTTGAGTTGAGAATTCGTCTTTCACCCATGTTATTGCCACACAATACTGTTTTGTTGTAAAATTTACACATTCATCAAGACATATTTTTATCGTGTTACACGATCTGCTTGTGCAAACCGTGTCAATATTTACTTCATGTAATTTTCCTATTGTTTCTCAGTTTAGCTTATTTTGTTACGACACTGTTTAGTTTTATCTTGTTTATATTTTTCAGTAATTTAGTTATTTTCAACATAACTCTAAGGTTATTTTGTATCTTTTCAATTATTTCACCAGACTTAGTCTATTAGTCGTTCCCGTTTATTTTTTCCGTTCATTGCTGTATAATTCGCTTGTATTATTTCGCTGATGAGATTGGGCTGTCAATAAATTGCATTGAACATCCTTGAATCCTATTCGTTCCTGCTCGCTGCCGCTGCATCCCGTTACATTTTTGGTGTCAGAAGTGGGATTCAAGTTCTAAGTTCTATTGCATTTTATTGAGCGAAATAATAAACGGGAACGGACTAAGATGACTACGGAGGAACAGCTGGTTACCCTGGCTGATAGGCTGAAGGAACTGGAGGCCCAGCTTGGACAGCTAGCAACACCACCTGCCGCTCTTGGGACCAGTACGTCAAGTACCACACCGAACATCCGGGTGTCCGTGCCACGCGAGAAGCGGTTCGGGAAATACGGTGGGGCCAGGGATGACAGAGTTCTGGAGGACTGGATCTCTGATGCACAGAGAGCTGTGAGGGGCCAGGCAGAGGGCGAAGCAGTGGACACCCTGATCTTCCACCTGGAAGGAGTGGCCAAAGAGGAAGTGAAGCTGAGGCCGGCATCGCAGTGGTCCTCGCCTTCTGGGGTCTTCACCATCTTGAGAGAGGTCTTCAGCGAGCGACTAACCGAGACCCAAGCCAGACGGAAGTTCTTCGCCAGGCGACAAGGGGACCGTGAATCAGTCCAGGACTTCGCCCACGCCCTGATGGTCCTGCTGAGCCGAGTGGAGCGATTGAGTGAGGCGCCGGTCACGAACAAGGACCTGTTGCTTAAGGAGCAGTTTGTGGAGAATCTGAGGGATCATTCTCTGCGCCGTGACATCAAGCGCTGGGCCAGAGATCATTCGACTGCCAGCTTTCAAGATGTGCGCCTGGAGGTTCATCGCTGTATGGAGGAGGACCCTGCCCCTAAGCGAGTGGCTATGGCGCGAGAGGCTGAGGTGGACGCAGAGGGTGAGGTGCTGTGTGGAGAAATCGGGGGACAGAAGAGCCAAAAAGTACTTTCAGACCTCATCACTGGGCAGCGGATTATGGCCGAGGAGATGCAGAAACAGCAAAAGGCGCTGATGGGCCACATCGACCAGCAGAGGGACGTGCTGAACCGTCAACAGGAGACCCTCAACCAGCTGCTGACCAGTTTGGTGTCACGACCCTCTGTCCGATCCAGCTCCTGTTTCCGGTGCGGTAAAGATGACCACTTCATCCGTGACTGCCCCAGGCCGCCGCCAGTCTTCAATCGGGGGGGCTCGAAAAAAGCCCCGAAGCCGTCGGGAAACGAGAAAACTCCATCGCAGTGAGCCAAGCGGTGGAGGAGACGAACAGTGGCTCACCCCTTGCAAAGATAGTTGGGGGAACACCAGCTATCACAGCGAAGCTAGCAGGCGTAGAGGTTGAGTGCCTGCTGGACACCGGTTCGATGGTAACCCTGGTATCGGAAGCCTTCTATAAACAGAAACTTAAGTCCGTGTGCGGTGGAGTTAAAGGTGGAAGCCAGATGCTTACCCTCCGAGGAGCCAATGGACTTGAGATCCCATATCTGGGCTACATTGAACTGGACGTATGCGTGGAGGGGGTGACGATCCCAAAGTGCGGAGTGCTGGTCCTCAAAGACACAGCAGCCACTGGACCACAGAGAAGGAGGAAACCAGGAGTCCTGGGGACGAACATACTTGCACAGATCCCAAAGTTTGCAGAGCTGCTGAAGTTGAAAGGGAGTGCAGATGCCTCGTCGACACATAACCAGAAACCGAGCAAGCAGGGGCTGGTCAAGGTTGCTGGTTCCCGTGCTGTATGGATCCCACCACACTCAGCAATGAACGTTGATGTCACTGGCCCAGCCTGTGGTGCAAACGCTGTGGTGGAACCCCTCAGTACCCCCCTCAAAGGAGGACTCCAGGTCGCAACTACGCTGACAGATGCATCCAAGTCATGTCATGCAGTCCAGCTGATTAACCCTACAAGTCAAGGGATCAGCCTGATGCCTAGAACCTGCCTTGGTTTAGTCCAGTCAGCAGAGGTGATTACTAGAGAGCAGTTGGCGTTTACCGTGGAGAGCAACGAGGTAGTGGTATCTTTTGGACTAGATGTAGACTGCCAGGAGGTATCCTCACAGACCCCTAGCAAGACTGCACACCAACAGAGCACCAAAACGCTACCAGAAGGAGTGCTGCTGGATGATTTTCCCGGTACTGCCGCAGAGAAAAGAGAGGCGGAGAGAATTTTCCAAAAGTACGCTGATGTGTTTACCAGAGAAGGAGAGGAACTTGGCCTCACAACCACCATGCACCACAGAATCCACACAGAGGATGCTGTCCCAGTGAACCAGCGCCACAGGCGGATTCCACCAAACCAGTTTGAAGAGGTGAAGGAGCACCTACAGGAACTGCTGAAAAAGGGGGTCATCCGACCCAGCCAGAGCGACTACGCGTCACCAATTGTACTTGTCCGCAAGAAGTCCGGTGCTCTCCGCATGTGCGTGGACTATCGCCAACTTAATGCAAAGACCAGGAAGGATGCCTACCCGCTACCAAGGATAGACGAGTCTCTAGATGCACTAGGCGGGGCGCAGTTCTTCTCAGCAATCGACCTGGCGTCAGCTTACAATCAAGTAGAGGTGCACCCAGATGACCGACACAAGACGGCATTTACCACACCCATGGGCCTGTTCGAGTACAATCGGATGCCATTCGGATTGTGCAACGCACCTGCGCTGTTCCAGAGGATTATGCAGACCATCTTTCGCGAGGATTTGCTGCAGATTCTTCTTGTGTACCTAGACGATGTCATCGTCTACAGCAGCAGCATTGCAGACCACCTCAAACGGCTCGAGCGGGTGTTCCAGAAGCTGAAGGAGCATGGGCTCAAGGTGGAGGCAGAAAAATGTCAGTTCTTCCAGAGACGTGTAAAGTACCTGGGCCATGTGGTATCAGCAGAGGGCGTAGGAACTGATCCAGCCAAGACCGAGGCAGTGGCGAGTTGGCCTACTCCAAAGACGCTTAAGGACCTGAGATCATTCCTGGGCTTTGCGTCGTACTACCGGCGGTTTGTCCCAGGCTTTGCGCAGACAGCAGCACCCCTTCACCAGCTTACAGCCGAGATCTCCGAGAAGGGGAAGAAGAAGAGAAGCACCATCCCAAGTGACCGCTGGAAAGGGGAGTGCGAAAAAGCATTTGATGCCTTACGCACTGCTCTCACGACTGCACCAGTACTAGCCTATCCAGACTACACAAAGCCGTTCGTGGTAGAGACCGATGCATCAGACAAGGGACTAGGAGCTGTATTATCACAGAAGCAAGATGGCAAACTCCGAGTCATTGCCTATGCTAGCCGAGGACTGCGTGGGGCTGAGCGAAATATGCAGAACTACTCGTCTATGAAGTTGGAACTCCTGGCGCTGAAATGGGCTGTAGCAGAAAAGTTCAGAGAGTACCTGCTGGGAGCTGAGTTCGTGGTTTACACTGACAACAACCCGTTGACATACCTACAGTCCAAAAGCAAACTGAAAGCAGTGGAGCAACGTTGGGCAGCTGAGCTGGCGAGCTTTAATTTCAGAATCAAGTACAGAGCAGGAAAGCACAATGCCAATGCTGATGCTTTGAGCCGAATACGATGGCCGAACGCTGGTGGATGCAGCAACGAGGAGATGGAGGATGCTAGGATGGATGCTAGCCCGACCGCTGAAGTGCTAGCTGGCATTGCCGCCACTAGCATCGTACCAGAAACTGTGCGGCTGAGACTGCTGGAGGACGCAATACACATTGAAGAGCTAGGCGTGACAACCCCAGCCGACGAGCGAGCTGAACAAGCAACTTCCCTTCCATCCATCCCAAGAGAGCAGGTTGCCACGCTGCAACTGAGGGACCCAGCGATAGTGAGACTGAGGCATTACCTGACCCTGAACAGAAAACCAAACCGTGAGGAGCGTAAACAAGAGACGCGGGAAGCCCTACACCTGGTGTTGCAGAGAAACCCTGGAAAAACAAGGAGACAGCGAGCACCCAGAGTACCACTGCAACCAGATTCTTCTGATGACGACAGCCATGCTGAGATTGCCATTGACATTGCACCACCACCACGTGCTGCCGCAGCACCTGATGTTGATGTCACAAACAGTGATGGAAGTATTGCAGATGATTCAGGAACTGATGATGAACTGTCTGCGAGGCCTGTTAGGCGCTCGACCAGATCGACTGCTGGACACCATAATAACCGATATAATTTACCTATGTCTGTTCTAAGGAGATAGATACTGGTAAATAGTGTTAGTATTTAGCTCGCAAGGGTCATGACGAGCAAAAGGAGGGGAGAGTGTGACGGGGTCACAAAACATATAATTTTATTATTTTTATATTTCTAAATTCGCTAAAATAATTTCGCTTCGCTTTATTATTTTGTGTTCAGGAATTTTTCCGGTTTTAGTTTGGTAAATTTACGCATCGCTTAGGTATGTTACCTTGGGTGTATTCAACCCACACATAGGTGCTAAAATGCATTAGCGGAACCAGAGTTTTGTGGTTACCTTTCGGCAAATTATTTTAATCGCTAAAATTAAGTTTATCACCTTAAGATAATCAGGTTAGGCGAAGGAAATCCTTTCCCGCGAGTGTAGCGACGGAAAGCGTGGCTAAGGTTGGGCTTGCAAACCCATTTCAAATATTATTGGTATGTGTTAGAACGTATCGAAACGGTATAAAAGTAGGAAGACCTTAGCTTCTAATTTAGTTGAGTTTTTGTGAGCCGAAAGAACCAAGAAGAAGAGCTGCTGTGAAAGAGTAAAGATCGTACTTGCGTTTAGCAAGGTAAGATTATAATTGCTTTGTTTACCTCAAGTACTTTAAGCCTTTCGACCTTTGTAATTATTAGATAATTGTAGCCTTTCAAGCATGATTTATTTCGCTATTGTAGTGCAATTTAGTTTAATTTAGCCTTCTCATTTTTCGCTAGAATTAGGATAATTCGTTCTATTATTTTTACAAGATTTCTCTTTTGTTTTCATCGCGAATATTCAGGAATGTTTCTTAAATCGCTTATCTTCTAAGTTAATTATTTCTGTACGCGTGTTTTCACAAACCACGCACGATTGTAGTGAATTCAATCTGTTTTATTGTAGTAACTCTAACTCTGTTTTACAACTGTTAGTTACAAAACTGTTTTCTAGTTTTCCGTTCGATTTTAGTTCAAGTTCATGTAGCTTTTTGTAGTTTTTCACCTTTGACTCACCGAGTCACGCGGTCGCGTCATATTTCAGGTCAAGATTATTTGTTTGCCAAACTAAGCTTTTCGTTTCATCTCATTGATCAAAACTGTTCAAACCTGTTCTCCTTGAGTTGAGAATTCGTCTTTCACCCATGTTATTGCCACACAATACTGTTTTGTTGTAAAATTTACACATTCATCAAGACATATTTTTATCGTGTTACACGATCTGCTTGTGCAAACCGTGTCAATATTTACTTCATGTAATTTTCCTATTGTTTCTCAGTTTAGCTTATTTTGTTACGACACTGTTTAGTTTTATCTTGTTTATATTTTTCAGTAATTTAGTTATTTTCAACATAACTCTAAGGTTATTTTGTATCTTTTCAATTATTTCACCAGACTTAGTCTATTAGTCGTTCCCGTTTATTTTTTCCGTTCATTGCTGTATAATTCGCTTGTATTATTTCGCTGATGAGATTGGGCTGTCAATAAATTGCATTGAACATCCTTGAATCCTATTCGTTCCTGCTCGCTGCCGCTGCATCCCGTTACATACAGTTTGAACCAGACACGCTACATCGCTTGGAAGTGAGACACCTAAATGTATATGGCAACCTTAAAACAAGTGTTAGACAGCCAAAATGGTCGATGTAGCAATGACAGATACGACAAGTGTACGATTTACGAGTTTATTGAAAATAATAGTGGAGACAATAAGAATGGGAACAAAGAAAAAACGGGAAGGAGTAACACTGAAATACAATAAACAAATTAAGCCTAATGCTAGTGAAGAGTGAAATTAAACAAAATAAGCTAACTTAGCTAAGAAATAACAAAGAACAGTGCAAATTTGTTGCAAATAACAAGATAATTGCGAATAGGATGATTGCATGACAAAAATAAAGAAACAGGAAATTGTGTAACAAAAACTGTCAACATTGATTGAGTGTTTGAAATACAAAACCAAAGGGTTATTGAGAAATATAGTATCTGAACTAAACCAGTGCTTGACTTGAGAACTTGTGTAGTAGCTTAGAATAAACCAACTGAATTTGCTCAGCAAATGGTTGCCAATTTATTACAGATTTGAGGATACTGTAGGAATAACTCTGAACCAAATAAGGCTAGGGAGTGTATTTGTTGCCCATGAATACAGGGTTACCTAAAGGAACTAGGAGGTAATTAACTTCTCCTACACAACAGGATTTACTTAAGAGAAGTATGTGGAAATGAAATTAACCACAAATGCATACAAAATAAGATGTGTAAGGAAACCAAACTAATGTAGGAAAATAACCCAAATAGTAAGAAGAGTAATATTACAACACTAATAAAAATAGTTTGAAAATTAGAACAAAAAACACCATTGATTGTGACCAAAAAACTATGTTAATTTTATATAAATCGTTGGTACGACTGCAGCTGGAGTACGCATCTCCAAGTTTGGTCTCCCTATGCTAAAGAAAAGATTAAGGCCCTTGAGCGTGTTCAAAGGCGTGCCACCAAATTTATCTTGAAATGTGATTTAACTTATCCAGAACGTTTAGCTAAATTAGGTCTTTTGCCTCTCGAGTTTAGAAGGGAGGTTTTAGATTTATGTTTCAGTTGTGTATATAACTGCAATGATCATCTATGTCTTCAAATTGTAGTTGAGAGTTGTCTAATACCCTTCCTGAATGGGTGCTCTATTCATCAGCCTTTGCTGCTTTGCCAGCAACCTTAGTGTCCTTGTTTTGGAATTGAGCCACTACTCTGAAACCTTCACCTGTATTCACCATTACCTAGACTCCTATCACTATTTTTGTCTCTTGTTTGTAAGTTTCGGCTTATGGACTAAATTCTACATGTTCTTGGGCTTTCAGTGCATCAATGAAGTCTGAAGAGTTTTTAAAGTACAAGAACAATATACAGCACCCTTGAGTTTTCTTAAATGTAGCTGTTCTTTGAATTCACTGCATACTTTGTTTTAAATATATAGCTAGAAGAACTTCAGAATGTTCCTGAGAAAAGTAAACAAGAGTTGGAAAAACTGGAGGAAAAGAAAAATGATCTGGAGGTATTGCGCTACTTTTGTATTTATTTGGCACAATCTAGGTGTCAAGCAGACAGGTTGTAATAACTTGAGAAAACATTACATTATGTTATAAGCAGTTTTTTGTTTTAGTCTTGTTCTTGCAAACCAAGCAACATAGTGCTATTTTATGTATCTCCTACTGTTGATAGGCCAATTTTGATATACAAAATTTTTAACTTGGCTCCGACGCTTCGGGGAATAAAACAAAGGAAATTGATCATTTATCCCTCATCCTCTTTGTCTTATTCCCTTAATTAAGCATTGGAATTTAAATATACCTGTAGATATATATCAACATTGGCCTATTTACCACTGTATCAAGGTGTGACTGTCCTTCAACAGGTAAAACGAAAAGCAGAAGAAGAGAAACTTGCAGAAGTTATGGCAGGTGAAATAAATTTTGTTTCCTTATCCTTATATCAATTAAATGTCTTATGTTGTTACCAGTACTTATGTTTACCTCTCATATTTTTATATATTAAAAGTACAGTACTTTGCGGAAGTGACATGGGTGAGATTAAACTAATTATGCTGTGTATTGTCAAGGAACTCCCACAAACTTTCAAATGAAGTGATGCCTCCATTCAAACTAACATGCCATAAATTTTCTTTGTTACAATATTGTGAAGGAAAGAAATTTGAGTAACAATTTTTAGATTACCAAAACAAATCTCATGAAAGTGATGGAGTTCATTTCTAACTCAGGATACAAAGTTGCATCAGGAGATATACCTGTCATATTTCTTTTACATTTGTTTATACAGTGGAATAAAATTTGTTTCAGTGAACCAAAACTACATGTATATATCTCTGTACATCCTGGTCATCATACCCCATTAGTAATAGAATCAACTTTCATCATAATCATTTAGACCGTAATGCAGTTGAGAAAACTTTTGCCCTGTATTAGACCTCCCTTATCTTGACTGCCCAACATTGTTAATGACAGAGGAGCATGGAACATCTCCTGTCTACTAATGAACTTTAATTCATGTCGAACTGTAAACCCATTCTGATTCAAGCTGTTTTGGATAGAAAGGCTCCTTTCTGATCCCTTCTGTATACTGGAGTAGCCATGCAGTGTGACAAGTAAAGAAAATGTGTTTTTGATCATGATAGCATTCCAAGGCATTAAATTATCAAGATGCACTGAACAATTTGCTTAAGGTGATATCCTGAGATATAAAAGATGTTGAAAACGTTTTTTGAAACTTTCCCTGAATGTTCTCAACCAAGCATTGTTTTGAAAAACACAATAAAAAAGATAGGTCGCCATGATCGTAAAAGAGATATGAAAGGCCAATTTATTCCTAATCATGTAGGCTGTTTCATTGGTTCATGTTACACTTTGCGGTAACTGGAAGCAAAGTTTTGTTTTGAAGACATACTTGAAAAAAACCTTGATGGATAGGAAGTCTCAAGCATATGCACTAAATGTAATACATGATTTATGGAAAAATTATAACTTTAAATGACATTGGCTCAAAACCTTCCTTGAGTAATAATTTGCATCCTTGAGTAATAATTTGCATCCTTGAGTAACAGTTCTGTTCTCACTTTTAGCTATATCTTTTTTTCCCTTCCGAACTATTTTGGGGGTATTTTTCAACTAAAGAGAATAATTTGTATACCAATGTTAAAGTGGTACTATGATCAAATTTTTACCCCTTGTGTTTTTTTTAGTGTATCACAAAGAATTCCATGAAAGAATGAAAACGCTGTTTACTGTTTGCAAATATCTGCATTAGTTCCGGAGATATTTAAGTTTGAAAAATGGGTAAAATATGCAAATAAGATGGCTGATGACCTCATACACTCAACCCAATATTTTATTGAGTATATAAATAGAGTTATCTTAGCCAATTTGCAGCGCAAAACCTTCAAACTTGGCAGGCTAATAGATCTACAGGAAACACACCTATGACTACAAAAAATTATGTTCCCATGGCAACTCACTCTTTTCCAGGCCCCACCCACTTTATTTCAATATTTTGGTGATTTTTAGCGTGAAAATGTTAGACAAAGTTGAGCTAACATATTTATAAGCTTGCTGGATCATGCATATGAAGTGTTGTTAGCAATTATCAAAATGGAATGCCAAAGGTGGTCAGAAAAGCTTTTAATATGGGGGAGGTCTGGAACCTAGTATGTTGCCATGGTAACAGAACTGTTAAGCTCATATTGTGGAGCACATTTAGTAGAATCTTACTGCAAAGAATCATAAATTTGTGTTACAAACTGGCTGAGATATCTCTTTTCATCATACTTGGACAAAATCTGTTTGAGTATATGACGTCATCACTTGCCTAATTTGCATATTTTAAAAACTTGAATACCGGTATCTCTGGAACGAAAAGAGATATTTGAAAGAAGTAAACAGCATTTTACTTCTTATGCAGTCTACTTGTTTATGTTTTAAAATGGCTGAAATAGGAAAGGTGCGATTTTCGTCATCGTACCACTTTAAGAATAAAAATCAGCGATAATAATTTTGAATGATGTTTCAATGAATCGTTCTTCATCTTTAAATTCTAAAAGTTGGATTCTTATGAGTTCTTTGTATATTGAGAATGCGTGTGAAAGTCCTGTTGCATATGAATGAAAACTCTACCATGTGGAATGTAGAGATTAAGCATTCAAATTTCCCATGACATTCCTTCAGTATGGTAAATTGTTTGTTAAGATCATTGTTCTTCTGATTGTGTGCATCATACAGGTACCAAATATGATACCAAAATTATGTAATAAAAAATATGCATCACCATGATCATTTAACAGAAAACATTGTTGAGCTCATATTTATCTTGAAGGAAATCTCTTGATGTTGTGTAATGTGTATGACGCTAATGACACAAATTGTGCGCAGTAGGGACGCACAATGGAATTCTGACTAATCCCCTTGAACTGCTGTATACATGTCTGGGTCTGAAGGTTTATAATTTTACATTACAGGTTTAAAAAGTGAAACTGAGGGTCTCCAAACAGAGAAGGAGGTGAGGAACATTACTTCATAGAAAGTGCATGTGTACCGGTACTGTTTTTACACACAGGTTGTTGACGTATCAGAAAACAAATGAGTGAGCATAGGAACGAGTACATTTTCTGATACAAAAACAACGAGTGTGCAAATACCATGCAAAGCACTTTCAATGATGTAATTTGTTTATTTCATGCTTTTCACCTTCATCGTTCTTTTAACGCCTGAGTCGCACATGGAGGTTGGGTGCCCAGGTACCCAGGGGCTGGAGCTGCCGACCCCAAACCCAGGTAGCAAGAACATCCCAAAAGCCTGCCCTACCCGCAACCCAGCCACGAGCCCCGCCCGCCAAACCCAGCCCCAGCCCAAGCACCCGTCACACAGAGCTGGGAGCTCAGTGGAATAATAACAATAATAAACAATAATAAACATTGTAATGAAATAAAAGGGGGAGGAGGGAGGGAGAAAACACTAAAACACTCCAAAAAACTGAGGACGCCCCAACCACTACACACAGTAAAACTACGACCACATGCAAGGCGCACGCATAAAAGCAACGACAGACCGCTGGCCCGACGGGCACGGAAAACTGCTCGCCCCAGGCCTGTATGGTAACTCAAACCCTAGCAAAAAACTAACGCCACAACACGCCACCAAATAACGCTAATAAACGCCAACGCCACGCTAAACGCCACGCCAACTACAGAGCAAAGCTCCTAGTCGTTAACTAAGTTAAATAAGTATATTTAACCTCATATAAACTTTGTTTGCTTTTTCATTTAGTAGAACAATAAGCTTAGTCAAGTTAAGTTTTTATTCAGAAAGTGCAAGCACTTCAGTTATTGCTTCGTAGAAATCCTCAATATTTTTGTACAGAATGTTTACCTCTTCATCAGTCAATGCTTCAGTTGCCTTTTGTTTTTCTTCCTTTGCCTTTGTTGTTTTCTTCGAGCTTCCAGACATTTCCTTGCTTGGTCAAATTCTTTGTTGTCGATAATTCTTTCAGGATTTTTGCGTTCTTTCAAAAACTGGCTTGATGTTTTGTAATCCTTGCCATCTGTTGGTCTCAAATGTCTCATTGGGTTTTTGCTCAAGTGATCTTGCTCTGCCGTTCCTGAATGTAATCTTCAATGAGTTCATCTAGTTCAAACTTTCTGCCATTGTCTGTGGTTTATAGGTACTTTGCGAGAAGTGTAAACTTTTGGAAACTCTACAAACTTCTGTGAATAAGATTGAGGAGGCACCAACCACAATTTGAGTATTGTGAACTGACTGATTCATTTTGACAACTGATTCCTGATTGGATGAAATGCTTTTCCCACGTGTGAGAAAGTCATTTTGTATTTGTGATTGGATGAAGAAATTTCCGAATGGGTTTTTTATGGGATTGATTCTATCAAAAAAATCTCAGTAGGAATAAAAGTCACTTAAACAGCCTAATTTAAACATCACAGTGAATGGTATTACACCTGTACTTCTCTTCTAAACATTGTTCACTTTGCTGTTATGGTAACTATACAGTTTTAAAGTAAGAAGTAAAGTAGGAAATACCCAATGATCATTTGCAAATTTACAGAAAGTTCAAGTTGAGTACAGAAAGTTAAAATTAAATTTTATATATATTATTAACAAGTAATCAAAAATTCATAAATTTTTTAAGGGCTACAATTTTTTGTACTTTTTGAAAATTAACTTGATGTGCTTATTTATTCTAAATTTCTAAATTGCACTTACCTAAATCATTTTATTACCTATATAAATTGGACTATTTAAAAGATTTTTATGAATGTTATCCCATATATT
Source organism: Micromussa lordhowensis (assembly GCA_964020085.1). NCBI lineage: Eukaryota > Metazoa > Cnidaria > Anthozoa > Scleractinia > Lobophylliidae > Micromussa > Micromussa lordhowensis. The sequence goes on from OZ026599.1 coordinate 8,892,155, forward strand.
TTGATCACATTTTTTGTTTTACAGGCAAAAGAAACAGAGTTATTAGGGTGGAACAAGGTTGTCAATGAAGCTAAGTCAAAGGTTTGTGTGGCAATTACAGACAGGAAACAAAGTTTAGTAGCTGTTAACTGCTTTTCCTTGTTTAGTCAAAAAAAATTATGAAAAAATAGACCTGGTTGGGGAGCATGGCTGTCAATAAGGGCCGTAATCCGTAACACCTGTTATGGTTGAGTATGTTTGATGAGCCCTTGATGTTATGGGTGAACTGGCCTGTAGTTGATGCAATTCACCCACAATGTTATAAGTTTGCTACGGGTGTGAAGATCAAGACTACAGGTGAATAAAAACTTAATGACAGACCTGGGTTGGTGACTCAGTGATTATTGATGTCAACTGAACTGTTAAAATGAAAATGGACATGATCTAGCTCATTTGCTTTAAAAATATACAAGGACATTCTAAAGGGGAAGCCATGGATGACTCAAAAGCTAAAACTGAAATTTCCAGGAGGAATTGGTGGGGGTTGTCCATGGGAAGGGGGGGTGGGGGTTCCGATATTTTCTGGAACACCACTTTTGTAGAAAAATTTAATTGAAAAGAAGGAAGGAAAAAAGTCATTGGCATGACATGAAATGATGTGCAGAATTAAAAATTGCAAATGTCAACAAAATGTCTAAGTTACTATGGAACCTATCCCACATTAACATGTTCTGAAAGCTGCACACAAGTTTAACTTGTCTTCCAAAGCTATAAGTTATCCAAACTTCCTTTCTCTTTTACAAGGCAAGCACTGTAGTTTCAAGCAATTCGTATGATTCTTAATTTTTTAATGACTTTTTAGATGGATGTGGCAAAGAGTGAGGTAGAACTATTTAAAAGTCAGTACGAAACAGCTTTGAACCAGCTGAAAGATGCGAAAGACAACTTGGACAAGGCAAGGGAAACCCGAACACATAGAAAGAGGTACCAACTCCCTAAGCTAAAAGTACAATTGCATGTAGATTAAGTTGGCATCAAACTAATTTAACTACTCTCAACATTTAATGTTCATGCACATACATCATGTACATACCCCCAAAAGCATGGATATCAGGTAGTTCAGGGTTTTTTCAAAATTAAGTTTAACAACTGACTTGACTCTTCTTATGCATGCATCACCTGCAGTATTTACTGTTTTGTCTCTGTAGCGAAATAGAGGCATTACAAGACGAAATTCCAGAATTAAAGAATAGGCTAAAAAAGGCAGAAGCTGACTTGGTCAAGGCTGTTGAAGGAGAAAAGAAAGCTTCTGATGAGGTCAGTGAACTTTTATTTATCACGATATCATATTTGAGTACATGTATACTTGCTAGGGATCTTATCATTAATATTGTTTAAACTCACAATAGTTCCTGCTGGTAATATTTGTAATGTCGTATAATTTTTCAAGTCAGCTATGCTCAGGGTCAACACTAATCCTGGAAACCCCTTGGAACCCACGAAAACTACTTAAAAATAACTTTTTTCCAATTTTGGAAAACTTACAGTGTTTTGTAATATGTATTAATAAAGCCATACAAAAATACTACCATGAGCTTTTCCACGCTTAGTAAGTTAGCCACTCAAGAACTCGAAAAACATAATAATTTTTTTTTAACATGTACCCATAAAAACTGTGATTTCTGGAATTTCTATTTTAACCCTCCACAACTCCTGCAATTCCACCCTCTCTGACTAGTAGGAACTCTGTATTCACTTATAAGAACACAAGATTAAAAATAACTAGTTAAAAAGTGATTTATGCCTCTTGTTTTTATTATCCATACCTTGGAAACAGTGAACAAATTTCCCTGCATGGTGGTGAAAATTTTCTGCAAATGTTTATTTGTTTCAGCTTCGAAGCTTAAGAGCCAAAGTAGAGGAAGCACGAAGTTCACTTCAAGCTTCACATAGCAGGTTGGCTTTTCAGGTTTAGTCAGGACTTATGTTGACAACAACATTTACTGATAGAACTCTGGAAGTGTTTATAGAATACAATTGAACTTCACCACAGCAGCCACTTTGGGGACAGAGTGAAATAGCCATTGTAGAGAGGTGGCTGTTGTGGGGAGGTATGGGTAAAATGTGACACCTTCTTCTCTTGGGAGGTGGGCTATATTTTATCTTTGAAAAGTACTTTTTGTAGCATGTAAATACTTAACGCAATCAACAACAACATCTTTATTTTCCTCAGTCTAAATATAAATATTACAACATCTTAAGCATATTTAATATAGTATGTATTCGATGAGGCAACTGTTATAATCTAGTTTGAATGAGACTGCCGGCTAAATGAACTGTTAGGTTTTCGAGTTTTTGAGCTTCTAGTTTACAATTTGGTTTAAAGGAGAACATCAACAAAAAAGCAATTAACTAATTTGGGTATTGGTCTGACAGTAAAAAATAATTTATTGTTTTTTAAATTTAAGCAAATACACTTGCTAAGTTCTTTGAAATCAAAATACAATCATCAGATAAAACAAACCAAATAGAAACAGATAAACAGCACATGGATAGACCAAGTTTCATGACCTGTTACATTAAAATGTGGGGTTTTGTATACACCTTTTGTCAGTCACTGATCAACTGGCCATTGTCAACCGCTATTTTGGTAGCAGTGATGCACTTTAGTGGCCATAATGCAGTTGTGCAGAGGTGGTCGTTGTAGAGAGGCTAGAACAAGTAAGAGTGAATGTAGGAACCATCCAGGCCATTAGTGGAGGTTTGACTGTATTAACAACAGAGTCCTGAATAAACTGCATTCTTTTTTTTTTCGGCTACTTAAACAGCATAATTGATGGTTAGCAATTTCATTATGTTGTGGTACAGCCTCAAATCTGCAGTGTGTATGGTATACATGTAGGTGCAAGCTATCCACCATCACTTTGGACGTTTCTGCGCTCTTTTTCCTAAATGGCACTAAATAAAGCTGAACTGGATGTTCTTTTGTTTAACAGAGGTAGAGTATTGGAGGCCCTTATGGACCAAAAGGCATCAGGAAAGATTAAAGGAATCTTTGGTCGTCTGGTAAGGGATTTCTAGTGATATATACATTTGTAAGAAGTTAGATATGAGGAAGAGAATGATAAGTTGTGATTTATTATAAAATGTGATGGGGATGGTTATAGAAGTTGGAAAGGTGGATGAATTCTAATAATAACGAGAACAAAGGCAGTATTATGATGGTGTCTTGAGGGACCAGCAGTGTTTTGAAAACACATAAACTGTGAACTGTACACTGTATTTTTAGATCCAGGATTTTCGCGATGTCAATAAATACTGAAACACCTTTTGGCAAAAGAAGACAGAAACAAATGTACCTATAGTGGTGTTCCAGCTTGCCCTTCGGTTAAGCAGCTCTCAAATTTTGCTTGCCCTGGGAAAGTCTTAGTGTACTTTTTTTATTTAGTTGGCAGATGGCTTGCTTTAAGACCCTTGCTCAATGGGCAAGTGAGAATGATAAGTTACTTGCCCGACAGGAATAAACTTGTATCAGATGACCAGATGGCACTTTTTTCTGAGCCCTGTGTATTTGAAGCGAGTGTAGACAGTGAGCAATTATCTGTCTACTCCTAGTTCATATGGTTAGAAAAGTGCCCTAATGGATATAAGTTGCTTGAAATTCTCACTGCAAATAAAAAAAACATTTCTATATAACTAAACATAAAGTTATCATTTATGGCAGCCATTAATTGCAAGCATACATGTTCATCTGGCTTGGAATTGTTTAAAGTTTTGTTTGCTATTGCAGCTGTTCTTTGTGTTATTAGTTTCTCTCCCAAAAATGCTCAAAAAAAGTAGGCAGTATGGAAGAGGCAGAGGGAACCTGTCTCAGAGACAATGCAGTTAATGAATACCAGTCTTTTTCATAGAAGTATAAGGGTCTGTCTTATCAGACATGCTTATGGATTTGTGGGTTTCTAAGCACATGTGTTAAGGCTATGGAAGGACTACAGTATGATTGTGTGGCTGGTCCTTTAGTCTAACCTGAGAAGGATGTGTCCTATTTTTAGTAGAGAACCACAATTCAGATCCCTCCAAATGCCACCCAAACTAATCTTACTTTGTTATTGTTATCTTACCACTAATACAATTGTGTCATTTGTGGATTCTGAAAGTTGGGAAATTAAGGTACAAACACTGTCTCAATGAAGTTATACTTTCTTATCAGGGAGACCTTGGTGCCATAGATGATAAATATGATGTTGCAATAAGTACAGCATGTGGAGCACTGGACAACATTGTGTGTGACAGTATTGACACTGCTCAGAGGTGCATTACCTTCCTCAAGCACAATAACATTGGAGCTGCTACATTTATTGGTCTTGACAAGGTAAACATTAACTAAGATTGTTTTATTTTAAGTCATTTTCAGTAAATCAGGGTTCAAAAGAAAAGAAAATCAGTTTTACAAGCCCAAAGAGATTTCCAAAGTAGCACAAATACATGTAATTCAATAAAAATGAAAATTAAAGCAATAATTCGATCTCTTACAGTTCTTCTGTAATTTATATTGTAGGGTAGCATTTACTGCAATGGGCAAAATCTATGAGCCCATGGCTAGTGGACGTATGTGTCTTTTCTTGCATGCTGTAAACCATAAAAAGGAAACAATGAGATTGCATGAGAAAAAGGAACTAATTTTAAAGTGCCTATAACCCCAAAAAATGTTTTTCGTTTTGTGAAATCTTTGCATGGAATTAGGAAAAATGCCGCAAACATTTCTGCAATCGATTAAAACCCGAATTTTTTATGAATTTTTAAAGTGAGCGTTCTTTGTAGCACGACCAAGCAAAGTGGAGAATGGGACGAGTGACGTTATTCCAGGCCTTTGCTCGCATCGTTTCGGTTTTTGTCCTTATATTACGGGTTCGGTGTTTTCAGCGTTAAGTATTTTGTTGAAAGAACGTTTATTCAACTCAAAAAATACGTAATAATCACATCTATTGATAATGTCGTCCAGCAATACTAGCTTTGACTCAAGCTCAGAATTCCGAGGTCAGAGAAACGGAGGTAGAGTATGACTTAGAAGTCGAGGTGTGATCAAACACGAGCAAACAAGAAGACAACTAAGATGATGATGATGAACCAGAAGATGCCTATGCATCAAGTGGCGCCAATTCATGAACCAGGTCTGCTGTTTGCAGTCTTAGTTCTGTAGCAATCAGTACAGGGGTTGAAAAAGAGGCCTGATCCCTGCTTTTTCTTTGACGTTTTGCCACATGTTCGACTTGCGAGCTTCAAGCGTTGTGTACACAGATTTCCGGACTCTCCAAAGCGTCTTTCTTTCTCTGAATAAAGGGAAACGTAGTAAATTGTTTTAGAGGAATGCACTATTGACAACCAGGTGACGGTTACAAATGCAAAGTATTAGTGAAAGAAACATGTTTACGACAAAATGCAATTGTAGCAGGATCAAAAACTACTCATAACACATGAATGCATATCTTGTTGTCACCTTCACTTGCTTTCAGTTTGTTTACTTTCCATCGAAAGAAGAAGACCCAAATCCCAATACCATCCTTCCGCAGCCTTCTCTGAAAATCAATCTTAGCTAAATCAGAAAACATAACCGAGTAATCTTCATCCAGGAAGTGTTTTGAACACACCGCCAAATATTTCATGGGTTCCCAAAGAGCACGCTTTAATTTTACAAAGTCGACCCACTTCTTTCTTCTTTTGCGCTTCTCCGTGTCATCAGTCTCGTCAAAAGGAATTTTGACCTGTTTGGCCTGTTGTTGCATCTGAAAACAACGCATTTATCCGGCATTTTCTTTCTTGCAATCGAAGCAAAGACTGTCCTAAACGAGAAGGCGATTAATGGCCTGGAATGACGTCACAAATTGCGCTATATCCAGACTTCTTTTAGCGATTCTGGTGCTCGGTTGTGTTTTGAAAAAATGCGCTTTTTACGATCTTTAAAAATTCATAAAAAATTCGGGTTTTAACCAATTGCAAACATTTTTGCGGCATTTTTCGTAATTCCATACAAAGATTTCACGAAGCGAAAAACATTTTTGGGGGTTATAGGCACTTTAAGCAGAAATATATAGATAACTGAATGGGAAAAAGAAGTAAAGGATATGAAACCAGCAAGGGGTGCCAGGCATTGTCCAGCATCAGTGTAATCAATGAATTTCATTTAGATACTCTTTTCACAACTCCTAGAAATTTGTTAACCAAGAAAAATGGAAAGCATTGTTAACGGGTGCAATGTAACACTGGGACAAAATTTGCAAGAATTAAAGCTCTGGATCCCCTGAGAAACCTTTTTTGGTATTACATTGTACTTCTGTGATACCTTCACAAAAGCTAAAAATGATATATTCTGAGTACATTACCCTTCTTTGCTTATGCAGGTGGAGAAGTGGAGGAAAGATGCATCCTCAAAAATCCAAACGTAAGTTCACCCAACCAGTTTCTGGTGTTATTCCTCGATGAAGAAAATTTAAGCCTTTGTTTTGGTGGAATTGAAAGAACCAAAAGAATTGATGGTCTTCAAACTCGTCTTCGGCAGAATGTGCTGAAAGCACTTTGGCCATTTATTGTCAGACTTGTAAACATTATCATCTGTATGGAGAATAGAGCCAGACATTGTGACCCTTTAAGATACTTTGTCTGCTGTCACCAAGATCACCTCAACCCATGAATGAAAACCCATCACCCTTACTCCATCTTGATTACTCTTCGCTATTATTCTTCTCATTAAAGTTGCCAAGTCATCGACAGTCTTCATCCTTTTTTATTCAGAACAATCAGACTGTATGATGGTCCCAGTAATGATTGTTTTTTTTTTTTTACCAAATTCGACAATATAATGTTAATTTTGGGATATTGTGGATTTCTATATGGTGTAATGGAATGGGTTAAATGACCATGATGTTTGTTTGTGTGAAAAAATTGTAAGATAATTAGTTGTTTTAGTTTTGTGGTAGATTCTGCGAGTCAGTCCCAGAGATTAAACAAGCCACACCACACTCTTTCAACTCTTAACTCTTTTAAACATCCTCCTCTATTGATGTTTTGGAGATTAAATCCTGAGCACAAAATAATTGTGTGGAAATTCTTGGTCCCTCCCACAAGACCAAAGAAATTATTTTACAATCCAAGGCTGTGCTCTAAGAAAATTTTCAGGGAGCCCTTTCCAACCATGCCAGCTAGGGTGCCCAGCTCTCCAGGCTGGTCGCCCAAAAATAATTAATCCAACAATTGATTAATTAATTAACTAATTCATAATTAAGTCATGGTTTAATTAGTTCATAATTAATTCAATCGTGAAATTACATTATACAAGTAATTTCAAAGCTTTTTGGTTTTGTTGTATGGCATACACTGTCAGATCACTCCTGGCGGCCTTCTGCTGACAAACAAGTTTGATCTTTCCAGTAAACATACCACCATATCAAATTATGTTAATTATTACAAATGTTAACAGAGAGTTTTCCAAGAAGGCTGATTAAAAGCCACTTTTTATTACCAGTGATCACAATTCAAAACAGAAACGCCTTTAAATTTAGTTTAGCATATTGAATGTTTTCATCTGATACATTTACACTAAGTTTCTATGAATAAACAATGTTGTAACAGCTACTTTTCTTGCTATAAAACAAGTGATAGATACCGGTACATTCAAATCCTTAGAATGTTCAGCTCCATCATAACACTCTAGTGTCATAAGCTTACAAAAGTTACTTCTTTTAAAGGCCAGCCCAGTATCTTGCCTTGGGATGAGTCTCTAGCTTTGATAGCTATTCTTGTGACAGTTCAGCCGATAGAGTAATCCTTTAAAACAAATTGATAGTCTTTACTAAGCCGTTGGATGCTGAAAAAGAATCTTTTCGACTTTTTTTTCACACTTGCAGGAAGCCCCAGAATTACTCAAAAAATCTACGTATTAAATATTTTTCTTGTACTTTCCCACATGTGGCAGTGTGAGTGGTTATTTTTAGCGGCCACAATTGTGATTTCATTAAAAAAATACGTAATATATTTTTTGTAAACCGCTACTCGCTAAATTTAGAATCACTTAAAATCACCAAAATAAGTCTTGAAATTGTTTCAAGTTAAGTGCTTACGGTACAAAATTTTGATAAAATGAAATTGCCAGGAAGTCGCCACTATTAAAATTTTGTTTACTCAAGACATGTTTATTTGCAGACAGATACCTGAATAGCGAAAATTTGCATATACAAAGAATTTAGTTTTATATAGATTTTTACGCGCTAAACCATCGAAAAAACACTAAAACATATCAGGATAAAATAAATTTTGGCATTATACGTGTGGTGTGTGTGAAATCCAGGACGAGGGGAAGATCATGTTTCATGTTAATTCATGTGGAACAAACGTGCTTGAAATTTAAGAAGCACATTCTGCTAAAGGATAGTTTTCTGCAAGTAACAATCTCAATCGACCAAAAATAGAATGTTACAATCAGTCGCCCGCTTTACCGCAGTGCTGAGTGGCAAACAAGAGAGCTGGGTGCCCGGCCGGGCGACCAGTATTTTTTTTAAGTCGCCCAAGACCAAATGTTGGTCGCCTGAGGCGACTGGGCGCCGTTAGAGCACAGCCTTGCAATCACATGATTCTGAAGCAGCATTTTCAGTCCTTGACAAAGACATGTTTTACAGAGGCTTTCTTTCGGTTTTACTGTGGGGTTTAAAAAAGTTGCTGTTCTTAAAATTTCTCCCTGCCTAAAACATTGTGGTTATTTGGCAGCAACAACCATGCTCTCCTCAAAGGTTCCCTTGAATGTTGGTGACGCCATCACCCCTATGATGCTTGCAGTCAAGTTGCCTCGGATATTGCAACAACACAGATATTACCAGACAGAGTCAAGCTATACTATCTATATAGAGCTGTCAGCCACCATTATAAGAACACTTTCATTCTCTAGATAGTCTATTGCACAAACTATTTATAAGGATCTGTTATTTAGTTATTTATAATTGGAATGAACTGATCATATTGTGAAACAATCTGACTATACTGTGGAACGATCTGAGTTTTAATGGTATCTGACCATCTAATGATCTGAATCTCCATATGACCATATACATCACGCATTGGTATAACAAGCTAAGGATGATCTACAAAAGACCATTTACTTGATTTTGCTTTAAAATGTATGTGGAACCCTCCAAAGAAGATTTTGGTTAGGTGGCAACTGTGTGATTTAAATTAATGTGTTGACATTCTCCTCTGAAGTAGGTTGCCGCCATATCAGCTGTTACTGTTTCACAGCTAAAACATTAGTAATGCTTAAAGTATTTCGCATTTAACAAGCAGAATATAGTTTTTGTAAACATCTTGGAGGTTGGTCTGTGCATTTACATGTACATGTTTCTTAGAGATGCTAGTAAGCGTACACACTGTACTTATTTGCCATTCATAAGAACCTATCAATAATCTGTCTGTGACAGTCTTTTATTATTTGCTTGCTAGGCCAGAGAATGTGGCACGCCTGTACGACTTGGTCCATGTGAAAGACGATCAAATACGCACTGCTTTCTTCTTTGCTCTGAGAAACACGCTTGTTGCAGATGATCTCAAACAAGCCACTAACATTGCCTTTCAGGTAAAACCCTTGGCAATTAGTTCCAAGAGTGTGTTTTAATTGACCTTTAACCGTAGTTCAGAATGAGAATGTTGTAGTTAATTTGTGATCTCAGTGTAAATTTCTTATTTCAACTATATGTAGTTTATTTTTGCCTAATTTGTTAGAATTTAATCCTTGTCAATGTCAATAATAATTAATTACTAAGATTAGATTAAAACTTATTAACAACCGGTAACTGGAAGAAAACAAACTACATATATACTTTGATTGTTGCGATCAGTAGACATTGATTATTTGACTTAATATATCCGATCAGTAGGTTTTTTTGTTCACTGAATTTTGGTGGCATCTGTCCACCTTCATCAACATAAAAAGTGGATGTTTGTTATAACGTAGCTCACATTTTACATGCTTGAACATGCATAGTTTAAACAAAAAACCTACAGATTGGATGTATTTAAGTCAAATAAACTACGTATATATAGTTGAAATAAAAAGTCAACTAAGGTAAAATTAACTGCAACAAGAATAAATGGAATAACCCTGTATTTCTGTTTGATTGAGTCACTACATTTGTATATGTGACCCTCAGAAAGGCAAAACGGACACTAACAATTATCCGTTCCAAGAGGTTAACAGTTCGTTATACGTTCGTTATCCATTCATGCAAACACCTAAGAAAATCCATTCAAAGCGTTTGACAAGCCGTTCGAACCGTTCTGACATCCATTCAAAGTTAATTGGAACAACCTTTCAAACGGTTCTCGCATCTGTTCGAACAGTTCCTGGATCCTGTCGAAAGGTTCTCGCATCCATTTGAACTGTGGTCACAACCGTTTGATGGTTCTGACATCTGTTTGAACAGTTATTGCATCCGTTCGCCAGCTATAAGTGTTCATTCGAAGAATTACAACAGCCATTCAAATAGTTTCAATATACATTCTTGATGTATCTGTTCGAAAGGAGAAATGTGAAAGAGTCTATTTTAGTTAAGAAAACCATTACTGAACAAAAAATCCGGAGCTTTTTAGCAGGAAAAAGGGTAAGTCCAGACTACACAAAATAGGTGCTAGGCATACATTTCAAGGAAACAGAAAACTCAAAATAATCTACAATCATGGACAAAAGGCACAAATTTGCACTTTTGGTGCTTTTGCACACATGCCAGATGGAATATAACTTCACCTGCCTAACCTCTCCCCACATACAATGTTAAAAACTAGTATCAGAACTACAATTTCTCCTGAGTTTCAACTTTACGTTGGGGAGAGGAGGGAGGGACAGCAATTCATTTTTAAAAGGATAGCACAGTGCTGTTTTTAAACTTCAGTTGTAAAACATGGATATTTTGTTCCATTATGTCAGTGTTCCAAGGAAATTTAGGTGGTGGCTGCTGGCAGTAAAAATGAACTTTGAAAAATGCAAATGAAAATCAGCTGTCACCTCGAGGAGTGGATTTGGCTGTGATCAATATCAGAAAGCCACCAACTTTAAATCAACTGATAAACCTAAACTGAACATGATTGATTTTATCAATTGATAAAATTGAGTTTGATTCTTACACCTGGTCTCGGTTTAATCTGTATTGATTTTTAGTGATCATTTTTGTTGAGTGTTTCCCAGGGCTCCTTGACCCAGCACTTGGATAAGTCCAGAAACAGAATAATGTTTTATTTACCTACAGTGAGCATGACTTCTCTTATAATCAGTAATACATTCTAATTTTGAAATGCACCCTCAAACATAACTATATCCATATATGCAGGACTTGTAGCAAGCTTAGCTTGACAACCTTTATTATATGTTTTGTTTAATAAGGGAGTCACTACATTTAACATTTTTGTGGTTGGGGGATTATGCTTCTGACTTCCAATAAAACTTACTTTGTTAGGGATCTAAAAGATGGCGTGTAGTGACATTACAAGGTGAACTCATTGATCAATCAGGTATGGCTAATATGCAGTCAATATAGTTATTACAAGGAAACCTGTTGTTATGGTTCTGCTTACAGGGATGCAAATAACTACCGGTAACAGGCAGGCGCCGGTCATGTTTTCTGGTCAAACATGCTTTAATTTGCTTGGACATGACCCATTTTTTCGCCCAGTCAAATTGAAACCGTTGTAACTCTTGCGATAGTGAACCCAGATTGCACAGTTAACCTTTTTTAACTAAAAAACAACTGAATTCGAGTTGATTTGGCAATAAAATATACAAGTTAATAGTTTTACTAGTCTTTATTGCAGAAGCGGCCTCACATTCAGTATGTGGAACGGTTATGCAAGATACAACCGCAACTGTTCCTTTTACTGTACCTTAAGAGAACACTATGCTTTCTTTAGTTTTAAGAGAAACGCTAACCCCTAAAAAACAACAACAAACTCAATTAGCCATACTTTTATCCATTGTCGGTGGTCGAAAGAATTTTTCTGCGAAGTTATTACATGTAAGTGGTTCAACAAAGAAAATGGCACCTCCTTCTCACTTAACACAACCGAATTACTCTTTGGGAAATTGCCAAATGGATCTAGCCCTGGTCTGCCACCTTTGATGTTAAAATTGATGTCTTTCTATTAATTTTGCTAAAAACTATATATATACTAATAAGCTTAGTTCAAAAGAAGCAAGTTTGAAGAAATTTATCAAAATTGAAACTTGCATCAAAGGATTTTAAGTCAATAGGGAAATTAAGCCTGAAATATGCCCAGATAAGTCAAAAGTAAGTTATGGCATTAAAAAAAAGAGAGAGTTTACCACTAGCACAGTTATATGTACCTCTAAGATAACTCAAATTGATTAGATGCCACCAGTTGCCTTTTTTTCGTTTTTTGTTGAGTGCGTATGTCTATTTGTAAGTTCTTCTCTTTTTTTTTTTCTTTCTTTATTAAACTCCACAATTTAGTGTTAAAAAATAACAGCAACAGACAATGCAAAGAAAAACTGTAATACTGTATAGTATAACGTGGTTAAATGTAATTTAATCTCAATGTAGTGGAATGTAGTTAAATGTAGTTTAAAGTAGTATGTATGGGTTATTGACCAAGTGTGAGGTCAAGATGGCTGGATATTGGCCGAGTTCTTTTGTTGCGTGTTTATGGACCGAGACGGAGTCGAGGTCCATAAACACGCAAAAAAAGAACGAGGCCAATATCAAGCCATCTTGAGCGAACAAGCTTGGTCAATAAAGGATTTATTATATGGCTTTTGGGGAAATTTTTCTTGCGGGACAAGGCGGGTAGTCCCGAGCGGGCAAGATGGCTCCATCTTGCCCACTCGGGTAGCCAAAATAAAACGTCAACCTTCTGTACAGTAGATTTCTGTACGCTACTTTTTCTCCTAAACATTTTAACTAATAGTGTTCTGTTCTCGGTGCAGTGAGATTATTCTTTGTGAGGGTGCTTTCCGATCGTTCATTCAATCAATCAATCACTTTATTTGAGAGTCAATAGTACAATGTATCTAGCCAAAGGTAAAACCCTCTACTAACTGAAAACACTTAAAGTAAATAAAATAATGGAAGACACGGTGATTTGCGGTCACAACAGGTCTTCATGACATCATGAAAATTTGCGACAACTAACTCAACCACTAATTTCTATTTTTACTTTCATTCTTTTTCCTATCTTTCGGTAACATGAATGTTGTCCCTCATGAATATTAAATACCGTAGTTAAAAATTTAAATTTCACTGAACGAGTCAGTAAATGACCAGACAACACGTCCGGCAATCCAAGGATTTGCCCGGTCAATACCAATTCTGACTGGACATTGTCCATTGACCGGCTGTTATTTGCAGCCCTGGCTTATATCCTTTGATGCACACAGATCATGTTTATACACAAATCATATATACCCAATACACATTAAAATTAAACTTGAATCAGAAAAGCAGTAATAATTCTATAAAACAATCCTGCCTTAAACTAAAACTCCAAAAGCAACAGAAAAAGTTTAACCATGAAATACAGTTATCTTGTTGTTTATGTGAGCCCATCTGACAATTCTGTAGTGAATAAAGTAAGCCACATGTTGGTTTGAAAAATCCTCATATGAAAATAATGGAAAAGAACTCTTAAATTTGTTCAGTTCTCCAAATGGGTTGAATCCAGAAATAGGTTTCAGCACTCAAATTTACCCAAACCCAGAGCATATTTTAGTCATCATACTATCATACAATCCTTCTAACACAGCCCTAAAGAACAACATACATGTAATGCAAGTTGACAGTTTGTAAAAAGCAGTCAACCTGACACATATCATCAACTCATCAGTCAGACCTTAGAGGTCTTTTCTTAACTGTCGAACAAAAGTCTTTTTCAGGTTAAATACTCACTGACTAAGTTGAGTCTGGCTGTAAAAAAAAATGTAAATCTTATTTATAGCAGTCAGGCACTTAGCTATACAAGCACTAAGCTTAGCTAGTTTACAGGCATGCCACTAAAAAAAAAGAAAACAAATATTTTGTAACATAGTTAAAAATCCCAACTGCCAGGAGGCAGACCAGTTGGCCATTTACAAAGTGTGATCAAAGGTTTCAACTCGGGACTACCAAGAAACAAATCCCACTAGTGGCAGGGTGGAGAACTTGAAACCAGGACCTCCAGAATACAACACCAGCGCGCTAAACCACTCGACCACGCTGCCTCCAGCTAAATGGGCAAATATTTGGTGCTTGGTTTTCCCTTATGAAAACCTCTGCACTCAATTGATAAACCTTGATTTACAGAGAAACCCCTATTAAGGAGCCACCAGTAGGGAAATGGGAGGTGCCCACTTAATAAGGTTTAGCCGCTTGATATAGACTTCTGATATACTTGTACTTAAAGGCAATTAATGTCTTGGTTTGTTTATCTGGTTGTTTTTCCACGTCAAGGTACAATGAGTGGCGGTGGAAACAAAGTTGTCAAGGGAAGAATGGGGTCTTCCATTAGATCAGATGTAAGTCCAGATCAGCTTGAAGCCATGGAAAAAACCCTGGAGAAAGAGACAAGGACAGCTGAGGTATGGACACATTGCCAATTGCATGGACGTCCTTGACTATTTCACTCCTGAGAGTGCCAGGTGGAGCTGAGTGGTGCTAAATGAAAAAGAAAAATTGTATAATGATACAATGTTGCCCTATACTATTTGGCAATCAGAAATATTGTTTTCCGGGACTGAAATCAAGATTTTAAATTTTTAGCTAATTTCCTATACTCAGAGCACAATAAAAGGTTAAAAGAGGAAGCTGTTAAAAAATATAACCCCTCTCGACATTTAAACATTTTTAAACTTTTATCGCGGTCTGAGGAAATTATTTAAAATTTTAAAAATTTAGCTAGCAACAAACTTTCTAATAACCTTTCATCACTGATGCAACTTTTGCTAAGCAGAAAATATCTTATTGCAAACGTAAGTGCAACTAACAACAAAAGTACTATAATATCAAGGATGTTAGGATTTGAATAAAATTTAACAATAGTTATTTTGTTCAAGTGAACTTTGTCAGCTCGGATCATGGGGGCATTGATCTCTTCCTGTAATCAGCCATGTGTTTGTGCCGTGAAAGTTGTCAATATTTATTATGTGGGTTTTTTATCTGTGTAGCCATAACAAAATACAGAAAGGGCTATCAAATATGATATATGAATTGTTACCACAGGAACACAGGGAATCAAAGAAGAGGCTTGAAGAGATAGTGGATGAGCTGAAAAAGGAGCTATCAGCTGCAGAACACCAGTTACAGAAAAATACCATGGAAATCAAGGTTCTAGCATATTTTTACATGCATGCACAGTGCAATTGATTGACATTCAGCCGAGTGTCGCCCCCCTCCTATATGCATCCATTGAAAATTAGTTGAAACTGTCGACTGAGATGTCCATGGAGTGTCAATTGAGTGTCAACCAAGGTGTCCATGGAGTGTTGATCGAGGATCAATCGAGGGTATTGATCAAGGCTATCCATAAGTGATAGGATAGTAAGCTGTTAACTTATTAAGCTTAAAGGAAGAATAATATCAAATCCCGAATGAAGCATTTGAATCTATTCAGAGACTGTTTTTTACAACCAGCTCCCAAAAGATGTAATTTGTATCAATAGGTCAATAATCTTAATTTGAAAACCTTTGTGACATTCAGTTTTATTACATGCAATAACGGTAGTAAAGAAAACGAAGACCCCGAAAACAAAGACCTAAGATCAAAGACCACAAAACAAGAGAACAAAGACATCTGATCAAGAACATAAAGACCGCAAAACAAGAAAGCAAAGATCCCTGATCAAGAAAACTAAGACCCCAAAACATGAAAATAAAGACCCCTGATCAAGAAAATGAAGACCTAAAAACACAAGCGTTAATAACACAACAGAACCCAAAGACCCACAATGTCAGGCTTTCTTAAATGTTACCTTTCAAGATGGTGTATGAAAAAAAGCCATTTCTGATTAGGCATGTAACAAAATTTCTGTAAATTCACATTGGATGAACTAGTAAAGCATAATTATTTGCACTGTATCGCGGTGCATCACATCGCATCAAGTTGTATTGGGATGTTTCGGTATGAACACTACAACCCAAATCACAAAAACTAGCTAGTTAAGGTAATTCCTTAGTACTGCATTGCGCATCCCTACTGCACATGATTTTCATGTCACTAGCGCGCACTTGAGCGCGTGCGAGTACAAAACCTAAGAGATTTCCCTGAAACTAAGCTCCATATAGTGAAATAAATGCTCCTTTTCTATTAAACAAGCACGGTGACCCCCAATTTTTTTGTTTGCTATTTGCTAAGAACAGTCTAATAAAGAACATATTTCAAGAAGGAAAAAAGTTTGATAGTAGAACAAAATTTTTTGTTTTGCAAAGTAGTTACATACTGGGTGTATTTTGGCCAAGGTGAGGACTTCAAGCTAACCATGGAACTGTTTGAAAAAGTGCAATATTCCCGCAACCAGGCAATCAAAAACAGCTTAGATGAGGCAATACTACTTATATGAATAAAAGGACCTTTACTTTCAAGGTAAAATTTTGTGTCTTTCAAGTAATCAAGACTTGATTCTGCATGAAGATGATTCAACCAGTAAAAATACCCAAGTTTAAGAGCCTGCTGACGCGTAAACAAGCAGTGACCCCATTTTTTATTGCATTTTTTAATGGTCATATCATGAATGTGACCATTTGATGACTAGCGAAAAGAGTCATTTTGACCAATGGCAGTTTAGAAAAGTGTGGCTTATTGATTCAAGTTCTTGGCATAATAAACACAGCATGTCTGCTTCTATACCATAGAGAGAAAGCTCTTTTTTAGTCACCACAGTTCTGTGGAGCAGTTTGAAGTAGAATTCTTTCAGCTTGTTGTTTTTGCAAACATTTTTAACCCAATTGAAAAAGGTGTCTATTTGAAGGTCTACAGCTTATAGATCATGTGTCCATTTAGGGCATGCCTTTATCTCTACATTGTTTTTGTTTACTAGAAGCCAATGGTAATCTCTGCTTTTCATTTTGTGCAAGTCTATGACCTTATATGGAGAGAGTTGGAATGCATTTTTGGCAAGAAAGGTGCTTCTATCTACTTGTTTTTCTTTTGCTCCCAATGTGTGGCTTCATAGCTCAGTTGGTAGAGCATCGCACCGGTATCGCTGAGGTCACGGGTTCGAATCCCGTTGAAGCCCTGATTTTTTTTCAGGCTTCTTCTTTCCAGTTGCTTAAACTGGAAAATTCACTGCGATGATCATTCTTTCACTTTCATCTCTAACCGCAGTTCAAATATATGAATTATTTCATATATACTTGCATCATTTCACTCCTCACGGGAAGATATGAACTCAACAAATTGACCTCGCTCCCAATGTGTGGCTTCATAGCTCAGTTGGTAGAGCATCGCACCGGTATCGCGGAGGTCACGGGTTCGAATCCCGTTGAAGCCCTGATTTTTTTTCAGGCTTCTTCTTTCCAGTTGCTTAAACTGGAAAATTCACTGCGACGATCATTCTTTCACTTTCAAAAGACCCTGTATAAGGAAGATTCTTTGTTAAAGATGGTTTGATTTCAAATTAAGATTTCTTTGTTGTTAAATAATACCAATTCCTGACCAAACACACAATTTTGGGCTATTTTAATCTCTAAAAAATGTTGTAGCATTAACTTATAGAATTCCGGTAAGTTTGTGTTAATTTTACTTGTAAAATGTAGTTAACTAATCGGAGCTTAACGAAAGTTTCTATCTACTATGGTTTACAAGCGTTTACTTCAGCAACAAAGCCATTGTAATCATTCCGATATGTCTTGAAGGACCTTTGCGTGACATTGCTTAATACAAGAACTGCCTTGTTCCATATTATACAATACAAACTCACCTTTGGGTCTTGAGCATCTCTATAAACAAGTCCCATTGTTAGCGAACTGTAATCGATACCAAGGTACATATATATCCATTAACTCAGAGTTGGATGCTCTATTGTTTGAGGTTGCGGGCACAAATTGTATTGTGTTCTTTTGTAGTTTACTTCGATTTAGCTCTGTATTTCCCCCACCACACCCTTTACCCCCTTTCAATAAAGCTGGACTACTGGCTTGGGTGCATACCTGCCACTTTCACTTGCATGTAGCAGGCTGGGTGGGGCCCTTACCCCACCTTAGCTTTCACTCACTCCCGGGTGGGGCATGTGCCTCACTCGTTGGCTCATCCGTTACCTTGCAGGGTGTGTCACTGCCACCCTTTATGCATCACTCACTTTTAGGGTGTGTTGCTGCCACCCTTGCTTGCATGTTGCGGGGTGTGTTGCTGCCACCCCCATTTTATGCTAGGGTGCACCCAACAACCTGTAGTCCCATTTACTGCCAATTATTGTGTTCTCTTTGGTTGTTATCGTGTATGTTAAGCGACAGAGTTGTTAATTTGTTTCAGAAGTTTTTCATTGTAATTGCATTTTAACAAAACGTTCAGGCCACCATAATTGCTCAAGAAATAGTTGGAAATTGTCTTCCTAGATTCCTTCCATGCTTGCTCCTTTTTCAATAGTCTTGTGATCCAAGCAAGCTTTAGTGACTTGGACATCAACTCGATGTTTGGTGCACGCAAACCTCCATCACCATAATCAAAAGACATTACTTTTCATTTAATTTTGTCTTGTTGTTTTTTCCAAATAAATTTAATAAGAAGGGTGTAAGTGGCTTTGATATATTTGGAAGGTGTGTCAAGAATCAACATTGAGGACACCAGCTGTAAAATTCCAAGACATTTAGTTATAAGAACTCTCCCAAACTGTGTAAGGCTGCGGGATTGCCATATGTTAAGAATAGTGCTTAATTTATCCACTTTTGCTTTGAAGTTTTTTCCTTTGTTTTGTTTTTGGTAGTGAGAGATAAATATTATCTGTGCTCTAATTGGCTCCTAAGGCGAATGGAATTCAAAAGGCTCATCCATGTTGTGCCTCCAAGGGCCAAGCCACAAGATAGTGCTTTGAACAGATTCGCAGCTGCTACACCAAAATGAGCTGTTGTCATCAGCGAACTGGCTTATTTTGAATTCTTTTTTAAAAATCTGAATACCTTGTATTTCTTTGTTTTGCCTTATCTTGCATTTTAAGATTTCCACAGCCAGAATAAATTGATAAGGCGACAAGCGGCAACCTTGTCTCACACCTCTTGACAGTTGGAAAGGGTTGGTACAGAAGCCATTGTTCATAACAGAGTTGTGTGGGTTGTGGTTTGCTCTAGGATGTTGTTATTTAACCTGATGTTTTGGCCTTTTTATCTTCCCTTTATGAATCCAGTTTGGTCCGGGTTGATAAAACGTTTTAGTACCCTTTCCAATCTTTTGGCCATTACTTTGGACGCGATTTTGTAGTCTAGGTTTAGTAGAGTAATCGGCTGCCAATTTGTCAGGCTAAATAAATTTGAATCCTCTTCTGGTTCAAATGTTCGGACATCATGTCCGATCATATTGTGAAATTGGCCGGACATATTCAAAATTTGGTCGGACAATGATGACCAACTGTTATTTCCAGCACTGCTCATATGTATTCATATGTCACTTGTTTGTACTCGTATTTACTTGTATGTATCTGTATGTTACTCATTAGTACTCGTGTGGTGTTTTAGTCATGATCCCTCATGAGATGATATAACTTGTCCTGGTAAATGCCGCTGCCAATTGCAATGCACGTAGTGACAGACGCCTGCCAAATACGCTGGCAATATTATTTACCAGACGTTGGTAATTGCAGTTTAGTTTACAACACAGAACTTTTAAAATGGCAGACAAGTTCAACAGCACTCATTTATTTTGATTTACCATTACTACTCTTCCATTAGATTCTCCAGTTTCTCGGCCAGGACCTAGTATGTCATGGCTTTGCCGTGCAGAACGAGTTCCCACATAACAACATTCTGTGGCATCTTCTACATTTCTAGGGGCATTAACCGCATCCTCTGGTAAAAAGCCTGATACCTTCCATAAATATAGCGAAAATCAATACAAAAGCCATTTTTGAAAGTTGCACGCTTTTGGAATTTGAATCACATTGTCAGCAGGTTAAGTTTTGGATTAAATGTCCCTGTGAAAAGTCACATTTAATTGGACAATGTTGGTCTGTAAGCAAACACCTAGAAAGAATGTTCAGCGGGATTTAATTTTTATTCTTTTCTTTTGACTATCATGCATTTTATACTCTAAATGGGAATAACTGGTAAAAAAAAAGGTTTCTATTCATTATGCTACAACCCCGGACAGAACTGTTGAGACAGTTCTATATAATGTTGTAACTGCACGCAATACTACCATGTCATCAAAACAAACAAATTCTCCCCCCACCCCCCATTCAATGTTGCTTGAGTCTGAAAACCAATGCATACAATTCTTGAGTTACCCAAGACAACATTGGAAGGGGACAGGAGGGAGAAGTGCTATCCATTTGATAACGTTTGGAATTTTACCCAGAGTAACTGTAAAATCCAGGTCTTTTTTCATGTTGTCTCAAGTAGTTTTGTCTAGGGTTGTCCATAGGCTGTTTTTATTTTTCTGTACCCTTGCCATTAATTAATGCAAGGTAATTTTTTTTTTTTAAGGTTTAATTCATAAAAGGCATTCTGTTAACACCGTCTTCGTTTTCTTGATCAGGGTTCTTCGCTTTCGTGTTTTGGGTCTTTGATCTAAGGCCTTTGTTTTTGGGGTCATGCAATAACATGCCTGTGTTATACACAAATGTCATTTTTATCTTTTTTCTCTAAGGCTCTCGATGAACAGGAGGAAACATTAAAGCAGCAAATAGTGCATATAGAACGACAAGTAAAGGAGAGTATCCCTGACAAGGCCAGGCTCAAACAACTGGAAGATCTGGTCAAAAGTCATGAAAAAGGCAAGAAGTATAATCATTGATTTCATAATATGCTGACTAGGTTTAATTACTCTTCAACTTGGGTAATCATTTTGATTATTACAAAGTGGATTTTGTAGTTGGCAAGGAAAGCAGCACTAGCTGAAGGTGGCCGTGAACTGGAACAAGCTTGCTTTGGTTTTCATTTGATCACTACCAAAATACTCAAATAAAAGCATGGACAAAGTATTGGTGTGCACCCTTGTATACCTTAATATGAACTACAGTAGAACAGCCACCTCTCTACAATAGCCACTTTTTTGGTCCCAGTGGACAGTTCATACATTCACTCTTATTTTAAGGTGTCCAGCACTTTCCAAGAAGTAGACTTGGATGGGTCATTATAAGCATTCTATATCGATTGATGCCAAAATCATTGCATCTAAGAAACTGCCCAATCATTGGTGAACATGTTGCTGTCAAATTTGTGGCACAATAAGTTTCCATAGCAACAATATGACCTGCTAAAACACCCTTAATTTTAGCTTTAAGCGCATATAACTCAAAAGCAAGCTCAGTGACCCCTATTTTTTATTATTGAATTATGATAAGCATGATGAGATGCAACTTTTTGCAAAGTTTAAAAAAATTCTGTGGAGTGGGTTCAGAGCCACCTTAAAATTTTGAAAATTTAAGGTGGCTCTGAACCCACTACACAAGCAAACAGTCTGGACACATCCTTCATTAACTCAGTCATTTAATCAGAGGGAAATCATTACAAAACAACTCTTCTGCTTCCAACTCAACTGGAAAGTTCGGCCAAAAAAGTCCAGCAAGAGCTTAAATAGCTCCTTTTTGTCAGCAATCTCAACCAAGCAGCCAACGAGCAGAAATCTGACCGCATTGCATCCTGGGAAATTAGAGTGTTCTTTGAGCGGGAAAGACCTACCTCCAACCAAATGGATATTTTTATATAAGTCTCTGACCAGGCTTCAATAACACACTAAAAGTTTTCCAGTCACTTCCACAATTGATTGAAACTTCCATGTCTGCCAGTTGAAGCCTGGTGAGACAAGGCTCATTTGCTTTTTGGCCCCTTGTCCATGAATAACAAACTGCCAGTAGCTGCAATCGGGCATCTGGTCGAAGTTTGTCACATTCACAGTGCCAATAAACAGTTCTTTGGAATTGACAAGGTTTAAGCCATCTCAGCCCTTAATGATGAGCTCTGGCACCAGCAAATGTCCCAAAATAATGAAATTTGGTTCAATTTTTGCCCCAAATTACATTAATGCTACACACGATTCCGCCGAACCGAAAGTGAATTATAATGAGCTGAGTAAGGTCACGTGACCAGCTGCCATCATACATTAAATATGCATGCCAGACCCAGTCCCTCAACCAAAACATGTGCAGAAAAATAGAGCTTTTAAATACCCCCCTCCCCTCCTCAAGTCAGGCAAAATCTTCAGATTTTCATATATGTACTTGACTAGCGAGCCACCTTAAACCCGATCATCTAGTATCACATTCTCATGGCATTTTTTACTAGATGGAGTGCTTGAAAAATTGGAATTACGCCCTGGAATGTCCTTGAAAAGTCCTTGAAGTTTTAGTTCCAAAAAGAGTACGAACCCTGATACCATTATTGTAGCATCACTAGTTAAACAGTGGGAGTGTTCACCCTTCAAAGTGTAGCTGTTTGAAAAGTGCTGGAAACTGTTGCCAGCCTCCTTAACCTCTCCACAATGGTAATGGCCACTAAAATGCGTCTCAACTTCCAAGATTACCAATTTTATTGTGAAAGGTCACCAAACTTGATCCATACCACGCTTCGTTGGTCTTTGTTTCTGATTTAGTGACATATTTTGAATGGTTTGAACCCAGGAGTATCAGAAGTTCGTAATGTGTGATCAGCCGGGTGAGGGTGGGTCTGAAAAGATCTGTTTTTGGTGACTGACATTTCGACAACCTGAGCAGAGGTCATCTTCAGAGTCAAGTGAATAGTGTTTGTCAGTCAATGGTGTTATAAGTCTGATCTGTTGTAAGTGATTGGTCAGTTTAGCCATGATGGTATTGGCTGTAAGACTGGTGTAAATTTTTTCAGCAGTCATTGATCAGTTTGATTAGGTTATATGCCAAAATAAGCATTTTTTAAGAAAATAAATGTTGCAAACCTGAAAAAAACAGGTGTCATGTTACACCCCTACCTCCCCATAATGGCCACATCTCTACAATGGCCACTTTTCTCCGTCCCCAAGGTGGCTGTTGCGGAGAGGTTCGACTGCAGTTCATTTCAGTGTGATGCATTCCTGTCTGTGTTTTTTTCTGCATAGTTGTCAAAACCAATTGCTGCTCTTGCTTGAAGCATAATCAGATCAAATCAGACAGACAGATTCCTGTCTTGCATATAATTAACATTTAAGATAATTTCATTTGCCTGTTCTATTCAACCGTTTGCAGTGTCCTCACCAGGCTACACCAGTGCAAGATTTCATCAAATTCAAAATAAATGGTGCACTAGCTTTCAAGATGATTTAAAAGGGCTATCAGGGCGCAAAGAAGGAAACACAACCGAAAAAATATTGCTCTTAAAGGAAATTGCTACAAATAGAGAAATGTCTAAAATCAGACAATTTCAATCGAGTGATTATGATAAAAAGCGAGGAAGATCAACTATTCCTATAACAGGCATTCGTAAGAAAATAATGAAGGCTTAACTATGAGCATTACCAATTCTGAAATGCTATTATTTTGGTTAGCAAACAGGTGCTAGAACTAACTGTTATTTCTTTACAGAATGGCAGGCAGCAGTAAAATCATCAACCAAGATCGAATCAGAAGTTCAGAGGTCAGTTGTCCCGTTTGTATCTTTTCACTCCATTTCTGAGTAATTAGGCTACTGATGACTCGCTTCCAATCCCCTCTGTCCCTCACCAAGTATTCCATCTCAGTTTTTCTGTGTGCTGTTTTGGAGAAAGAAGAATCGGTCTGGTAGGATTCCCTTGATGCTTAAGCTTTCCCCACCTGGTGTCATACATTCACGAGATGAACTGCTTTCCTTAAGACAGTTGGTATCTTTTCGGTGCTTCATCCGTGTTTCTGTAACAGTAAAAGTTTTACTAGGTAGGTTGTAAGCCCCACACTAAACCCCCCAAAGCCTGGAGGGCCAGTCAGGGGTTTCAATAACATTAGTTATAAGCAGCCACTGAAGGTATAATAGCTCGCTGTGACCACTAAAGGGGCATGCCCATCGCCCAGAAAAATTTAAAATCTAGAAGCTCGGAAATGCCATTTCCAGCGTTCTGGGCATCAAAAAGCGTGCTGTTGATGGGTATTTTTATTGACCACAAAACAGGATTTTTTTGGTTGCATTTAAAAATTTCAGTGGTCATCGTTGTTGTATTTGATTTTTTTTTATTAATGTCATTTTTATTTTCATTAATGAAATCTAAACAGACCGTGGTAAGAGGTCCTACAGGCGGCGGTAGACCACCGGTAACCGGCTTTAGTTGACACCCCTGGCCAGTATCTTCTGTCAGGGTTCCTTCCCTTAGCCACATGTTCTGGTTGTGGAGGTACTGGAGTCTCACCTTTCACCAGTGTCCCTCAGCTGTACTCAGTGCTTTATTACTGGGGTCATGACTAGGACGCATGACTTTTGATTTGCTGGCATAGCCTTTTTATGATGCTGGGCATTACTCAGCATTTATGAAGCGCACGCGGTGGTTCCAGTGTGCTTCACCGAGACCTATTACCAGCCTTCAACCCCACCTGTACTTTTTACCCAGAACAATTTTTATTTCTGTAGACTTCACAAGCAAATAATGGAGATCGGTGGTTCTAAGCTCAAGACACAGCAGGTCAGTCAATGGACAATTTCGATGTATTCAAATTCAGCCTAACACAATAGACCTCAGCACGAGGCTCTGGGGAATAAACCCCACACACTCTGTGGTTATTCCCCAGAGCCTCATACTCGACAGTCAACAATTGAGTGACTGTTGGTCAGGTGTTGATCGATTGTTGGCCGAGTATTGATCAGGATGTTAGTTGAGTACTGGTCAAGATGTTGATTGTGGGTATTGATCGACACTCGACCACAGATGCCTTAATCATGATCGTACTCTCTTCTCTCCTCTGCCTCCTTTTTTTGCCTGACACCTTTCTCCCTCTATCTTCTTGATTTCTTTGTTTTCCTGAGAGCTCATACTAAGCCAGTTTTAAAGAACATTTTCCTTGATAGTCAGTTAACCATGCTGTCAGAAATAATTACTAAATATACAAATGGGACCATTTTACTGATAGGCATCTTGAACATGGTTTCATACTAGTTTGAATATTATTCATCACATTTCATAACTCTAGAGATGATTATCACAGAACAGAAACATATGATTTGCAGACAAATTTGCTATGCATGTTTTAATTATTTAAATTAAGCTTTTCACATCATTCATCACCTTGCTGTTCTGAGGTAACATTTCTCTCTTGTGTTTGACCACAAGAATGTTGGTGACCTTCACTTAGTTTTATCAAATTAGTTACTCAAGTGAAGGCAAGAATGTTTATAAGTGATTGTTTCAGGTCAGACACTCAGACACAAGCCTTTCAAGTAATGACATTTATTTTATTAAAAACAGCAAGTCAATACGTAATTTCTGTGGTTTGATTTCTTGCTTAACTTAGTTTTCTTTTCTCACGAAATTCTTGTTCTTGGGGGGTGAAGAAAAAAAGGCAAATATCCTTTGTCTTATGGTTGGACAGTACTATAGCAGTGGCTCCCATGGGTCTCCCTGTAGCTTATTAGTTGTTAAACTCATCACCAAATCAATGAGCTTGGGAACTGGTGCCTTACAGGTTGGCAGGGGGCCTGCGCACTTCAGGCACAGCAAGGAGTTATTCAAGGCAACCCTGCAAGTGGGAACCACCCCTGCATGCAACCGCCGCCCGGCACCATCACAGTGAAAAGAGATCAGTGGAAATAAATACTTACCTTACCCTATACTTACCTAAACCCATGAATCATGAGGGCGGGAGGGCTGGGAGCAAGAATCTGCAACGACTCACAGAAAACTTATAGTAAAAAACTTGAGATCCGCCAAGATCAGCTTGGAATGCAAATGATCCGCAAAGATCAGCTGAAATGTAACACGAAACATATGCGAGCCACGAGGCGTGCTGCAAGCTCCAAAGGGGTCACCCTGCAGGTCACGTACACAAATGGGGGCGACCGCTGACCGCACTGGCTCAAGCTTAACTTTGCCTAAATTTCATTTAGCCACATGAAAGTGCAAGGGGTCATCAGATTTGTGTCCCCCCTTGCTTTCTCATATTTCATTAATTATAGAACACTATTTTTTTACTTACATGTGTTTCTCAATTTTTATAATAATTATCAGGGCCGTGTGGATGTATTGACAAATGCCATGGATGATGTGGTAGGACAAATCACCAAAGCAAATGTTGCTATCAAAACTTGTCACAGGTATGCACTCAGTAAGAAATACTTTTATGACATGAAGGTGAAAGCACAATGTTTAACCTAATCATCAATGGTCAACTTGCTGAATGAGTTGTCCTGTCTGCCCGAGGGAGGGAGGGGGGCTCCCACATGAAAGGAAAATTGATGGAAAATTTAAATCGAACCCCTAAAGGAGATCAGTCTGTGCATGGCTCAAGCTTTATTTGACCCCTAAAGGGCCCTAAAAGATACTTCTTAAATTGTAATAGGCTTGATTACCAACCACTTTCAGGAAAAGAGCCCGCACTAGTTAACCGCACTTGAGAATAGAGCCTAACAACAGAAATAAGAGCATTTTTTCATTATTAGGGACCTTTAGATCGGAGGACGAGGACGACTGCGAGTACGAGTTTTCCATACTGAGCATGTGCATAGGGTTTGAAGGCCGACATTTTTCGAAGTGCGCGTGCTCAGAACAGGAAACTCATACTCGTAGTCGTCCTCGTCCTCCGATCTAAAGGTCCCTATTATTTCTTTGAGTGTGTCGTAAAAGATACTTGGACAGCTTAAAATAGTGGTGTTTGATCATGAATGCCCTGAGTAATACCCCTCAGTGAGAAAGCAAGCATTCCCAACCTTTTCTTATGGGAGTTTCCCCACCCCCCTGGGCCTGACTGCACAAATGAACCTTGGGTGTCATTTATACCTGACTCAAAAATGAATTTAAGGCAGCTTTATTGATGTACAATACTGCATTATAATGAACCTCAGAATGAATGAATGTTCCTTAAATAAACTAGATAGAACAGTCAACCTGTTAACATCAGAAATATCAACTCCAGATCATCTAAATCAAATGATGATGAATGATGAATCTTTATGTAGCCTGATTATTATTCCTTTGGGAATTATTTTATCTGCAAGGAGCGCACTTAACATACATTTGTATTCTCTGAATTCTTAATATTTTATAATTATTATTTCACAGTTGCATGGTATTGTGTATCTTGTTTACTCCTTGAAATAATTATCCAGGAACATAAAAAAGGCAGAAGATAATGTCAAGTCACTTCACAATGAAATTGAAGAAAACAGTGCCAACATCCAGAAGCTTGAGGTAGGATATGTTTTATATGTGTAAGTCATTGTAAAAAGCATTATAAGATAGTAATATTATTAATCAACTGATTTAGTTTCATTTGTTTCTTTCTCCATTAAGTCATTAATCATGTGATGTAGATTCTACTTTTGTTACCTACATGTAGTTTATCATATGCATTCATAAATACGTTTGAAAGACATGGTCTTTCATTCGTACCACCCACATGTTGATGGAAACAAAGCAGGAAATGAAATCTTTCTTGAAATGTTTAAGTAATCTGAGGCCTTCTGGTCTTTCAGAAGGCAAAGAACCTTATATGAGTTTATTTTGACTCTGTAACTTTGTTTAACAGCTGTTGGCAAATAGTGATTATCATATTATACTAATGTGTTGCCCAGCTGCCCAGCTTTTTGCTTGAAGTTTTCTAGACAATGTATGTAAAGTTCTCTTTCATGACCATTTACTGAGTATATTCTTACTGCATTGCTTACAGGAAGAGTTTAAAACATTGGAGGAAAAAGCTACTAAAGTCTTAGAAGACTATGAAAAAGCTCAGGTAAGCCACAAGTATAATTTATAATCTATTTGCCCTCATATCCTCACAGTGACACATTGATAATGTCACTAAACAAAATAGTATAAAATTAAATATGTGTCTATTAGCCTGGAGCTGGTCAGTTTTCCCTGTCAAGCAGAAGATGTGAAATTATAATCTTTACTAAATATTTGATAACAAGCATTAATCTTGTAAGCTACAGACCACTTGAACAGAGCTGCGTGCAATGGCTCTTAGATAAAAGCACAATTTGTATGTTTCATTTCGTTCCCAGATGTACATTTAAATCTTCATATACCAAAACTCACACTCTTTTAACAACAACGTTTTAAGTAGAAAACTTAGCAAAAAAACGGGGCCGCTGTTTGAGTAATTTTTAATCCACTTTTGTAACTTTTTAGGGAAGTTATGTGTTTCTAATTTTTGTCCTTCAGTTTTAACTAAGATTTATGTTAAATTCTGGAAAACAATAGCAGCGATGTAGAACACTTTTATGCAGGAGTTCTTAAACCCTTGACTAATTGGCTTTCGCACAAATGGGACCTGGAAACTGTAATAAACAACCTTTTTCCAAAATGTGGCAATTTCTTGTGTATCAAGAAAAAGCAACAGTTCCAATCAAGGAAATGTGTTTGTAATGAGATGCAAGTAATTGACACTTTTGTCTGTTTTTTCTTTGTTTGCTTGTATCTTATCTACCATTGTTAAATACAAAGGTTAAATGATTAGTGATTTCCTCGTATTTCTGTTCATGTGCATACAGCAAGAAATGTCAGCCATGGAAGAATCTTTAGAAGTGCTAAGAAAGGAAGTGGAAGAACTGGAGCAGGAAGAGACTAAGATGAGGAGTCAGGAGGTGGACATTAAACATGAGGTGGAGAAATATGAGACAGTTTTGAAAGAAAACCAACAGAAAGTCAAACACTGGCAAAAGGAGGTGTGTTATTTTAAAGCATCATAGTCAACTGCTAACTGCTATTCAGACTGAATGCAGTGAATTCATGTCACTTACAAACTTTGCATTAGTTAATTGTTTCTTGAGTGTTTAATGCAGTCCATACCGCCTTACATGGCTTGAATAAGATACTAGTTACTAGGCAAACGAGAGGTTGCCGATGCTGATTTCCCTTTCGTAAACGGTCTATGCCATTTTTAACGGTCGATGCCATTTTCGTAAGCGGTTGATGCCATTTTTAACGGTCGATGCCATTTTCGTAATTGGTTGATGCCATATCTGCTTTAGCTTAGGCCTGGACAAGGTAGAAACTGGTATAATTTGTTGATGGAGTAAAATGCACTCGTCAAATGCTTAATTGTTCATATTCACACTTGTTTGCTTGCGGTTAGCTCTTATTTGATGTTTGGGGCAACTCTATTATTAACGTTTAAGAATGTAACGTTTATAATTAAATTTTGGGGAGATTTGGCGGATCAACCTGGTAGTGTAGTGGTATAAAAGGGATGTCAGGAAACAGAGGTTCTGGGTTCGATACTAGGTGGTTACTTGCAAATTTTCCTTTTCCTTTAATTTAGTAGAGAAAAATTCGTTTACAGTTGTAAAAAATTTCCAAGTGTCGCGAAAATAGCAATGACCGTTTAACAAAGGGAAATGTACGTCGCCGATGTTGGAGGTTCGACTGTATATATAACACCTTAACCCATAACAATTTTATTACATATAGTTAACTTATAGGTGGATAGAAACTTGCTCCTAATTTGTTTTAAAACTTTTGCGTATCTTTAGTTGAATAAGTTGTCATTGCAATCGTTGAGTGCATCAGCAGAGACTGAACCAGAAGAGAGCCTTGAGACTCTAACACGCGATAAACTGGAGGGCATTGATAAAGAAACTGTTATGGTAATGTAAAAGAATATTTAATTCTACCGGCATTGTCCAAGATTTTGTGGGTTTTCACCAGTCCTTTTGACACTGATGAAGGTTTTATGAGTTCTTCCAATTAATTTAATAAAACTTCTAACATCTGTGTTTTGAAAATAGTCAATTTTTCTTTAGTCATTTTTGTCAGCTACATGTATGCTTTCTTGATTAAGTCTACCATTTCCATTCAGACAGCATATTTTGTGCTATAAAATATAAATGAACATTTACGTTTGTTACAAGAGAAAGGTAATTCTTAACCATGGCGCTGTCTTTTTCATGTGTAAATCTGTCATCATTCAGCTCACTACCACAGAAAAACAAATTGTAATTGTCTGTTACATCAGCTTAGGTAAAAAGGTACTAATGTTTTCTAGATATCACGTTATGGCTGAATCAGCTTTACTTATTGTAGGTTATTTTTAAATGTTCCGTTTTCTAGTATGAAATCACTGTTTTGGAGGAAAAACTTAAACAAATGAAACCTAACATGGCAGCCATCGCAGAATATCAGAAAAAGGTATTTAACAACATCTATAGACATATAATGTTTAAAATGTTTAATTGTTGGACTGCGATTACTTCCTGATTGCATGACTAATTAATCAATAGAGCGTCTCTGTCGAGGAACTATCGGCTGATAGTTGCCCCGCGGAAATTTGATGTTCTTAAAACAAATATTCTCTTCCAGGGCAAATATGCTAGTTTTAAGAACATCAAATTTCCAAGGGGCAACTATCAGGCCGATAGTTCCGAGACATAAACACTTTATTGTTTACCGCTGTATTTTCTTCCGCGCCAGTTCAAAGATCATATTGCATTATTTCAACTGTTTCAAATGAAACCCGTGAAAACCAAATGTAAAATTTGAAAAAAGAAAACAGACAAAAACCAACCCACTTAATGCAATTTCAATTGTTTATTTCTATAAGCCCGTTTGTTAACAAAAAAATGTTCAAAGACGAGTACTATCCATCCGGGTATTTTCCTCGGACGGGCACTATGGGCTGATAGTGTCTCTCCGCGGATGAACACTATCGCGTCACTTGATCAATTTAAACCAATAATAATCGGAGAAAATTTAGTGGTCAACTTTAATGAAAGGTAGTGCCGGTGGTCAGTAAGAACAGCAATTTTTACAGAGACAGGAATTCCACAAAGCAGCCAAATATTAAGCGAATATTACTA
This sequence comes from Micromussa lordhowensis, assembly GCA_964020085.1. Taxonomy (NCBI): domain Eukaryota; kingdom Metazoa; phylum Cnidaria; class Anthozoa; order Scleractinia; family Lobophylliidae; genus Micromussa; species Micromussa lordhowensis. Next base: position 8,923,219 of record OZ026599.1, read on the forward strand.
TTGAGTGTCAGAAGTGTAAATGTAGGCTATGTGTGAAGTGAAATCCTGATTGTTGAGATATCACCAATCAGATATCACCAATCAGTCTTGTCTGAGTGGAAAGACAGGAGTAATCAATGGAATCCTATGTTTATTTATTTAATCATACAAAACATTGGCAGGATTCGTAATTAGCTGGGATCCCAGCTTGGAAATGCAGGATCTCAGGATTACCTAAGGAGCGCCTTTTTTGCTAGTTATGTGTTATAGTTAAACTTTGTTATAGATTTGTAGTTCAATAAGATAATTAGTTTTTGAAGATTTGCACCACTGGGGTTTTATGCACTCCATTGGTTTGCTACAGAAGTGTTTGCTAAGTATTTAAGATGCCTTAAAGGAATAGCCATGAATTGTACAGATGCCGTCACCAAGGCACCAATTGTGACATCCGGACTGAATAATGCACTCAATGAATTAAGTGCAAGAAGTTTAATTTTGTGTCCTTGAAATGTGTGTAGCTAACATGTTTACGAACCTTGTTCCCATTCACGTCTTTTTTCCTGTGCAGGAAGAAGCTTACCTTGCTCGAGTGAAGGAACTTGATGAAGTGACATCAGAGCGTGATCAGAAAAGACGAGAGCACGAGGCTATGCGCAAGCAGCGCCTGGATGAGTTCATGGCAGGTTTTTCTGTCATCACTACAAAACTGAAGGAAATGTATCAGGTAAACTAAGTCACTGATTATCTGCAGTCAACATATAACTTGTCAATATAGCTGATACCTTATCACTGAACTTTCTTCCGTGTTCTTTTAGGTGAGGATTGTTTCCATTCATGATTCTTTATAGGGTAAATCACCTAAAACACCAGTCAAATTCATCAAGTCTCAGTCTTCATAGTTTGAAGAGTGAAAGTTAATCAACACATAGAAATTGTTATAGCATCACAATTGCTTAAAAGGTCGTATAGTACATCTTATTCATCGCGTATGCACATCAGCATTGTGTTATTTCACAATTCCTTTACGAGGATTCTGTACTCGCGATTGAGTATACGAAAGATCAGATATTCGAACTGCGGAGCGCAGTTCAAATTTATGATCTTTCGTATATTCATTTGCATTCTTCATCATGTGCGGGTATATTACGAACTCACAATGTGACCTGCTCTCTGTTGGCTTGATAGCTCAGTTGGTAGAGCACTGCAACCAGTATCACAGATGGTCATGGGTTCAAATCCCGCGCAGGCCTGAATTTTTTTCAGGATTTAATTTCACAACTGTTTAAGTTGTGTGTATAACTGAGATGATCAATCATGTCTTCGATTTCGCACCCATTGTCCTGTCTTTTACTCAGCAAAAAAAACAACAATTGTAAAATGTGTTAATTTGCTTACCAGATGATTACGCTTGGTGGAGATGCTGAACTAGAGTTGGTGGATAGCCTTGATCCTTTCTCTGAGGGAATTGTTTTTAGGTAAAATGCGAGCTACTTTTCATGCTTTTAACGGCATGTGTTGTTTCAGCCTAGTAAATGATTACCAAAAACCTTCATATACATAAGCTCCTTTAGCACTTGCATCATCGTCATCATCATCATCATCGTCATACCAAATGTACATGTACACCATCTGATCTAAACGAAAATTACAAGTTGTTTCTTGACGGTTATCTCACTTTTTGCTGAATTCTGGTTTTTACTCCCAATTTAGTGGTTTTATTACTACTCTTTTAGCCTGACACTGAAATGAAAATATATCGTACTTACGTAACACCACAGACATCTTTCTGATGTTTGGGTGACAGACAGTTTTTTAAAAACAGAAAATAGGCAAGTAGAAAAATGCTGATAGATAATGAAATTGTCGCTCTGTTTTAGTGTGAGGCCACCAAAGAAAAGCTGGAAAAACATTTCTAACTTATCAGGAGGGGAGAAGACTCTGAGTTCACTGGCTTTGGTAAGAGCATATTTCACTTGCAGTTAATTCTGTTTCAAGAACGATTTAGTAATTTGCATAGTTGATACTTACATGTACTGCTGTATAATTTGTAATTCTTTATGCAGAACCTCAAGCACTGCACTGGGCACTGTAATATTCTCTTACCATTTTAAATTCTGTGCTTTCCAGACATTCTATTATAGACCCGTTTGCCACTCTACATTCGCTCATGCAATTCTATTTTGAGACTGCTTGAAGCAGTATGTCTCATGATTAGTTATGTTATCGTTAGATATTGTCTCGTTGGCATGGTCCCTCCAAATTTTGTGCTAGCCAAGTACATTCTGAGAAACATGTAATGTTTATGTCGTGGGCATTTTTGCAAAAACAAATCTGAGTACCTGTGGGGATTCAAACGCATGACCTCCCATCCACCGGTTGGGCGCTCTGTCCACTCTTGCTTCGACGTTATTCACGGTGTGCAAGGCCAGATACAAGGTTCGTATTGAGACACCCTGCATACAGCTAGCATCACTAATGTCAAGAACGTATAAGGCGATAAATGAGAAAGATTGTAAATTGTAAGCTTGGTAGTATTTAAAAGCAGGTGCTTATGAAACAGGGGAATCGACCATCATAAGGCTTCAGGAGAGGCGTTAGAATGCAATGTGAAATGGAAAAAGTTTACATTCCAAAGTAAAATTTGGGCGCATTTTGCGGCAAGCACAACTTGCAATTCCTTTACAAACACAATAGGCTTTACTACTGTACAAGTACGTAGAAAACATTTCCGAATTTTGAGTTACTTGTTATGCCGTGTTTTAACTGATTATGTCATCTTGTTTTGTGTTGGTGTAGGTATTTGCCCTTCATCACTATAAACCAACACCGCTGTATGTGATGGATGAAATTGACGCAGCTCTTGACTTTAGAAATGTCTCTATTGTAGCAAACTACATCAAGGTCAGTTGACTTCAGAAAAACAAACATGATTTGTAAATTCTCAATGCACACAAAAGTTTTAGTTCGGGTGTTTCACGTTTAGTTTTTAGTGGTTGATCTCATACATATTTATACATACGCAGGCTGTAGTTTATTAGACATTTTAAAATATGGCGGAATAAAAATTCAAGATGAATCGGTCGATTAGCTTTATAAACAAAGACAGTTATCTGCGGTAACCAATTATAATGATAGTTAGGCTTTTGGGGTTCTATCTTTTCGGCCAAATCGGACACTATGGAATTGTAATTGTTCATTGCGCAGCCTGAAACGTCTGAATACTTAACAATTGTTCCATGAGCGCGCGTCGGATATGAGATGGTAAATAACCAACGACGCCCCCATAGGGCCGAATTGGCTATAACCAATCTCACATCCAACAAGCGCGAATGGAATAATTGTTTCATTAAATTCTCAACCTTCGGTTTTGTCTAGGAAACGACTTAAAATCTCGACGGTCATATTTGAAATTTTGCAACTTTTAATTGAAACTTAACGGAAACGTACCGTTAAACAATCTCATTCCGAACTTTGTGGCTTTTTTTGTTGTTTCTGGGACGGCCTTGTCCATAATTTCTTGCGTGGATAGCTCGCCAAATCTGCCTTTTTCATCCACGAAACTTGGCTTCATGGGAAATATTTTATGCTGAGCGACATTTGCCGCATTCATTTCCATATAAGGTAAAACGCAGGTATTATGACTGGTAACCGAGATCTAGATAACCAATCAGAAAGCTAGAATTGCATTATCCGAGGTTGAGAAACCTTTAACCCATTGTTTGACTATATCGCCAAACATTGAAAGCCCCGTAAGATTTCATAGAGTTGGGTATATGCCATTACATCAATCTAATTGCGTCAAAAATAGTTTTATTCTAAACATAAGGGAGATACTTTTTAAGAATATGTATGGGGATTTGCCTGTACTCGGTGAGCTGTCTGTATTAAATAGTTTCCCTTATAGCTGGAAAGTTTCAACTGCACTAAGGTAGAATGAAGCAGGATGCAGATTTTAAATGAGATTATCGTAAATTTAATCGCCAGCTATCGGTCAGTATGCAAATTTTACGTAAAAACGAATTTTCCTATCTCACCGAATCTGCTTTATTTCCATAACAGTTATACATTCTAAAGAAATCAGTGTCTTTCGTACGTATATAAACACTTAGGCCTGACTGTACTGGATCAAATTAAGGGTAGATATAGTTTTACGCACAATAAAAGTTTAGAATTGATTATATTTTGTACTGCTCTTTGTTTTAGGAGAGGACAAAGAATGCCCAGTTTATTATCATCAGCTTACGGAATAATATGTTCGAATTAGCTGATAGACTTATTGGTATTTTTAAGACTGATAATTGTACAAAGAGTGTTGCAATCAATCCACAACTAATAGCATCAGAGGCCTGATGTTGCAGTGTCGACTTTCAATCACATCACTGGAATGAAGATGACTTGTTAATGAGAAATTTAGCGGTCTCCGTGATGGCACTGAAGCAAACCTAGCTAAGGTTTCCCGCATGTACAAAGTGAAGTATATAAAAAACACAAAAATTAGTAACTGTTTTCCACTTTGTAGAATAATCTGAAAATAAAGTGTGAAAATAACGTACGTTGTATGTGAAATAGTGTCTTAACACGCTCTTAAAAACTTAATGTGAAATTGGCCATTTCCAAGTTGTTTGCCTCTGTGTCAAAACCTGTCTTAATGCAAAACCAACGACTTGAAATTTTCTTTCACCTGTACGTTCATTTTCATAAAAATTACATTAATTTCTAATTACTGTATAAGTTTTCCACGAGAACTTGTCTTCAAACAGAGACGAAACCACACCACTGATCCCCGTTCCCGGCGAAACATGGTAAAAAGTTATTTCTCTTATGTAGAGTATTAAAACTGTTACGCAACGGAGTGTCATATTGTATATGCTAACGGCTCCCATGGAGCTTAGCATACCTGTACAGGTACACCCTGGATCAGAGATTAATGAAGTCGGCTAACGATATACACGAAAAATCAAGCGAAGCCAACACAACTGTAACTTGATTGAATACAATATTTTGTTTTAAAGAATAGCTATTGTGAAATCAATAGAATAGGGTATAATTTACCGGTAAAGTTGGCAGCATATAAAACATTTTGTCCAGAACAGAGTTTTTTTACCCGGGGTTCTATAATCGGCAAAATCGGCAACTTTGTTGACTAACTGTTTTCCACCGAACATGATGATCCCATTAATCTCCACCCCCCCCCCCCCCCCGCCCCCTTTCTCCCTAAGAAATTCTATATCCCGTTCATTATCCAGAAAACCTAATAGGGCCTATATCCAAAGGCCGGCACTTGCGTACGCTTTTGCCTCCTGGTTTTCCGTTCAGTAGTCACAGGGTGTCAAGCGAGTCCTTTATTCCTCTAACATCTTACTTTTTAAACTCCTGCTGTAAAGTCCCATAAAATCCTATATTTTAAGCCTTCTTTCATAAAATATTCAAAAAAAATATTTAGAAACTTAACAAAACGTTACATTGGCAGTTTTAAATCCGCAATTCAGGAGACTCGTGTCACAACACCCTAGGATGCAAATTGTTCATAAATTTGCACCCTGTCTCCCTCTTAACCTTTGGTGGTGTACAATAGGCCATTCCGAAATTGCGCAGGAAACTGGGGCGAGTTTCAAATTTTAACAAATCGATAAACCGACACGACCACATGAAAGATCGCGTTGAGAGAAGTTATTTGACCAAGTTTGATGATCTTAGGGTGAACAGAGACTAAGTTATGTACCTTGAGAACATGATTCAAAATCCATACAAACGTCTCCAATGTTGAGAATCATATAAACTTTTAAAATTTTTTATCAGTTTTGTGACAACTGAAAAATCCCGTCATTCAACTACCATTTGAAAGAAGCTGAGATGAAAATCACATATGTTTGCCGATTTTAACCCTCTCTCACCACCGGTGGTCACTTATAGATTTTACTCTGTCTAACGCCAGACGATTTTACTCTGTCTAACGCCAGACGATTTTACTCTGTCTAACGCCAGACGATTTTACTCTGTCTAACGCCAGACGATTTTACTCTGTCTAACGCCAGACGATTTTACTCGTCAAAGGGAGACCCTTGGTGGTGAAAGGGTTAAGAGTATCACAGAAATCATAAAAAAAAAACGAAAAAAGCAAAGGACAAAAACGAGAAAGCATAATAAAGTTGAGGCGCCGTGGCTACAGGGAGGTCCATCTTTCACGTGCAAGTGGGTGCCATTTTGGTGTTGAGAAATGAACTGAGTGATTTTTAATCCATTTCCATCCTCTTTTGTATTCTACCAATAGCTGTTTATCGTGATGTCACCTCACTTGAGATTGATAACACTTTGTTTTGGAATCTACTTTCAGTGAGAAAAGCAAATATACTCTCTTTTACAGTGATGTTCAAGTTGACACCATTGTTGACCTGAAGTAAATTTAAGATTGCCCTTGTTAGTCTTGTTATTGAGCTTGCATGTCACTTCTTGTCAGTGAGATGACGTTATGATCCCAGAAAAAAAAAACTGATTGCCATTTTTGACTTTCTGAATTAAAAAATGGACTAACTATAAGTTTGAAAGACGTTTTGAAAACTCAAAAAAATAGTCTTTCTTTTGTTGACCTTTAATTTTGGCAACATATTAAACGAACAGTATATCTAGAGAGTTGAATGACCATTTATATTATTTCAGTTTTGGTACGTATACAGACGTTAAAAAGTGGGTCAGCACATTCTATACGAACATAGAAAGCGCTGTTCTTAACAATGGTTTTGCAACTAATTGGCTTAAACCGTCACGAGGCGTGAGACAGGGCTGTCCTTTGTCCCCTTATCTGTTTATTCTCTCGGCAGAAATCCTGGGGCATAAAATCCGTCAAGACCCAGAATTCAAAGGAATCGAGATGTTCGGAAATGAGGTCAAACTGTCGGTTTTTGCGGATGACACCAACTTATTCACCGCTGTCTTAGCCTCTGTGAGAAGAGGCTCAGAAATAGTAGAAGAGTTTTGGAAGATAGCAGGTTTATGTTTAAATGTTAAAAAAACAAAGGCGATCTGGCTTGGGAAATGGGCATAGAGTAGAAGCAACCCTCTTGGAATGAAGTGGACACGCAGTCCCGTCCAGGTACTCGGCGTTCATTTCTCGTACGATGACAAAGGAAATGATGAACTTAATTTTAATCAAAAGCTGAAAGTATTACAAACAAAACTCGATATCTCGAGATCTGACACTTTTTGGAAAAGTTATGATAATCAAAACGCTCGGGATATCTCAGCTAATTTATTCTGCATCAAATTTCCTAACAAAAAACCAAATGCTTTAATTTTTTCTGGAGAAACAGGAAAGACAAAATAAAAAGATCAGGACTATACCAAGATTCAAGTAAAGGAGTATTGCGTATGACCGAGACATGGGTCTAATGTTTAAATCACTCAAACTTGCTTGGACCCTAGGATATTGTCCGCAGGCAAGAAAAATTGGTGTACAGTTCCAGACCACTACTTCAGAAAAATGGGACGATTAAATTTTCTACCCAGGTGCAATTACAATGTAAATTACTTTGACAAATTACCGGTCTTTTATAAAACTATCCTTGAGTCTTTCAGTGAACTGAAAACTCTTCATGGATATGACGAAACACAGGATTTAGTTCTATTCAACAACAAGGACATATTAGTTGGCGGCAGACCAGTATATTTTCATGAATGGTTTAAGAGAGGAGTTGTTTTCATTTATGACCTCCTCAATGAAAATGGAAAATTCTTAACTTTTAAGGAAGTTTCTGATAAATACAAATGTAAAACTAAGTTCCTTCAGTATTACCAAGTAATAAGCGCCATGCCAACTAGTTTCTTGACAAAGGCAAAAGACAATGCCACTCTTAACAAATTATTCTTCACATGCAATGAAATATTTAAATTCAATGATAATGTTGAAATTCATCTGGGTAAAGCTAGATCTAAAGACTTTTACAAATTACTCAACAACAACACCCACATGGGCAACCATTCTGGTCCTACTCGATGGAGCAAGAGTCTCTCATTAAATGAGGATGACTGGTTAAATATCTTCAAGTCACTAAAAAATGCTTGCAAAGAAAATAAACTCAGAGAGCTTCATTTCAAATTTATACATAGAATTACAGTAACAAAAAGAGAACTACTCAAATTCGGTATTAAGAAGGATGATGAGTGTCTGTATTGTGGACAAAATGACTCCATTGACCACACATTTATTGAATGCACTTTAACCAGGACATTTATAAGTAACGTTCTCCAATGGTTTAATTCAACCAACGCTTGCCGGATCACCCCAACAACAGAAGAATACTGTTTGGGGTTTTCGGCAACTCTCTCGATAAGAAAATAATGAGAAAATTTAACTATACTATACTTTTTATGCGTCATTACTTGTATTCAAATAAGCTAAATGAGGAATCAATCTCCCTTAAAGAATTTGTCCTGAAAGTTGAGCATAAATACCGTCTTGAGAATATAAAATAATCTTATGTTGAAAATAGAAATAGAAAAAAAAACTCTTTTATAATTGTTAGACTAGTAGAAGGCCATACATCAGCTGCATACGCTATATATCAGCCATATAAGAAGTAAATATTGTTCCTTATCCTTGTACAATATAAAAAAGTCTTTCTTAGTAGTACTAGTATCGTATTGTAAGTAGTGTATGCATAAGTAGTGTAAGTATAAGTAGTGTAATTAGTAAGTATATTGTAAGTGTAAATGTAAGTGTAATATTAGTACTGTAAGCAGTGCAAGTGTTTGGAGTTGTAAATGAAATTGCATAAAAAATATAGATATATATATAACTTCATAAAAGTTCAGGCTTCTGGAGTAATCATCGTTTTATTGCGACAGTTCTGTTTCGTATGGCCCAAATTATAAGGACCACACTCATCAGGCAACTTTAACGACTAGCTGGTAAATTTTAAGGCTGGCAGTTAAATGCGAAAATTTAAATGGTTGCTATAGCAAATGCGTTACATAGAGCCTATTTGAAAAATACTTTGTTTTTGTTACTCTAACGATCTAGTTACGTTACTCTGAAGTTCTGAAGTACATATCGGTTTCTGTGGGGGCATGAGGTCGCTAATTCATTTCGCCTGTTTAGGCTGCCCATTTCTTTTTTACAAATGATAATAAATTTTTCATTGAGACAAAGATTGCATTTCTTACTAATGTTGCTATAGGGTTTACACTTCTTTAAAACTTTCCATTTTATCTGAAATGGTCTCTTGGCATCTTGTAAAGACCAAACATGCTTTGAGAGTTCCGTTTCGTTTCCTCTCTTCGAGTGTCGAAAGGATGTCTTGTGGTTTCTGAAACGTTCCTTAAAGTTTGTTGCCAGTCCGACATAGGTTTCAGTTGATGTCTCAGTGGTTACTGTGGCTTGATAGATTACATTTGACTGAAGGCATTTCCCTTCGAGTGGACAATCTGGTTTCTTTCTGCAATTGCAGGTGTCAAGTCGTTGCGTTGGCGTATTTGCAGATGAAAGAACGTGTTTGTTGTGTGACGAGATGATTGATTTCATGTTAGGCATGCACGAGTAGCTCAGTTTAAGTGTGTGTCTGTTGAAAATCTTGTGGAGTGGATGGTTCTTTGGAAAACATTTGTCGACGATGTGCAGGAACTTTCTCCCGAGGTTGGATCTAACGTTTGAACTGATCAAAAGGAGGGTTGTACCATGTGATGTTTCTTGCTCTAGGGAGTCTATATAAAATAAAGAACCTTATGTTGGGCCTATCAGTTTCTAGCGGATTAGTCCAACCTATATTTGTGTCGTTTTGTCCTATATTTCGTTGAGCCCTATATTCCTATATTTTTGGACCCCTAAAGTGCTTGACACTCTGTAGTTATATGACCGGTTTTTGTTTGCATGCTAAAGTGGATCGCGTTTTTTTACGTCATGTATTTTTACGCCTGATGACCGTGTTTCTTTTTACGACCAAGTAAAAGAGACTATTTTCTATGTGCTATGTCCTGTGTTAGACTACGGTAGTGTTAAAGGTTCTGCATGGAAAATAGCTAGTCTGGGATAGGGCAGTGGTGTTTGGAGCCCAGTCTAGAACAGGGTTCAAAATCAAGTTGATCATGGCTTAGTGTAGTGTATGGGTTTCAGTACTTTAGCGGCACACCCTTATCAAACGATTTACAGAGTACACTCCCCCACCATCGGGGGGGGGGGGGGGGAGGGAAGGACGGAGACAGAAATTTGATTATGTAGATTCTTGGACTTTTCCGTTTAAAAGCTGTGAGGGTCTGTCTGCGCTGTATCGAATATTTTTGGAGAATCTCTTGGTCAGTGAGTGGAACCCCGTTAATACGGTCACCAACGGCTGATCATGTAAAAACCACTGGTCACAACATAAAATCATTTTGACATTTTAGCGTCGGGCAAAACTGACTTTCATTGCAAAATTAAAGAGACCCTGCTCATTCAAGAACTAAAGCCTTCCCTAAAGCATGTCAATGTCAGTAGTGAGAACTTGTTGCTTTATTAGCTATTACTCCTCACGATGTCTAGACAGGTTAACGTGCTGCTGCAGATAATTTTTCTCAGTCTAGGTTACAGACCTCTAATATTTACGATATATAGTTTTCAAAAAAAATTGTAACGGTCACTTTTGAAAATGTATGTAGACTAGCATACGAAACGTCAAGTTCGGTATTAAAATGCGCTGGAATACAATGTTTATCACCGCTGTTTATGTTAAGCCCCGGCCAAACGATCGCAACATTCAGCGCAACATATCCCAACATTGTTGGGCGCAACATGTTGCGCGCGTTTGGCCACCCTGTTGCGACATGTTGGGTGTTGTTGGCTCAAATTTGAAAATGGTCAAATTTTTCACGCTACATTTGCGGATGTTGCATGATGTTGTAGTCGTTTGGCCAGGTTCGTGCAGCAATGTTGCGTCTAGGCATGCGCACTAGTAGCTTTTTTAAACGTCATTTGTAAACATGGCGGAAAGTGGCGCGCAATTTGAATTCTGTAAAAACTCAAAGAAATCACCAAGAAAGACATGGACGGAGAGGGAGACGACCGATTTAATAGAAAAGCTAGAGGGCCGTCCTTGCCTGTGGAATATTTACGAGAAATGTTATCATTCTAGAGAGGCACGGGAAAAGGGGTTTGAAGAAATTTCGAGGACCCTCGATATTAGTGTGGTCGTTGTCCTCTACAAGCAGCACTAGAGAACATGCCACAACTTTGCGACGCCAACGGCGAAATCGCTCATGAACATACTCCATGTTTACGTCCGAGACGACAGGAGACTGGGAGCCATAAATATTCGCTGAAATTGCGTAGATTGTTGCGTGATGTTGCGTGCGTTTGGCCAGCCCTTCGCAACAAGATCCAACAATGTTGGGACGGATGTTGCGCTGAATGTTGCGATCGTTTGGCCGGGGCTTTATATTCTTAATCGGGCCGTGAAAATTTGGCGGTGGCTGTAAAGACCTTTTGTTTTCACGGCTTTGAAGGCCACCTTACACCTCAAAGGATAGGCAGCACATGTCGGAAATTACAGTGTTTGAAGAAATCCGATGGCAAATTGCCCTCTAGCCTCTGAATAGCAAAGTTTAGGTCGTTTACGCGTTCCTGAGGGAATGGGCCCCGGGAAAGAAAGTTCTCCCAGAAGTCTTCATTTTCCTCCCCAGATCCCTCCATCCCTAGATCTTTTGGTCACGTGGTCGTGGAATGATAATACTCGGAATTTTCGAGGAAGTGGATGATGTTGTGTTAGTTTCGAGGTATTTGTTGTTTGTGGTATACTTGCCAATATTGCTTTACCTCGTAGAAGTAGAAGAAGAGCTAACAGGAAGTGGCATCGCTCCATTCCTGCCTTTCTCTGATGTCATTTGCGTGGCACCGTCCAAGCATAAGCAGGCTTCGCGCAGAGGAGTTGCTGTTGAGCTCAGGGAATGATGGTTCTTTCGTTATACGAGATAGCGAAAGTGTCTCGAATGCACATGTGTTATGTCTGTTGTGAGTATCTTCGAACGTTAGAATGTACATATTTTTGTTGCTGGTTACTTTTATCTATGTTTTATGACTTGCCTTCATGGCGGTCCAACGCCAAAAATTATTAAGTCCACTTCCGGTAGTTTCAGACGAGTTTTTCAAATCCCGAGCCGATAAACTTGGTGGACACGAATTATGAAATCCACATGTGTGTGGTGTGCAAAGCTGAGATTTTCAGTGACTGTCCTAACTTTTGATTTTAAATGGTGGGGGTTTGAAATATGAGATGTTTTTAGGCGGCAGTTTTGATGGAAACTGCATTTCCATGGCAGTGCTCAGGAGGTCACATCAGCTATACCTAATCTTGGCAGCTCATACACAGTGGTCAGATGCCCTCTGATGCCCTCTGCTGCCCTCTGATGCCCTGGCGTAACTGCAGAATACCCTGTCACTTGAGTTCATTTATGTGCATTTCTTGTTCTTAAAAAATATGCACGCAAGAATAGACGATAACAATAGTGGCAAGGTATTCTGCATCTACTTTACACTTTGCTGGATTTGTCATGGTCAGCAATAGATGCCACCCACCAGAGCCTGCTCCCTCTTTGAGATTACTTTAAAAAACAAAAGGGTTGGTTTTCAAATTGAAATAAAGTAGCAAGAGGAGCAGAGCACTTTCCTGATTTCGATAGCAGTGGCCTTGTTGGGGAGGGTGCTGGAGAGGCTTGTCCCCTCATGTAGGGGGAGGGGGTATGAGGTGACTTCCCCAAGATGTTTTAAGATCGGTGTGCCTTGATGTGAATTCTGGTGCATTTTTAGCACCCAAAAGCGATTTAAGAATATTTTAATTCAAAACTCTCTCATTGTAAGATGAGTTTCTTTAGAAGTTCACACCATAGTTTAAATGATTTCTTAGCACAATAATGTTGCCTCAGCCTCTTCAGTGTATAAAATTGATGTTCAGAAATCTAGAGTCTAAATCGTACACAGTTACTAGGACCCTGCCTTAGCACTGTTTTACAGTGGCTCTAGGAAAATCCACTTTTCACTTTCCACTTCTTGTTTAAAATTACTTTAATACAGCCACCCTGGTTTGGTTGGATTGTCAGTAATTTTGTAAATAAATATCACCAGTTTGAATTTTTTTGAAGGCATGAAGGAAGAATACATCATTACAGAATTTTACGGAATGAGAATAATGGAAATTTCTACATGCAGGTCAGTTAAAGCAGTATTTTTTTATGGGAGTGGACAATGCTTGTTTCTTTCTAATGTGTTATTCTGTGTGGGCTACCTTTTCATGCTGTTTTATAGGTCCATATAACTGTTTCTGTTACATTTGTGGGTTGGTTCTATAATACGGAATCAAAGCCGGAAAGAGAAAGGAGGAAGGTTTTTTTAACCTTTTATTGCTCGAGTTTCTGCTTGTGTAATTCAGTTTTACACAAGGAATGATACTTGGCTCTCCCTAATTATTGTTAAAAAGTTCTTAAAAGAAACTGTTATTGCAAGTGTAACTAGAATTCAATACAACACACTTGTAGAAAGCTACATTGCAAATACTTTTGGAAGGTTTTGTGATGCACAAGCAAGAATTAACGATAATAGCGAACAACATTTCGCAGTCATCATGACACCATTTTCAAGTTCAAAAGAAAAGAAATAAACTGTCAGAAAAAGTGTTGATAATTATGCAATGTCACACAAATAGTCTTGCTAGGACTGAGTCTGATTGAACATTGAGAGATGCTTCACAACAAGTCTCTAATTAGTAACATTTCATGTACTAAACAATTCAACTTATTATGGCACTTGAGGACATAATACTGTTTGTCTTGGTCTTTCAGGACAATACAGTGCTTGAATTGGTGTCATGATGACTCTCAAAGGTCATTCGCTTTTCACATTAATTTTTATGTGCTTGTGCATTGCAATAATCCTGTTAAATGGAAGGAGGCAGTACTAAGTAATACACATTAGGACATTGGTTCAGGTTCAGAGGTCTTAGAGCACAATCTAGATAGAGTATAATGTACTGACTATCGACCCGTCAAGACAACAAGGTCTTGGTTTTTACCATAAAAGACCAAACAGTCTGTTACATGTACACCTAAGTTTAAACAGTCCATCAAAAATGCAGTGTATAGCATGAGACAACTGGCCAAAGTGGGCAACATTTTTATTTTGGATCATGACTAATGTCAATAGTACCCAAGGCTCAACTTCTTGTTGATCAACAAAAACATTGTACAGCAGCCAGCAGAAAAACTGTCTAGGTTACTCTTTCCCCATTTTGGCCTGGTGGCCCATTTTGCACATGAAGTACAACTGTCTGTTTTTTTTCCTAATTACATATACTGTTTGCCTAATTTTTTTTTATAAAACTTAAGGCAGTTCCTGGAGTGGCAGCTCAAGGTTTCAGCAAGTTGGAACACCTGGTGACATTTTACAGTCAAGGACACCAGGGTTTACCTTGTGAGCTAAAACAACCTGCCGTGTCAGAACAGGACAAGGATGTTACTGATGATGACACTGGTAAGATCTGTTTGCCGAAACACATATACATGTAACTAAATGTTATCAGTTATAACTTAAAGCTAAAGGTACATGTAGGTGCACCATATAATGCATTAGCTAGCAAAATAATTATTACATGACTTGTATTTGTAGCCAATATAACCCACGCCAAGGTCTCAGTGTGAGATTTTCTTGTAAAGACCTCCCTCTCAGTTAATAAGTAGTTAACATCGACTCCTAAAGAACTTGTAATATGCCTTCCTATCTACATCTTCCATGAGGAAACGCATGCCCTACTTACATGTACTATTTTTGCTCAGTCAGAACTTTGTCTTTTTTGGAAACAGTGCTCAATTCTTGTTAATTGACAATTGAGCATACATGTAGCTCTGGCAATTCACATAAACATTCCCTTAGGAGCATACCAGTGAGATGTACCATAGATCAGCAACAAGATTTTCAGTAAAATTCAAATATAAAATAACGAAGGAGTGTTTTTATTCTAGATGATGAAGATGATGATCTTGATGAACCAGATGGCAGGCCAATTGAAAATGAATATGAATTTCCTCCTGGGTTCATGAGTAATGTAGAGCAGACGTTGGAGTCTGAAAGGTAATCTCTATATATGAGCAGTACTGCAGTTTGTAGCATTACGTTTTTGTCTTTGGAAAGCTTGTTTGTCTTTACCTTAGAAAACATCCAACCTTCAGGTAATTTCAAATGAGAAAAAACATTCTTTAAACTGCTGTGCTGGAACGTGAACGAAAAGTTCACAATCGATCGTGCCGGCTATCAATCTAAAAAACAGTAGGAAAAAAATACTCTTCAAGTTTTCTTTGTTCTTTTACTAGGCCACCTTCACCTTCGGGTATTTGTGGTACTCTTCCTCTACCGCTTATGCTGCTAACGACAACAGCGAAAAAGAAAGCACTATTTACGGGTATTCGCGTCTCTTCGCATGGAATTGTGGGCTTCACTGAGCAGCGGACTGCCTTCACGTGTGCGCAAAGTGCGATCTTGCAAGGTCAAGATTTTAATTTGCGCGTAGAACGCATGCGAAAAATTCCTTATTCGCGAAGCTAATACCTCAAAAACGGATCCGGTGACCCCACTTTCTTAATGCAAAAACTTATTCAACAGCAAGAGCAGAATGCATGTGCGAAATTAAAAAAAAACTGTGGAGTGGAAATTTTTAAACTTGGAAATTTCTATTTTTTTCAATTTAAGCAAAATCTCCTCCGCAGAATTTTTTCTAGTTTTCCCTGTTTCTTCTTCTGTGTGTAATAAAAAGATTTTTTTTCACAAAAATATGGGGTCACGGACTTAGTTTTTAAGATAGATGCAATTAATGGTAAAAAGTGGGTCAAGTTTGTTGCTATGCAACAGGACAGTGCTACCTTAATTTATGACTTAAACGCCATGAAAGGAACAGTGGAGAGTTATCTTAAAAAAATAGAACAGCCATTCAAAACAGAACACTTCCAAGCCTGAAAAATGGTACTTAGTTCTGTAAGTCTAAAAAAAAACAGAAAACTGTTTTGAGCCACCTTAAGCGGCAAGTTTTCAAAGTCCCCCAAAATTTTTTCCCTTAATTACTGTAATTTTGACCTCCACTAAGCAGTCGCAGTCACCATTTGTGAAGTCCCAATGAGACTTTTTCTGTTGTCTTGACCTGTATTAAACTGTCACATTTTGTCAATTACTTGTTCATACAGTTTTGAAAAATGTAACACAGGAGGTTGAACAAATGATTTCCTTGTTTATTTTCACAAATAATTAAAAGCCTGGAATGAATATTTCTAATTTGAGGTGATATGTCTTTTGTCTATTTAAACTGTTTTTCTTGCAACCTGTATTACAGCTGTAGTCGGTCACCCTGTATTAAGGCGGTCACTTAGTCATTCCCCAAGGGTGACCGCTTAATGCAGGCTCGACTGTAGTTGTTTTGCTCTTTTTCATAGATAACAAATACAACACAGTGTTTAATTGGCTAATTAACATACAAGGCTTCTAATCTGTCACAGTCCAAGCTGAGTTAAGTGTTTTCTTGTGTAAAAATTATCAGGTTGGATAAAGGATTTCATTCAGCTCTTAGTCTGTATCTTGGAGATGGGATAAAGAAAGACATGGATATGGTTGTTAATGGAGAAACTGTTTTGGAAGAAATGCAAAAGTTGCTGGCTACATCGTCAATCAATCTAATTGTGTAAGATACATGAACAAGTTGTAACATTTTAATTTTAATTATTAAATGTACAGTTCCAGAAAATAACCATACCTACCTTATGGAAGATCACTGGAATTTCTGAGGGGGAGGCGGCTCTCAAATGCTCAAAGTGTTAAAGGAAAGTGTGGTGCTTAAGTGGAATTCCAGAGGAGTGGGTCACATTCAAAACCAAAAATATACCCTTTGGTGGATGGATATTTTCTAGAACAGCTCAGTAATTATGTCAAGTAGAATTCTACTTGGCTGTACACTAATGCAAATGCTGCAATCTGATCGGCTTAGCTGATGTACGCTGTCAGTCATTAGTAGCCACTATGCTGTGTTTTGATAATAATTATAACATCATGTCATTGATAATACACACCACATCTATTTCACTGTTTTTTTTTCCTATACAGTAGAACCCCAGTAACTCGAACTCGGATAACTTGAACTTCCCCACTAACTCAAACTAAGTCCCATTTCCCTTGGATTTGACCCAACTTTTCAGTCATTTTAACTCTGTTAACTTGAACTCAAATAACTTGAATTCCCTGCTAACTCGACCTAAACTTCATTTCCCTTGATCAAAATTTACCCAGAGAACTTGAATTCTGGTTCATGTAACTCAACACGGATGTCATCCCATTAGCTTTTCTTGTTGTGTAAAAACACTCAACTAGCACTACAGCAATTTGATTTTATTTAGTGCAACTGACCATTCATATATTTGACAGTCATTTCCCTATCTTATGAGTCATACCGGATGCAGGGCCCTTTGCTGTCACAAAGAGAAAAACACCAACCCTGAGGACATAACTGTGCTATGTACACATTTCACAGTACTGTGTTATCAAGGGAAAGGTGCATAATCATGTTACAGTTTCTGACGAGATAAGTTTTATTTGCACTGTACTCTATACTGAAGTGCAGAAAAATCAGTAAAATATCATTATTAACACAGCAAGTTGGATATTCAATCTACCCCGATAACTTGAACCTCTGCTAAATGGGAATGTTTTTCCTTTTCCTTCAGAGTTCAAGTTACCAGGGTTCTACTGTGGTTATGTCATTATATTCTATAGTTGTGATTACCATGTAATTGTGTTGAAAGTTTCTTTTCTCCTGAGCAATAGATATGATAAAATGTTGTTGTTTGACCTTGTTTTTCTCAATTCACACTTGGTGATGCAGATCATAATATTTCAATGCCAGTTTATGATCTGTATTGATTTATTGTCTATGATAATTAGTTGGAGAAAACATAGGGCCTGTTTACATACAGGTAGATGAGTAACCTACCTAACCATGTTTGAAAAATAGCCTGCATTGGTCAATTTTACAGTAACCCCCAGGTTTGTGCAGTCACTTAAAACAATAAAAGCAGTTAAAAAGGTAGTCCATGTTCTCTTCCTTTCACTAGCTACTTTTGCTGAGATGTTTCAGTACTGTTGCTCGTAATAATTATTATTGTCACTTTTAATGGTGTAAAGCCTCTGCCAGTGGCAGTTAACTGCTCAGACAAAACAATGCTCTCATTGCACAACTTCAACATTTTCAAACAAGAATAAGTTTTTGAGGCTTCATCCAGGTAGCATCAGATAAAAATTGGGGGAGGACAGCTTGTACAATAGAACTTTGCCGGAAAAGGAGTGGAAGAAGCTTTCAACTTAAAACTTTCAACTTTATTTACTATTTGACAAAAGAAAAATACAAAATGGTCGCTTCCTGCAAATAGCATTGGCCAGTCGAGGCGGGAAGCGACAGGAAAAAATAGGTTTACATTACAGCCTGTCAAATTTGAACAAGGTATGCAACAAAAATAATTGAAAAGTAGCTCTTAAAGTATTAACAAGTGGAAAAGTAATAAAGGTATAATACATCGCTTGAAAAACACATGAGATGACATTACAGAGTAAGCGCAAAAAAGGGAATAAAACAGTAATAATAAGTAAATAAATGAATAACTGCCATCATTGCAACTTTAACACATCAAAATAACTGCAGAATTAACCGTCATTGTGGAAAAGTTGATATAAGTTTCTGAACTATAGAAGGCGATTCAATGTAAATATCCTCAGAAGCCAGAAAAGACAGAAGAACTTGAGAATGAACCAATGTAGTTTTTATGTCTGTAGTAGATGGATAATAATATTATTGTGACCATTTCTACAATCTGGTAGGAGTCTTGATGTGTTGTACATTTGACATGCTTGCAGTTTTATCATGGACTCAACACTGTCTAGGTGGATTAACCCACCTTGAGATGTTTACATGGCAAAATGTGACTGTGGTTGACAGGGTTACCCTACCCGGCAGACCTGGCAACCCACCAAGACGGGTTACCCCACCTGTATGTAAACATGATCAAATTAAAATGAGAGATTACTGTATCTGGAGAAGCAGGTTACCCCTTTTGGGTGGGTTACCTCACCTACCTGGGTTCCCATGTAAACAGGCCCTTAGGTCATATGTTACAGTACAGTTTTTGGTCTGTAAAAGCTTGAAAATTCCTGACACTAAATAATGGAGTGACCAGCATGGTTACCACTTTATTTTACACCCTAAATATTTTAAAGTCTGTCATGGTGTCCATCATCGCCTCTGTGAGGATGAGTAATTGCTGCAAGGATGTACTGGTAGTAATATATTAGTCTTGTGGCTGTCACATGTTAGTCATTCATTTGCTCATTGCTAATGCAGCCAAGCTCAACTCTGTCAAACCTGTTCCCTCCCACTGTTAAGGTGTTGGGGTGTTATTGTCAATCCAGTTTGTATCTCTTCTGTACATGTACTGTAGCTTATGGTCCTTGGTCTAAACTCATGTGGTGTATGGTTAAATATAAACAATTTCCAATTAACACTAGGTTTGCTGTACATGTACCTGTTTTGATCATTAACATTATTAAAAACTGGATCACTGGATAATGCAATTCAAGAGTTTTCATTGGCGTTACCATCATGGGTTATGAGCCATTACACCATGCTGTACAAATATGACAAGTGCACACATGATTTTTTGGGGCAATTTTATTTCTATTAATTTTCTATTAATTTTTAGTTTAGTTAAATAATTCCACTTGCACTTGTTGGATGTGAGTTGATTATGGTGCCTCGTTGGCTGTCAACCATCTCATATCTGATGCACGTTTGTGGAATAATTGCTAATTATTTTACTCGAGACAAAGATGAATTAGAGAATGGAGGAACCCCAGTGGCATGCAGTAAATTAAACTTGTATCACAAAGGCACTCTTGATAGTCTGTAGATTTCAACGTACAGTTTTAGTTTTTAATTTGTAATGTTTACAGGGAACTCCAGTCATTCCTGTCAAGAGTAAACATGCTTCAGGAGGTGTTTAGTCTTGCAGATCATCAAAAGCTGGTATGTGTTCTTTATTGTTAGTAACTTATCACTGATAAATTATGTCTGTGATAAAATTTCCTCACTTATTGTTTTGCTCACAATATAGTGATCTAAATTACTAATAAATTTTATGGTATAAATATTACTTTGAAGAAATAAATAATAGATAAATTACAAAATTTAGCTGGTTTTCAGGCCGTCTATGGTCGAATTGGAATTTGGAAGTGCTGGTTTTGTGGAGGGAGGAAAACTGGAGAACCCAGAAAAAAAACCCTTGGAGCAAGGCTAGAACCAAAAACAAATTCAACCCACATATGGTTCCGGGCCAGAATTGAACCTGGGTCGCATTGGTGGGAAGCAAGTGCTCTCACCACTGTGCCATCCCTGCTCCCTGTTCTAAGTTCTTTTGCTGTTTGTTGCTTCACAGCAGAATGATCAGTAGGAAAATTAATTGTAGTATTACAAGATCAATTTTTGCTTGCAGTCCAGAGAAACTTGTCACAAAATACAATAAGTAAAACAAGTTATTTCAGGGGGGACTTTTCCCAGCATAAGTTCATTCAAGAACTGTTTCCAACTAACTTTTTTCAAAGACTTCAGGATTTTTCACATTAGTGGCAGTCAAATTGAAAACCTAGTGTATAAGCTTAAAGCTTGGCACAGAAACACAACAGTTCTCGTATACAAGAATTTCAAGTAAGCTTATCTCTCTCACACAATCTGCGGTGTCACTGAGATAACATGAGAAACAGAGATATCAGAAGGCTCACCTCCAAAATCTTGACAAGAAAGTACCTATTGGCACATGGCATTGAGAACTTCATGTTGTGTTTATACCTTTTGAGTGTACACATGGTTCATCTACAGTAAGATCTGATGTTTTTTTAACTGAGACCAAATTTGTCTGATACATGGCCAAGAGGCAACAGTCACTCCAGACCTGGCATCTCTGTTTAAGAAAAGTCAAAATGTGACGTATTTGCCAATGCCTAACAGGCTCAGTTGCCACAGCATCCAAAGTAATATTACTTGCCAGCATAAGGTGATTGACTTAAGTCATCACCTAAAAATGTATAATGCACATATTTTAGAGCATTTTTACACATGACAACAAGTTAACAAATGAATGTTGGGTGACAATATGAACAGTTACTGTATAGAGAAATAATGAAAATAAAAATTTAAAATTAAACAAAACTGAAACATAATAGTCAATTAGTTGCAACGTTTGTGTTAATCATAGGCATACATGCACCTTCAGACCTTGGGTGTGACCTTTCCCCCCCCCCCCCCCCTCCCCTCAAAAAAAAAGAAAAAAAGTTCACATAGCCCAAATGAGCAAGTAGAACTCAAGTTGCAGTACAAACAAAACCATTCACAATTTTCATATTTTATGAAGCTGCTTTAAATCCAAAAATATTTCGTTTTAAACCTCTCATACTCTGACGTGGAGCGACATCCTGGTAAAATCAAAAGGTACTTCTTCCTCGTGTGACAAATTCAAGAAAAGTATTAATTTTTTTTGAAACAGCTCTTTGTGGAGCTGTTCTAAACAGCGCTTTTCAGAACTATCACAAAAACTCAAGTCTTTGTTTGCTCTGATTCCCCTGTCATTGTTTTGTTGTTGGAAAATTGGGAATGGAAATAATTTCCATAGCATGGATTTCCATGGTATACATTTAACCAAGATATGGCTTTTCCTGTTTAGTTTTGGAATGTTTTCTCCCAAGTACTTTGGCCCAAATCATTAGCATTTTGCTTGGAAAAAAATTTCTGAAACTGTGGGGCTGCAGTCCAACCAGGCTGTGTTAATGATGGTGTTTCTACTTATCTATAAACTTCAAAAGCATTTTGGGTGAAAGAAACTGCTTTGGACACACCACTTGGTGTCAAATACTTCGTTAAATTTACATCTTTGAGAAAGTTGAACCAAGATGCTGGATAGTATAACAATTTGAAGAACAAGGTCAAAATGGACAATCAGGAGACTAATTCCCTCCCTTTCTGTTTGGGAAGTTCCTAGACTTTGGACCACTCAATCCTTCTGGAATTTCTAGTTGTTTCTGGGGTGGGGATATGGATATTTCCCAGAACTGGCTGGCATGTATTAATAACTTAATTAAGTCTACAAGTGAATATATGAAAGATCATTTGAATTGCAGAGAAAGATATAAGACATGATTGATCATCGCAATTTTATGCCTACAACTTATTAGCAGTTGTGAAATTAAAGCCTAAATCTTTCTCCGCAGTTGAAGAGGCTAGTGGAAAAAGGGGATAAGTGACGATTTTTTTTTTTTAATTTTTGCTCCAAATAAGCTGAATTTTAGCATGTGGCATTTATTTCAGTTGAAAAACATTGCTCGGTATTGTTTTTCGCTGAGTTTTTCTTCCTTTTCGAGAAATAACGTTTGCAAATAACAATAATAATAATAGCAAACAAGGCATGCAGGTTGCCTTTAGGAGTTTATTTGTTGAACAGGAAACAGGCAGACTGCTTATAGTGTATGAAGTCAAAATCAAATCCTACAGCATTTAGAGCAAAACTCTGGGAACAGGTTGTTTACATCGGTTATTGTGACGTGAAACACTACACGTGAATCGATCGAGCGTCAAACGAAATACCATCAAAGAAAAAAGAGATGTGATGCATTAGAGCTCTGTCAACTGATATCTTTAGCATTGTTTTAAAGTACCTTGTATAGCTGCTGCCTGGTGGTTGAGAGGCATCATAAAGCCTTGATAAACCCGTAAGTCATCAACACGTTTTAAAGAAGCAAAATTTGTTCTGTAACTTTGAACGCAACTGCCGATAAAAATCGAGTTATCGGCGTTTGAAGTCAGGTCGATCCAGGCAGCGAAGTCCAAGAGCAGTTCTTGCCCAAGAAAAAAGCCCTCTCGTGAGTTGTGGCCCATTTGCCAAGGGTTGCTAGCGTCCAAGTTTGGAAAGCAAGGCCTGGTTTTAGACTTAAGTCTAAAACTAGTCCTCGCTTTTAGACTTAAGTCTAAAACCAGTCCTCACTTTTAGACTTAAGTCTAAAGGCAACCTGCGTGCCTTGTTTGCTATTATTATTGTTATTTGCAAACGTTATTTCTCGAAAACGAAGAGAAACGCAGCGAAAAAATACCGAGCAATGTTTTTCAACTGAAATAAATGCCACATGCAAAAATTCAGCTTATTTGGAGCAAAAAATTAAAAAAAAAAACAAAATCGTCACTTATCCCCTTTTTCCACTAGCCTCTTCAGTTCAAATATGTGATCTTTTATATATTCACTCATATTCTTAATCATCTATGGGTGTATTACGATTCTCCCAAAGTGACCAGTTCCCTGTTGGCATGATAGCTCAGTTGGTAGAGCACTGCAACGGTATTGCAGAGGTCACAACTGCTTATATTAAATAAGTTGTGAGCATAACTGCAATGATCAATGATATTGTGTCTTTAATTAAGTGTGTTTGTTATCTTAACAGGCATGCTTATTGCCAGAACCTTCAACAGAAGTAAGTTTATGTTATAGTTATGTTATAGCTTTTTAGTTTTTTTAGCTTTTTTTTTTTTTAGTTTTACCATTCAGTGGTGTACGAGTATGTGGTGTATGGTAGAGAATGTAAGTTCATTTTTTGTTTCCTGTATTGATTTTGAATCAGCAACTGTTCTTACTCTTTAGAGCATGTCAAGCAGATTCCTTATAAAGTGAGCTAGCCCTATAACCTCGGCAAAGAAGGATGAAAGTACAAAAAAAAATTGTTCTCGAAATATGGTCAAAAAGCCCTCCAAAATTCCAAATTTGACATTGGTCAAGGGAGATACTCCTCTCATTTTACAGTGACCTGTCTTAATTCAGAATGAAACTGATTATTATATGCAAATTATCAATTATTATATATTATCTTATTTAACAAATACAGAAGCCCATAAGCCGTGTATTACGCTGTGATAAATATGATGGGCATTTGAGAACATGGGGGGAAATGTAAAACACACTAGCCAGAGGCAAGTGTTTTCTACATTTCTTGAGTGTTCTCAAATGTCTGGAGTGTTTTATCGCAGTGTAAGTCACAGCTTAGGCTTCTTCATTTGCTTTATGATATGGAGGTAATGAAGTGAACAACACTAAAACACGCTTTTTCTATGTTTTATACTCTGATAAAACATGGGTTTTTGACCAATCAGAGTGCACATAGGGTCTTATCTATATTAAAATATGTGATAATGTTTTACAGGAACAGCCAAACTTCAAGCTGTTGATGGATCTCTTAGCAGGGAGCATTGCTGGAGCAAAAGTACTACAAACTCAGGTTAGCCATAGTAGTATAGTGAAGCTGGTTTGTGTCCAAATCACAAAATAAAAATAGGAAACTTGAAAATTACAATAAATGCTACAATGACTTTTCTAAGCAACAGCCGTGAAAATAATAAAGGGGCAGGTTTTTAACTTCTTAACAAAATCTATAACAATAGTAACAGTAGTTATTGTTGATATATGGTTCTGGAAGGGTTTTTTTACAATGCTTGGAAAACATACTGTTGATTAATGGAGTCCATTTTTTTAAATGGAATGCTACATTTCTGTGAAGAGTCTTCCATTCCACTTTACTTATTGATGCTTATTGATGGATAATTTCAACACTGACCTGATTAACATAGAGCACATCAGCAACTGGCCTTTGACAGAAGTGACAGGATGAAGAACAAGACCATGTGCCATAGCAGAGGCAGATGAAGATGCAGACAAATTAAGATACTAAACTACACAACAAACTGATTGAAGCCAAGTAATATTTTTGGCAAAGGTTGAAACATGAGTACATTCACAGATTGTCAGAAAACCATCACATCTACTGGAAGACTATGTCAGCACTAGACATTGCACAAATTATGTTACTTGTGGGAGATGTGAAAAAGGTTTGGGAAAGTGGACACAAAGAAGGGTGATAAATTCCTTCAGAGGAAGAGATAAAGTGTTCTGAAGACTAACCTTGCCACTCAAGGGTCATCATTTTAAGTCTGCTTAATTAAGAATGCTTAAGAGACACGCATGCCATCAATACCCAGAAGAGGGTTATATTCAGGAAAAGTGAGGCTCATCCCCACCCAAGAAAGAATAAATTTTATTGCAAATAAAGGTAGACTGACCATAGTACGCTGGACAAAACTGTTCTGGATCAATGTTTTACAACAGATAATTTTATGACTGTCTTAAACTTTACTAAATTCCAGACATGGAAACTTAAATCTCAGCAACCCATCATAGTTAGGCTGTCTCCACAGATTGTGACACTGGTACAAAATCTCATGCAGCAAGTATTCCCTGTCAGACCAGTACAGCGCAGTTTGTTTGGTGCCGCATTGCTAGACAATCAACCAGATGTCCTAGAATATGCCTTAATCATAGTCCTTTGCAGGTCAGCCAAACCATCCAACCCTCTGTGCCAGTCCTTTCTACTTTCTCTGTACCAGTACTTCCATTCCACAAAATAAAACCGTCACTGTCTTTTCCAGATCCTCCAACTGCATCTCGTCTTTCTCCTCAGTCTGCTGATAATGACACCACATTCCAACTATAATCGTAGTGCACGTCAGAGAGCAACTTTGTAGTGCAACTGCTACACCATATGTTTGGGCCCCATGAACTGGAAGGGTGCAATGTTAGGGGAGGTTGGGGGCAGGTTTCCCCTAAATACTGAGAAAATTGATAAGATTAAGGAGATTATACATGTAATTATTTTTTCCCGGCCTCCTCAACCCAGCAGGAACATCAGTGGTGCAACTACAGAAGAGCTGTTGGCTCCTATTTACATTACAATAGACAAGTCACAAAGCATTGTAGTCACTAATCAGTAGCTTTTGATTTGCAAATCAAAAGCCTATTCAACCTGTGCAGGGCTGCCAACAAAGACCATAAGCCGTAACACCTGTTACGGCTGAGTATGTTTAATGGACCCTTGATGTTACGGGTGAACTGGCCTCAAGTTGATACAATTCACCCACAAAGTAATAAGTTTGCTACAGGTGTGAAGATCAAGGTTACAGGTGAATAAAAACTTAATGACAGCTCTGCATGTGGTCTATAACAGAGACTGTTCTTGCGGTGACAGCTACATCGGCAAGACCACAAGGAATGTGGAGGTGTGAATTGTGGAACATTCAAGCACATGCAATGACTCTGAACCTGCCTGTCACCTACATGAGAACCCTTTGCATTCTTTTAGCTGGCACATACTCTGCATGGCCCAATCTTTTCACAAGTGAAGAATCCTAGAAGGTCTAATGATTCAACAATGGCAGCCCAGCTTTAACAAACAAATTCACTGTTACATGGCAAACCTGTTCCCATCAGGAATTACCTAACGGTTATAAATGATGCGAGTAACAGACGTCTATTATATGTACGTCTATGTACTAACTCATCTAGAGTATTGTAGCCCACTCCTGTTAGGAATTAGTAATGGACTCAAAAACAAGTTAGAGGACACTAATTACTATATCCTAAGGACTATCCTAAGGTATTCAAGTTCAGTGTTTTATGATTTTCTCCTTAACTTAGCTGAATTACAGAACCTAGAGACAAGGAGGCAATTTCAGTCATTAGTCATTTTATATAAATGTTTAAGAGGACAGGGACCAGAGTACCGTATCTTAGCGAGTTTTTTAATGTTTTAAATGTAAATTACAATCTGAGGGGGGCTAGCACATGCCTCATGCTGCCATCTTTCAATTTAGAATATATGCATAAGTCATGGTCATATTTAACTACCAAGCTTTGGAATGGTTTACCCACTAAAGTTAGAGAGTGTCCTGACTTGGCCGCTGTTAAGCGCGCGTTGATTTCATTTATGGCAAGGCTTTAACTTTGGATCTTGGAGGCTGGGCTAGACACACAGGTGTCCCATAGCATACATATGAATTATTTTAATTCTTCTAATTTTAATTTTAATGTACATTCAATTGCAAATTAGATATTATACATAATTACATCTTACATACTAATTAGATATCACATAGTTTAACAATATTCTTATTATTTATCATAATTTTTTATTAGCTCAGTATTTGTAATTTGTTTCACGTTCACGTTTAAACGAGCTTTTAGCTCCTAGGTGATACGTGGTTAAATAAAGTATTATTATTATTATTATTATTATTATTATTATTATTATTATTATTATTATTATTATTATTATTTCACCCTTAAGATGGCATTATGTTTAGTGTTTTACTTTTTAAACCATTTTTAGCCTTAACGTTTTGAGTTGTTGTTCTATGAATTTGCAAAGTGATCGAAAAACCAAAAATATATGATAGCTTTCATTGACTTTTTCACAATGTGCAAATTTCACATTGAAGCCTGACTCTTTTTCATTTGCAGAAATGCCCTTTGTTTGTCCAACAATGCTTCTTATAAAGAAACTTATGGGAATGCATATTCAACAAATTGTAACACTATTCAAATATGGTCATGATGCTCCCGATATCATCCATCGATATCATCCATAGGTAAAAGATATCCGGCGGTATACGTAGCTTCGTACGTGGGAAGAAAAAGTGAAGTGAGAAAATGTCGACAGAGAGATTTACAAGGATTTAAGCTGTTTTGTTATCAATTTGTTGAATAATAAAAGAATTATCCTGCTCAATCTTGTGGAATATCATCTGATTTTAGCTAGGCAAACTACGAATATCAGACAATATTCCGCGTGATTTCGCAAGATAATTGTTAAATATATGCGCATGTATATGTATATGAACATACAAGTATATACAAAATACACACACATAAATTGCATATGTGTAGTTTGTATATATCTGAGCTGCACTGTACTTCGCACTAGATTCTTTTGAAGACGATAAGTCAATGGGGACAATATCTTTTGTACAATACAAACTTTGTTAAGTTAACAAGGTTGGTAAAGTTATGGACTTAAATTTTTAAGGGTGGTCATTAAGCAGAAATGTACAAAGACTACTCCCAGAGTTTCAGATAACTGTTTTAAAGGAAAGTCATCCATGAGGTCTACAGGTCATTGGATGCGAGTGTCACCAAATCATCAGCAGTTTGTTATTGGTTCCTTGTATCTCTTGGGAGAACTTGTCAGGTTTCTGACCTTAGTCTTCCTCTTGTCTGGAATATTGTCACTGACAATTTCTTGTTAGCCATGTGGTGCATATGTTGTGCATATGTTGTGCAACTAATAAAACTAGTCAAGAGTTAGTTAACTCTTGAGGGTAAGTGTATATATTGCTGCAAGTTTGGTGAAGGGTGACATTTGAATTTTGCACACTGCTTACAATAATCTAATACACCTCTACTTACACTAATAGACCATTTCCGAGTTACCTGTGACCTCTGTGTCAAAACGAGTCTGAGTGAGAAACCTTTCATATGAAACTGAGTTCTGCCTGAAGGTTTGTTTTTATGCAAATCCAGTTTACTGGGGTGGATCCAGGATTTCACGAAGGGGGGTTCGGATAAACGCCCGCCGAAGGCGGTGGCCCCTAGGGGTGTCCGGGTGCATGTTCCCCCAGAAAATTTTTAATGTTAGGGCCTCTGAAATGGCACAAATTTGTCTTATTTTTATTGGTGTTTTCGCGTACAAAGACACAAAGAAATATCCTTTTCAAAAGATATACTTATTAGCTGAGTTGGTTCACTTTTTTTCACCACGCGTTTGTTATACATTTTTACGTTGAGTTTAGGGGGTTCGACCGAACCACCCGAACAACCCCTAGATCTGCCCCAGGTTTATTTTCATAAGAAAGGCTATGCGCAAAGACTCATTTTGAAACAGAGACACAGGGTAACTCAGAAATGGCCTATTACAATACAATAATTTTATGAATACTAAC
The DNA here is from genome assembly GCA_964020085.1 of Micromussa lordhowensis. Lineage (NCBI taxonomy): Eukaryota > Metazoa > Cnidaria > Anthozoa > Scleractinia > Lobophylliidae > Micromussa > Micromussa lordhowensis. The sequence continues at coordinate 8,952,090 of OZ026599.1, forward strand.
ACTTATTTACATGCACTGAATAGAAATACAGGAAAAGGTCCTTTTCCTGAAGTTGTATTACTCTTTCCTTGGGAGTCCAAGTGCAGTAGGTTACTGGAGAAAAATCTAGTTAGCCATGCATTTCATGTGGTTTTCATTGCTAGGCTGTCAGTGCTCTAAAGGAAGTCCAGCGGATTAACCAAGAAGAAGACAAAGAGCCTGCAGTGAACAGAACCCGTATATTTGAGGTAAGTCCCTGTGGAATGTGTACATGTGATATGTGACTAATATCCTTGATTGCCTCGGCAAATTAGTCCTGGCCAGTAAAATCATCCAGCGAAAAGTAGGTTTTTATGTAACTAGTGAAAAAAAAAAAAAAAACAGGGCAAAAATTTAGCTAATTTGGACACTCCAAGATTCCAAAATCGTCACTTAAATTATCCTCTGTTCAGGGCTGCAAATGACGGCCGATCAACGGACAATGTCCTGTCAGAATAGGGTATTGACCAGACAAATCCTTGGATTGCCAGACATGTTGTCCGGTCATTTACCAAGAAATTTTAATTGTTAACAATTTGATAATCACAAGGGACAACATTCCTGTTTCCAAGAAAAAAAACAAAAAGAATATACAATGTAAAACTAGACAAATTAGTGGTTGAGAAATTCCCGGTAATTGCAAATTTTCACCATGTCATCAAGTCCTGTCACAACCATAAAACCATTGTGTCTTCCGTTATTTTATTTACTTTAAGTGTTCCCAATTAGTAGAGGGTTTTAGTTTGCCTTTAAGATACCACTGACTCTTAAATAAAGTGATTGATTGATTGATTGATTGATTGATTGATTGAAAGATCGGAACACACCCTCACAAAGAATAATCTTGCTGCATCAAGAATACTCCACATGGCATTTGTTGCAAAGTGTGAAAAGTGTGCAAAAGCCTCTGCAAAACCTGGAGAATCCGGCCACCCTTTTACTCTAACCAAAATTCACAAGTGTAACTTTAAAATAAAAGGCTCTGAGTTATACTAAAAATAAAAAAAGGCAAGAAATATAAAAAGAGACTTCGTCTCCATGCAGATATTTTCTGTTGTTACTAACCTCTGAATTGCAAGGTTAACTCAACAATTTGTTATCATCCTGTCTGTTTTAGGTGAAGAGAAACGTATTTATACACAAAATATTCTTATCTGTAATGCATTGAATGTGCCAAAAAATGTATGTGATTGTATCTCAAGTGGTCAACCAGATAATGTGATCAATACACGATTCTATTGCGTTACATGTCACGCAGAATGTGTAAATGGGAATGTAATAACTGAGTACCCTTTCACTTCAAACACACAAACTGAACAAAATCATTGAATCTGAACAGTGCATGCTTCACTTGTGGCATTCTAAATTGCAATAAAGAGAACTGGATTTTTGAAAATCCTGGACAAATGGGATTAAATTTAAACTGTAAGCATGAGGACATAACCATCAACATCTTCAAAAAACCTTTCCATTGTGAATTACAAGGACAGAATAATTAGCAGACCAAAAATCCAAGTAACGAGTACGAACGCAACCAGAACTTATGATGTAAACATAGTTTAATTGACAGAGATTAATGTTCCATACAATTCAACTGAAACATGCCAAGACGAAGGAAGAGTTAAACCATGTGCTGTAAGCTTTGCAGTAAACCGTATGATGTAAAATGGTGCCGGTTCAAACTGAAATACACTAGTGAAAATAGAAGCTAACATAAATGACATTGAAGTATAAACATAAAATAATATAATGAAGAAACCATCGCTAGCATTGGCAATATTGTCCATAACTTGGAAGTGAAACATAATCGGCACTTACACTGATCGTGCAGAAGGCTGGAAAACGATTAATAAGCTGCACAGTGTCTAACTTGGACAGTAGTTTTATGGCAAAATAACCCTATATTGGAGCTATCAACCTAGTCAGGCGCGACTTTGAGCATACAAAAACTAACAAACTGATTTAGTAACAATATAGACTATTTTGATAGGTGATAAAAGGAAACCTAACTAAAACGAATAACAATAGAAAACCTAAGAACTAACCCCTGTAAGCTTCTTCTGTAATCTCTTGACAATCTTAAAGAAGAAAAAATTTCAGAACTGGACACGTAACAGGGATCTGGATGAACAATGAGTCTGTTGCATTACAGTACTGGCTCAATTCTAAAAAATTGTGTTCTGGATATTTAACATCCCAGTTATGTCTGGGACAATTTCCTTTTTGTAACCAATCCATGGAGCAATTTAGCACTTCAATTTTCTTGCAGCGATGTACTTGTCCAGGTGTTACTCTTCTCTGATAGTCAAAGTTAACTTTCCATAAAGCACTACTGTGTACATGTACAATAAGGACTTTAAGATCGTCGACTACAGTCGACTACGACGGTTGGATGAGTGTCACGCAACGTAGGACACCCGTGGGAGGTCACTGTCGGACCTCTGAGACGGTGTGTTTTCCCGCGGTTTCTCGTCGTGTTGAAGACGGTCAAACACGGTAAGAATTATTGTCAATGATATGCCAGTTTTTTTCTTTATTGTTTCCCGATTTTTTTACGGAATTATTTTTGCACATGCTTGAGCATCGGTTTTTCTCGGCGTGGAAGTTAATTCTATATGGTGAATTGTATTTGTGTTGTGAAATATGATAAGCTTCCGAATTTGATGTACAGTATTTAGTCAACATGTCTCATCATTTCATTCAGCTTGGTGGTGATCATGTCTAAAGCAGATGAGAAGTAAGTAATGTTTTCCTAATTCTTGCTCTAGATTTAAAAACCGTTCTTAATATTCAAGGTTTGCCTTGAGCTTGAAGATAGTTTACAGCAAAAACTTTGCAGGCACTGTCTAGCGAAAGATGATTTTATCTCTTTCGTCAGTATTTTCGAAGCTTATTTTCTTTCATGTTATTCTTTCAGGTCGCCTTCAAAAGATGTCCGAAACAAGTAAGCCATAAATAAGAACTTTTCGGCCGAAATGCCCTGAGTTTTATCGAAGAATTGAGTATTATTAAATAATATCTAAACATAAACAAGATGTTATATGCTGAAAGAGATTCCAATCAAAGAATCAAAGAAAGGCACTGTTTGAAATAAGCTTAACACGTAGTTTGATTAACAGGGCTTGGATTATTTTATCATCTTCTGACTTCTATGGGTCATTGTATCGTACATTGATCTACATTGACTGATGTTATTATAGAAAAAGATTTATTTGTTCCTGATGTAGTAAAGTAAATTTTCAGATGAGTTAATGTTTGAGAAGTTCATAGGTACACACCACGGTTTAAAAATATATTTTTATTTAATTATTTCAGTGGGACGTTTCGTTGGTCACCAGAAAAAGACAAAAGTTCATTATATTGAGCCTTACAAATTCAAGCACGGCACAAAGGAATCTGGTCAAGCCTGGAATGAGGTGGCTAATGGTGTAAACCAGCACAAAGGATTTAAAGTAATGCCCAGGGATCAGAGAAGTGTTAGAGACAGGTTCAATAAACTGTTAGCTGATTTCAAAGCAAAAGTGAGAAAAGAGGAGGGAGAGTCAGGGACAAATCCAGAGCCATTCTCTGAAGCAGAAACTATTTAGGAAGAAATTGACGAACAAATTTTGTCAGCAAAGGTTGACTTGGCTTCAGCTACAGCAAAAGACAGCGAACAGCAGAAAAATGAGAGAAAAAAGGCCATGGCAATAAGAGACGCAGCTATGAATACATGGGCAAAGTCTAAATTTGTTGCTGATTCTGATGAAGAAGAGAGTGCAAGTGAGAAACCAAGAAGTAGGAAAAGGAGGCGTGGTAGTGATGCTCTGCAGTACCTTGAGGCCAAATGTCAGGTTGATGCAGAAGTGAAAAAGCAAGAAGTAGCCCTTTGCCAGCAGGAATTGGCCTTACAACAGAAGCGACAGGAGCAGTTTGAAGCCCAAATGCTTCACCAACAGCAGCACCTACAGCAACAAGCACTGCAACAACAACAGCAGTTTAATCTCCAACAACAGCAGTCTCAACAAACACATAGTTTAATTCTTGCTTTATTGCAAAAAATATCTCAAGACAAAAATAAAGACTGAAGATTGATGATTGAGCTATTGGTTTTCTGTAAGTACGCCAATTGTTTGGGAAGTTTCAGTCCCTTGATAAATGCTAAATGTATCCCACATTATTCTATGGTTTATTGCTTAATTGTCATATTTTTTGTTATGATCAAAACAGTTCTTTCTGTCTTTAATATAGCTTCAAATCATATAATGTGTCATTCCTTTTGCACAGTAACAAACTTTCAGTCGTTGCTTCTTATTTACCAGAGAACCCTTTTTATACAGCTATTTGCAAAACAGTTGTATGTAACATCAGTGGAACACTTGGTGGTTTTGTAGGAACTTATAATCGATGCAAATGCTTAACTTTGGCTGATATTTTTTGCTAATGGCTTTTAGCTAAACAGAAATGATTTGTTTTTTGTTCTTGTTGTCCTAATATCAGTGTTGATGATGTTTACCATGGTAGTCATAAACTTGAAGTTATATTGTTTGGCAGAACTGGATCCTGTAATTCGAATTATTGAGTGTGACTGTGACCAGTTCACAATAAAGTTGTTACAAATGGTATAAATGGATACTATAGCATCTTAGTATCTATCCTATGAGCCTGCATACTTAATGGCTACATGCAATACAACAAATAATGATATTGAGGGCCTGCCAAGGGTCTTGGGGAACAAGGCCTGACATTATCATTTCGTTCAACGGAACATGCAATATTTTGTGGGTTAATTTGAGGGAACAAGGGATATCTCTACTATTAAAGGGAATCTTGGCAAAAAATTTTAGGGAACAATGGAATTTATTAATAGAAAACAATGGAGAAAAAGTCAAATTTTCAAGGGAACATGCTAACCCCACCCTCCCCCCTCTTCCCTCCTCAACAATGAAAGTAGAATCCATGGGCAATGTCAGGCCCTGGTTGTTCAAAGGCTGGATAATGCTGTCCACCAGATAAATCACTATCCAGTGGATAAGTGTTAACAAAACAAATCGCGCTATCCGCTGGATAAATCACTATCCAGTGGATGGCATGTTTTGTTTTGTCACCACTTATCCATTGGATAGTGATTTATCAGGTGGATAGCATTATCCAGCCTTTGAACAACCGGGGCCAGGTCTGTTAATAAACTATTACACCAAATAGTCTTGAACGGTCAGGGGATCAAGTTGAAAAAATGTTGACGCCGTGTTACCATAAAGACAGGTAAGCATGTTCCTGAAAAGTGCAGCAACTATATAATACTTTCCAATTGCACTTAATCCTAGCTTTAAGTTTTTCTTGAAATCTAAAAACTTGAAGGAATTCAAGACATCACCAAATAGCCATTCAACCGACACCCTAACAGAACTCATTGCTTCGTTAAATGCTTCCATGTTTGCCGTAAATACTGGGACTTCTCCCAATCGGAAGGGGGCCATCAAGTGAGGACGAAGGGGGTAGGTGGGGTCTCCATAGAGACACAGAACGTAGAGACACAGAACGTCCCCTGTTGGGCTGAAAGCTACTCTTTGAAGGTCATTAAGTAGGCCAGAATCTTTAAGCATTCCTGCATCGTGACGTCTACCCTCTACTGGACCATAAAGATTTGCTATGAGTCCATTTGGTAACGCCACTGATTGAAATTTTAGCGCGTGAACACGCTTGTGCCCATTGTATACTATGCGCTGGTTTTCTCCAGGGCGGCATATAGGGCGAACGGTACCATCAATGAAACCACAACAATTACTGAGGGGACTCCCTTGCCTAGCTATTGCATTCGCGTATACTTGAAGATTAGCCGGTGAGAGAAATCGCTGATTCCAAGAGGTTAAACGGAATCCATGCATGTTGTAGATCCAGTCAAGTACCGTGTTTGTGATCACACACAGCTCTGGTATTGGACGCGCAAATGTCGAAATTAAATCGAAATATCGACATGGGTAGGCTAATCGTTTCAGCATTAGGCAAAGCCCTTCCATTCCGCTACACACTGTTCCTTGTGGGCACTTGAAAGTTGCCGGAAGCTGCAAAGCATTCAGTAGAATGGGAAGATCGTCTTTGGCCACTCTAAAGTGGGCTTCACACTCGCACAAATTAAATGAATCCAAACAAAATGTATCAAAATCCCAGTATGGATACGAAGGATTAACCGACTCGTAATAATCGTACAGAAACAAAAATTCTTCATCATCTAAAAAACCATCGCCAGAATTGAAGCCACTAAAAGAGCGTTTCTAACGTCTTCGAATGACATCTTCTCTAACTGCTTCTCTGGTCTTGCTCTTTTAATAACAACATTAAACTTTATCTTTGCATAATTCAAACAATTATTAAAAAGAAATGGCAAACCTACCGTCTTCCGTCACTTGGTGATCTTAAATGGCAACACGCGGAAAATTTTCGCGCCCTTTTACCGTACTTGACCCAGTCTACTGAATACGCATCCAACCGTCGTAGTCGACCATAGTCGTCGACTATCTTAAAGTCCTTATTATCATACCACTGTCTACAAACCAGAGCTAAGATGGAAGAAAGACAGTGAGTGCAACAGTTGTGCTTCGAATAAGATTCCATGGATTTAATACATACAGTGCTGCCAAATTTCAAAACACTAAGACAATATGAATTAAAGTTAAGTGTTTCTTGTTTATTTTTACATTTTAGTTAGCTCAGTTTTTTTTTCAAAATAATTAATTAAGAGACCAATTGAACCCTTTGGCTTTCATATACCGGTATTCTGCACATTTTACTTTAAGTTCAGTTGTAGAAATGATGTTGCAATTGCCAAAGTGTCATATTTAATTATAAGTGATTATGCCAGATGTAAAGTAAAACGAAGTAAAACGAACAATTGCGGTCGTACATGTATATTGCATAACCGTTCCACCTACGGAATACTACTTCTGCAATTAAGAGTAGTAAAACTATTAACTTGCACTTTTTATTACACTATCGCAACAGTTACGACTGTTTTAATCTGACCGGCCAAAAGCAGGCCATGTCCGTGCAAACACATGTTTGACCGGACAACTTGACCCGCACCTGCCTGTTAGTTATTTGCAGCCCTGCTGTTACCACTACCTTCCAAATTATATTACCATACACTAGCGTAAACTTAGGAAAAATAATTACCAAATTGTACCAATGGTAAAATTTATCCACATGTGCACTCGTCTATCTTCCCATCTCTGTAGCAAGATTGTGGTCATTGGAAGTGTTCATTATAAGTTGAGATCAGCATGCCTTGATCATTTGATAAAGTCTTTACCAGAGATTGACTGAGAGTCAGTTTTTCATTAGTTTCAGAGCATTCTGTTGACATCTTTTTATTACTGAAATTGGTAGGTGATGGTTCAAGGAATGGCAACATCCAGTTTTAAAAACAAATTGTATATTTCAGTGAATTACGAAGAAGGTAGGTCTGTGTGTGACACATTACAAGCACTGTCCACCACTCTCAACCCACTGTTACCCGAGTCTTTAATTTAATTTTTTTCCAGCATGATGACATGTACTGTGTTCCGGTACCTACCGAAACAACCAAAAAGCCTTCCTAGCAAAATGAAGTTTTCCAGTGGACTAAAGAGTTAGTTATAACTTTTACTCCTGGAGGTTAAGGGTCCCTTTTGAAACTTCCCTTAGAAGCCATTTATAAAAGTGAAGTTTAGTGAATTGCAATTAATTTGATTTTGGTAGAACAATAGCACCAAGTGCAGGTGTAGTGTAGGAACATATCAGTGTCAGCTGTTGATGTCAATCATTCATAATGTTAATTTGCTCATCAAAACTTTATTTCAGGCAAGATCTCATTCCTAAAGAATTTGAATGAAGCTTCAGATGCAAACAATACCTGTGATCAAAGCAAGGGTAGAGGAAGGATATTCAACTTATTACTTGTCTTTAATTATTTAATTATCTTTTCAATTATTTTATATTTTCAAACTCATTAAGAAGTCATCAAGAACTCATTAAGAAGTCATCAAGTTTAAATAAAGGGAATTTATAAGTGTGAGGATTTTTGGTTTATTCAAGTGTAATTAGCATAGATTTTTACCATGTTATTTCCCAGTTTTATCCTAAGTTTTAGTTTTGATTGAGAATATAATAAGAAACATTCAAGAAAGTGTTTTACACACTTAATGACCAATCACCTTGAAGTTCATCAAAATACTCTGTGTGGTGTTTTCGGCTCTCCTTATTGTGTTTGGTAATGTGGTAAAATATGATCTCTCATGTTTAATTTACATTAATTATATTATGTCTAAGGCTTTGAAGTCTTGCAACTTCACATCTTTGTTCAATTAGACTGAAAGTAAAATGAGTCGAGTTTTAGTTACTGACAGGGACTGAGGTTATGAATAGTTATTATTGCTTCTTGAGTACCGGTATTTGTTGCATTGCAACTCCAGTTGACTAATGACTAGTAACATACGTATAAGATCCCTTTAACAGTACTGTAAGTGATCAGTTCTTTTTATTCCAATCTCTAGTTACTCAATTGGTTAAATCAAAAGGTAACATTAAGCGATTACGAATGAAGACGGAGCCAAAGCAAGCAAGGGACTTTGAGTTTGATGATGGCAAGGTAATACAGATCAATCTTTGTTCTCTCCTATGCAGCCATTTTTTTCTTAATAATATTATGCATTGCTCCTCCTTCAGTAGCGGGGAAGAGCATAATTTGCTGGAGACTACCCAGCAGATACATGTATTAGTTCCATGAAGGATACTGGTGATGTTAAACCTTCAAACATCAGTAAAATCAAATATTATTACATTTGGGTTGATGTATTCAATGTGTGATCTGTCTATAGCTATGAGCCTCATTTTGTTGAGTTATCAGAGCAAGCTTCTTTGCAACTGCCGGTATAAAATAGTAGTTTTGAAGTACTTTAATTTGTTTTAGTCACGTGAGGTGTTTTGTCAACTTATTCAACAAATGAAACATCAGCATTCTGAGAACATGACGAAGAAGCAAGTGTCAATTTTTATTGGGACATGGAACATGGGTAGGATGAACAGTAACATTACCTAATGGTTCTCTTTACGTGCATCCTGCTACTTGCAACCTGTCTTTACATATATACCAGTATCATGTAGTAATCTCAGGCATTTACATGTAGTAACAGACACATTTGTAACCCACTTGCTTAAAAATTTGTAGTAGTTGTAATTATTGTTAATTCTGAGGAAACATTAATTGCAAAGAGCTTGCTGAGATTCTTGGTAAGTTTTTGGCACCATGTTTTAGATGTCTCACCAAGATCTTAGGAAGATCATGGAAGGTTTTGAAATCTTGGCAGCCAAAACTTGCTAAGAATCTGGGGAAGACCCCATGCGCTGAGATTCTGAGCGAATTTATAGCTGCCAAGATATTGAGATCTCATTGCCATCTCAGTGAGAATTAGCAAATAACTCCCTGAGATGTCAAACCATCAGCAGACAAACCTTGCCGATAATCACGCCAAGAGGTCTTTCTCAGATATCATGAAGTGGCGAAATTGAAACAAATGAAAACTGAAAACAGTGGTCAAGGTTAGGGAAATCCTGCTATTTATTATTTATGTACAGAAAAGGTCATTCCAATACTATGATATAGAGGTAATGAAGCAAAAAACAGTGAAACACACTTTCTCTATGTTTTATGCTCTGATAAAACATGGGTTTTTGACCAATTGGAGCATGTGCAGGGTCCTATCTATATTATAAAGAATAATATGAATGCAATGTAAAAACTGCTTTATCTTTATTCAGGTAATGCTAATCCTCCTGCTGATATGAAGTCATGGCTCAAGTGCCAAGGGAGTGGTAAAACAATGGATGCCACCTTGGCCCAATTTTCTCATGATGTCTATGCTTTTGGCACACAGGTTTGTAATCCGTGAATATTATTTTACAGGTTTTATTTTTTGGCAGTGCAATTACAGCAGATGTTGGAAGAGATTTGATTATCCTGTGTCTCATGCTTATCTCTTGTACTTTGTGTTCATCCTGCCGCTCATTGGCCCAGGTTTGAGCCCTCACCTGTGTCATGCTGTCTTGCATGCTGTTTTGCTCTTCACCCAGATTCATAAAATGCACACTGGCAAAATGTTCACTAAGTCAACCTGACAAAATGCTGGGGCTGCGTGTGACAGACTAATTTTGCACCCAGATGGAGTAACTCATCATTTACACTGATAAGCTGCCTGGCTTCACCAATCCATTGGATTTGAGAAAATCTGCTGTAAATATGATAAAATATTTAGTTTGTTAGGAAATGAGTTGTACCAGGGTAATTAAGCTTTATCTATAACAGTCCTTGTTGTTTCAGGAATGCTCTTTTGGTGAAAAAGAATGGATTGCTAGGATTAAAGGGCAGTTAAAGAAACTCTTTCCTAAAGAGGAATTTCTCTTGGTATGTCTAAAATTTGACTGTGACTGGTCCTTTGTGATTACATGAAGGTCATTACCACACAATATTGTAGGATTAGTTCTAGATATAGCAGCCAAATTGCTAGTATAATTTAGAACTCTGGATTGAATGAAGTTGTGTTGTATTCTTGTGCAAGACCCAAGCTTGAATTTAATATTTGGATCACTAACCCTTCGAGTTAGTAGACATCTTTTTTACTAGCCAAGTTATAAAGTTTGGTATCCAAGCTCACAAGTTACGATATCTCAAATATTGAACATTTTGTTGATAATGACTAGGACAAATTAAAGAGGAGCTGAAATTGCATGGTGACCTTAAAAACCTTGACAATTATGCACCTATTTTAGTTCCCTCTTGTTTACCATGATTAGTCAAGAACACTGCATCTACAGCACATTCTCTAAAAACAGTTTAAGTTGATTTAAAAACTTGAGTATTCTAAGTATTCCTCTGAAAGTCTATCCTACCTGTATGTGCTCTTTGTCCTGAAGTCCACCAACCAATGTTGAATACCTCTCTGAGGATCAAATACATCAAATGGACAACCATTGATTGTTATTCTTAGCAACATGTTGAGGATGTCTGTCTCGAGACAGTACCTCCAATCATTCTTCACTCTCTTCATTGCTGAAAATCCTTGCTCCACAGTTGCTGTTGCAAGTGGCAGGGTGAGTATTAATTTTTCCACAAGCATCAAGGTGTTGGGAAATTGATCCTTAAAGGCAGTAAACATTCTCTGCCATAAAATGAGGGGATCTAAATGCTTGAAATTGTTTGCAGTGACACAAGCCTTCAGAGCACTCCACTCCCCAGCTACAGCTGCAAAGTCAAAATCATTCCTCTCCAAAGCTGGTCTAAAATGCTGAACCAAGCAATCCACTTCTGCCTCCCCACCTGTTGCTAGAATAGGTCTTCTACAGATTCTGGCCAAACCCAGGGATAAAAAATCTTCCCAGCTTCAAGAACTGGATCTGAATCCAGGCTTTCAAATCTGGAATTCAAGACCTGGATGATTGTGTTGTTAATCCTGTTTGCCCCTGATAAAAGCATTCAAGTCATTAGGCATTCTCTTGAGAGTTACACCTCTGTAAATGTTACCATCTTCCACTCCATCAATAAAACCTTGCAAGTCCCTTCCTGGTCTGACAATCATTGCTCTAAGCTGCAGTTGTGTAGAGTACAGACCATCCTTTGCAGCAGATATAGCAATGTTATTCTTCTGGAAGAGCAAGCGTAGAGCCTTAAATACTGCCAGAACATCAAGCATTAAATGAATGAAAAGAAGATTTCTAAAATTGCTCAACACATTCAGTGTCTTTCTTGCTCTGCCCCTCATTTCTACACTGCTTGTGTTTTCTGAGATTTTCTTTTCCAAGTGAGTGTAGATAACACTGAAATTCTTCATCATGACAGTAAGAGCCCTACTGATGTGTGGCAGCCATCGTGTACCCCTAAGGTTAACAGGTTTGTTTATTTTCTCATCAAGTACTTGTGCAAGTTCTTTAATCCTTTGTGGTTACCATTTGTTGCATGAAATTTAGTGTTGCCGATGTGAAAAGCTTGGATTTCCTGTAAAAAATGAACTGTTCTTATCAGCTAAGGAAGGTGATTCCTGGCATGCGGTACAAAACATTCCTTGTTTAGTCTCGTCAAACCGAAGGCACGCAAATGTTTTCCTCCCCTCCTGTCGAAATGTTCTGCCCTCTTTTGTCCTCTTTTCTTCATAACGCTTCCTGGAGCTAGAGTCTTTCGTAGCTTCTGTTGTCCTCAGTTCCTTTTCTCGGCATTTTCCCTCTTCACCACAGTTATTATCCACTGGTGCCTGCCTTTTTCTGATAAATCTATCCAAAGATCTCTGCATAATTCAATGCCGAACTGCCAGAACTTCGTGAAAAGTAATTTCGAAGCAAATATGGATTCACAACATGGCGGATCCAATAAAGATGTGTCCAGATCTCCACATTTGACACAAATTGGCATCCAGGGCCTTAGCGCTCAAAATGGCTGTAAAGTTCAATTCAATCTCAAAGATGGCAAGAATAAATTGTTTGACACAGAAAACAAGCTGATGCAAGTAAACAACACATAAACCATTCCTAGACCTTAATATTTATTTGTAAAAAGGTTATTTCCATTTTTAGTAACCAAAGTTGAAAAGTACTAACCATTGGTTAACAGGTTACCATTAATTTCGAGCCCTGTAAGACACTGTACCCTTACAGTATAACTATTTGTACCCTTACAGTATAACTATTTGGAATTGAGGCAAATTGTTAGGGCAACCCAACAAAATGATGAGAAGTACGGGAGAACCCTGTCTATCTGGCCACCAATGGGCCATAAAAGTTTGGCCGTATTAATGGGGGTGTTAATGGAAAAATAAGACTTGATTAAAAAAACACAACAGAATGTGATTTGAAAGTTTTTACAAACAGTTGACTGCAATCCTGGTCAAAAGTCTTGGGACACTTTGCACTTTTGCCAACATATGGTCCACCCTCTCCAGCCCCAACACAATGTTGACGTTGATTCATCCAAAGGACACCCACTATTCCGACATTGCTCTGAGGCATTGCTTTGGTATTTTTTCAAGTGTCCCAAGGACTTTTGGCCAGGATTGTAGATTATTTGCTTCAATCAAAAGTTTTTCCTGGGTGCTAAATTACCAACATGCAGTGTTTCTTGTCATAATAACAGGACTGGACCTGTCAATTTTCACCAATCAGAATGCTGCATTCAAGGACGAACATGCTGTATTTGAAAACAATAGCCCATGTGCAGGCTCTCATTTTTCGTGCCAGGCCCCTCACTGGCTTGCTTTGCTTGCCAACTCCTCCCTCGCACCTTTACTACTGCTAGTGCTGCAACACATTAGAACGTGCCTGCAGGCTAAATAAGTAATAATTAATATAAGTATATTGGATATACACATGTACCCCTTTAATTTGCAGCTCTTGGTGTGTGGTTTTTGATAAGATATTCACTTTACCATAAAAGTGTAACAGGCAAAATTTGACTGTTACACTTTTATGCAGACTTGAGGGGGTATGATTTATGCTTCCAATATGCAGATCTGTCAAAGATCTGTTTTGGTGTCCAAAGTTCATACAAATTGATCTAACATCAAAGTTACTATTGGGGTTTGAAGGGTTAATTCCAGCATTCAATTCCAAATGGGGCAAAAAAAAAAATAGTTTGAAATAACTTATGTGTGAAATAGCTGATAACAAATGTCTGAAGGGCAAATCCAAGGGAAATGGTTTTGAGTTTGAAATAACCCAAGTTCAAATTAGCAGGGTTCAATATTGTTACTTTACAAGAAATTAGCTGTCATGGCTCACATGCTCCAATTGCAAGTGTGGCAAGAGTGTTGGCAAGATGTGTACTAAGATTTATAACAGATATAATTATGTTGTAGGTCAAAATGAAATTCACGTTAAAATGATTTTAACCTACATGTGATTCTCAATTTTCTTTGTCTTCTAACCCTAATTATTCATGATCCATGAATAATTAGGGTTAAGAGACAGTGCATTTACTGAAACTGGGGTCACCTATAGACAATGAAGACAATGAAAACCAATCAGATGGCAGAACTGAAACAATATAGATTCCAACATTTTCAAATCCAGCTTTTCAAATGTCCGATACAAAACAATAAAATCTCAACTTGTTCATTGTGATGCTTACGCAACATCATGTTACTTTACTTTAGATTTCACATTTACAAGCGTGATTAACTCATTAGATTGACCGTTTTCCACTGTGAACATATCACCACACAAAACATCATTTTTTCGGTTATTTAAAATCCTAGAATAATACATTTTGCTACTTTTTACAAAATAAATTTTGCTCCTGTTGCCTATGTGTGTTTCTATTTTTACGCAGCTTTCGGTTGTCATGTATGCAGCCAACCTTGAAATTCTCTACCCAGTTCTCTGAAAAACTAACACATTCACTGTCTCAGCAGTTGTACATTTCAGAGTTTGAGCTCCCTTTTTGGGGAATAACATCTTCATCAAAAATTGAAACAATTTTTTTTCTGCATTGTACTATCAAAGCCTCGGCATGTAAAAGCTCTCAGGCAAAAACAAAAGACAATGGTGTCATAGGAACCTCCCCTGGATGGAAAATTTGAAGATATTTCAAACAAAAAATTTATCAATGCCATTTTTGTTTCAAGGTAAGTTTTTAATTCTCCTGCTTGAAGCTTGCTTGAAGCTCCCTTCAGCTACTGTACATGGAAAAAACTCTTCCTAAGTCATACATTTCAAATCTGCGAACATGCAAAACTACTCAGAGACCATTTGAAGGGTTTCTTTTAAACAGCCACGACAATATTTAAACCCTTCACTTCTCACTATGCTGGCAATATAAGCTGATATATGTTTACGAGTGATACTCTTATATGCAGTTTTTCTTTCATGTATTTGCTAAACAAACCAACAACCCCACAGAAAGTGCAGCATATAATTCAGTTCTTTGTAATCCCGCAAGCACACAAAAGTACCAACGGTTTGAGCTTGACAATTTATTTTAAGCGACACGGTAGACGCGTAAGCATCACAACGAACAAGTTGAGATTTCATTGCTTTGTACCAGACATTTGATTGGCTTGATTTGAAAATGTTGGAATCTATTGTTTTAGTTCTGGCATCTGATTGGTTTCATTGTCTGGGTGGCCCTAGTTTCAGTAAATGCACTGTAAACCCTACTAAAGAGGTTAACAAAAAATCGTGATACTTGGACATGGTGATGGGAGTTATACATTGTATTTACCACCTTAAGATTACGCTTGAAATCCTTCTTGCAGGTTGCTGTGTGTTCTTTGTGGAGTATTCGACTGGTTGTGTTTGCTAATCAGGACTTGAAAAACATGATATCTCATGTCCAGCAATCTAGTGTTAAAACTGGCATAGCTAATGCTCTTGGTAAGATTTTCTATACTTGTGTGGATTAATTTTTTCAGATTGATTGATTGATCAGATTCTTGCATTTGTTTTAAGTGTGACACCACTTCACACCTGTCCAATTTTAGAGGGTACTCCAAATTTTGTTTTTAAGTTTTTTTTTTAATGTTTTTTGTATGTTGTGTTTTTATGTAGACATTTAAGTTATCACTCTTGGTTATCACTCATTCATCTGTTTTGGTTGCTGCACATATGGCATTTCACTGAAAACTGTCAACTCTTTGATGTTGGTTAAATATTAAACTTTACTACACAGTGAACTACTAACTGTGTACACACTTTACCCGAAACAAATACTACTGTAACATCCACGCAGTAATTTAGATGCTTCCCACAGGGCTAATAAATGCTACACAAAGAAATCAGTTTTCCAGCTTGCCTCTCAGGCATGTGTATTTTAAGTGACTGAGTTTTTTTAATTTATTTTTTAAAAAACCATTATTGCACCATTCATTTAATGTTCTAGTCTTGGATTTGCAGTACATTCAGTACTCTTTTGATCTTAGAACACAGATTCCCTTATCATTGAGTCCTTAGGCATTGATTTCATTTTGACTGCCAGAAATGTGAACTGTGTTCTTGAAGGGGATTTGTTTTCCTGATAATATAGTATGAGAATAACGATCTTGATATTAGCAGACAAGTCAGAACTTTAAAGGGAATGACAACACTTTTAACTTTGAAATACATGTTTCAACAAAGTGTTAGAAGTTGAATTTGTAAGAAGGAAAAAATGCTAATTATGCTAGTAATAACGGAATGTACATAGAATGTGACAGTGTGAGAATCAAAAGAGAATTCTCACCCTGTGACATTCTATGTACATTCCGTTATTACTAGCGTAATTAGCATTTTTACCTACTTATAAATTCATCTTCTAATGCTTTGTACATTAATTAACTGAAGATGACAGAAGTCTCTGTCAAAACATGTATTTTAAACTTAAAAGTGTTGTCATTTTCTTTAAAGTATGAGAATACATTGTTTTAATTGACTGAGTGCTAAACCGTAAAAAAATAAAGTTGAACACTGAATCAAATAAAATGTAAAATGTATTTTATTTTATATAATTGATAGCTATGCAGTAATAACATAATAGAAATATAACAATACATGTAAGTAATATTATAATATTAATACTATTTATAAAATTAAACCTGTGATTTTACAATATCTGATATTCATTGTTATTTTCTTAGAGTGGTATCACATAACCTGTGGAGTTTAAAATAGGTAAAGTTTCATAATTACAAAAAATGTTATTCCACACAATGTTCTTTCATTTTTCAAATACTGATACAGTTTTTTTATATAGAGTTTTCTTGATGTTGTATTCAAGGACATGCAGCTTAAAGTACATAACATGTAATAACATGATAATTATAAATTATTTGTACTGGATAACCCCAGAAGCATAGAAAATAGAGCTGGTATCAAAGCAGGTTCTGTCCCTAAAATAAAAAGAAAGCATTAAAAAATCCTCATTAAAATACAACAAATTCAACCTTTTTACACTACTGAACTATTTGAAGTAAGCCGTAAGATGCAGTATTAAGTAGAACATCTTTAACACCATTTAAAAAAAGAAAACTGATTAACAAATGGTAAATACCATGGCGTACACACATTGGAACAAAAGAAGTCCTTTTATTGAACTACATCACAAAAAATGTTCATGTAGTGTTACATGACAAGAGAAAACAAGTCCGCGCAAAATTCATTCATGACAACTGACTGCACAATAGTAACTCGATATAGTTTATTCAGCTTTTCAAAGGATGGACTTTCTGTGTCATCTTCAGAGAACTGTGAAGACAGTTCTGCATTTCTGGCAGAAGGGACATTGGCCATTACTTTAGAAACAATGTCTCTCAAAAGTTTTGCTTTGTAAGCATTAGCACACATGTCAGCAGCGTACACCCATGAGCAAATAGTAGACGCTAAATTAACCAATCAGAGCGCATGCTTTGCTTTAGTTATGTTACAATAATGATTATGAGTCATGTCACCTTTTATAACTTCAGGTAACAAAGGTGGAGTGGGCATCTCGTTTTCTCTTGGTTCAGTATCCCTGTGTTTTGTTAACTGTCATCTAGCAGCAAGAAGTACTGCAGCACGGGTGTTAAGGTGTGACTTGTTTACTCTTAACTTTCTACATATATGATAAATATTGTAATTTGCAGTTGTACTGTATCACAATACTTTAAGGTCCACTCACATCAAGTTCAAATCACTCGCACCAAATTTCACAACACCTACACCAAATGTTGGTTCTCAGATCTTTCCATAAACATGTTGTTAATGCTATGAAGAATATTCCCGTTTTTGTAGTATTTACAGTTGTCTAAGAGTAAATGTTTGGTATTGAGCTTTGTGCTTTTCAGTAAAGTTAACCGCGTGGCCATGGGCTGAATGCGGTTCTTGCTCTGCACGGGGTTTTTTAACCGCGCGGCCATGGGCCGAGGGCGGTTCTTGCTCTGCACGGGGTTTATTTTTTAGTTTTGTATGCGACCAGACCCAAACTCCCACTTGACCAAATGTTGAATCACACAACTTATGATGCTTATTAGCTAAAAACTGTTGAAACGTCAATGTACTGAAAGTCGTATGAATATTCTACTCTTTATTTAGTACAAAATATATTGCCTTTTTGCGTTATTGAAGCGCTTGATTTGAAGCGAGTATTCAATACATAAAAAGAAATTACGTCATTCATGGAATGTGTCGACGTTGCAAGTTTCTCTTGGGCAGCGTGTTAAATAACATCGTGCTTTCATGTCGCCATGAGTAACAGTCATTGATCTTACTGTAACTTTCCGAGCATTTTTCGAATTTCAGACAAGTAAAATGAATTGTTATTCTGTTTTATTGCTTGAAGCGATTTCAGAGAAATATTTGCAAGCTAAGCAAAGAACGTGTCAGAATGTGCAAGGATTACGTCATTGGTAGGGAAATAATCACCGTAGGTGGATAACATAATTCTTGAATTATGTGACTCGTGTGTTATTATCGTTCGTCAGGAGCCCAATGGGCTCCTGCGTTCGTATCGTTCATACCCATACATATTCCGAAGGAAGTTCCAGATTAAGGCTATTACGTCATCGGTGTACGACTGATGGTGATTTCATAACACGTACTAGTGATGGTGCAATAAGAGGCTTAAATAGTTCGTGTGTAGTCCTTGTTGTCAGTTGTTGTGCTACAGATTGATGAGGTGATTTTGTGTCTGTAGTCATCAACAAGGCGTGCTTGCAGAGAAGGAACGGGGAGGTAGATGTTTTGACGAAGAGAATATTAATAATAATTATACTAAAAAATTTATTACACCAGCTATGGAATTCGCCGACATTGCAGCTTTCACCTTGGCTACGTGAGTGCGATCGTGCTTACTTTGCAATTTTATTTCGCCAGAAGACAGTCATTAATTTATTTGCAATTTTGCGAGTATTTCGTGTGGGTTTAGGCATTTAAAGTGAATTGTTTGGCTGTTTCATTAAAGCGGTAAAGAGATTCGAAGAAAAATTAAATTTGCTGAGGTAAACAAGATAGAACTTGCAGCGTTTATGTTCTAAAATTAGCCGCGGATAGCGGAAACCTCGGATTGTCTGACTTTGCTTCTCCTTTACTTATAGCACAAACAAATTAAAATTTGACTTTTAAGGAAGAAAGCTGTTTATCAATAGCGTAGCTGTTTGTAAGTAGTGCTCTGTATGATTGACCTGAACGTAACACCAGGACACAGTCGCATTTAGGCTTATATACGATTAGAATGGAAAGACTTCAAGGGTCATCCTCCTCGATTCGATTTTAAAGGAAGTGTTCATCATTTGCCCTTCGAAATCCTATCTGACACTTGTGATAACTTAGTGCTCGAACAAGGATAACATACTTTGATTTCAAGATCGATGTACTTAATATGATATTTCATCAGAAAGCAAACACTGTTTTGGCAAATGTTTCGGTGAACGTTTTCTGTGTATCTGTTAATAAGCAAACAGAAAAAAATCTAAAAAAAGAAAACGTTTAGTTTCCTACAGGATTCGAACTCACGACCTCTCGATTGGGAGGCAATCGTCTACTCCACTGCGCCACATGAGTTATGGCACTGTGAAACTTATATAGTATAAACGCTGGGTTGTAAAAGAATGTGCACTGCTTTGCAACTGTGGTGCTAAGAAAACAGTCAAAGTTTAAAAGCGCGGACATAAGATCTAAAAGATTTCTTGTTGGCTTTGATGAGAAACTGTTTTTCTATTTAATGACTTTGAGTTATATTTTGTTAAATTTTTTGCACCACCAGGTGTTGAGCAATAGAAATTGTAAAAACATAGCTGACTATTTTCCATATGAATAACTGAGGTTTGAGAGGCAATGAGATAGCTAGAAATTCAATAACTAGGTTGAGGATTTGTGGTTACTTTGTTGCCCAGCAAACACAGCACAGGATGTGAAGCATGCAGCATTATTATTCATGTCTTGTGTAGTGAACAGCTGGGAGTTTGAGCTGAATGATTCCCATTATCAACTGAAAGCTCGTAGCCAGCGAGAAACCATATAGTGGCCTCATGTATTACACTGATGGTAACCCACTTCACATCACCTGGT
Source organism: Micromussa lordhowensis (assembly GCA_964020085.1). Classification (NCBI taxonomy): domain Eukaryota; kingdom Metazoa; phylum Cnidaria; class Anthozoa; order Scleractinia; family Lobophylliidae; genus Micromussa; species Micromussa lordhowensis. Next base: position 8,972,121 of record OZ026599.1, read on the forward strand.
GGATCTGCTGGTGATTTTATCTTTTCCAGTGTTTGAGAAGGAGTTCTGGTGGAGGAAACAACTAATTATAACTAATCCTTGTTACAGCAATAGAAAGGGTAACTTTAATAAGAACATTTCATATTTTTGATGAAGTTATGAAGTTATACATGTACAAAATAGAACAACTGTAAAATAGTTTTTAATGGCTAATAAATTTTAAGTGGTTTGTATGGTTTTATATACATCATGAGTCTAAATCGATCACATTTAACCACAGACCACAAAGAGTTTGGCAACAAAAGAGTTTATTGTCACACAATCAATGAAACCGAAACTACGTTGACAATAAAACTCCAACGCCCAAACCCAAACGAAGAAGAGGTAGGTGGATAAATGCGATCGAGTGGAAGACAATGAGACTACGCTTTAAAACCTAAACTAAAGTACTATCATTTAAGCTGCCTAATTCTAGAAGCCATAGAGTTGACTGCAAGACGCTTCTGTGAGGAGGACATCTCGAGATAGACTAAGTAAGCGTCGCTACGCCAATCTCCTTGAAACTTAATTAGTTCTGCCGGGACGTTGCATTCGAAAGCAAAGGACGCACCTCCGTTACGGAAACTATGAGGAGAAAAAGACTGGGAATCTAAACCCAGCGTGGTGATAACCTTAGATAATCAAAGGCTCTCTGAGCAGCTCATGGATGAATAGCCCAATGCCAAGTTTACTTTTGCCACTGTGGCAAAACGAGTCTTTGAGCGAAACTATTGGTATGAAAATATATGTCACCTGCGCGGTCATTCGCATGAAAATCAAGTAATTTTCATGGGAAACTTTTGGCACAAGCACTCGTTCTGCAAATAGAAACTCAGACGGTGGAAGTCAAAGTCTACATTTGTGTCAAGCGGCCCATCAGGCCAGCACTGATAAAAAATAATCTAACAAAAAAACAATTTACCATCTTCTCGTGGTCTGTTTACAATTAGATATCAAGAGGGTCGTACAGGGAAGTCTTTGGCACGGTTCACGAACCTAAAATACAGAGGATCACGGTTCACGGATAAAAAAATTTCGATTTCCCGAATAACGAAAATAAGAAAGTAAGGACCTGTTCTTACATTAAAAACAGTGTTTGTAGGAAGCAAAATCGCGAATGGCTAAATCAAGGCTCCGTACAATATGGCATATTGCATGGGTAAGGCACTCGCGATAGACCACTGTAACTATTCGGAGAACTTGTGTCTCAAAATCACGTAGAGTTGTGTAGTAAAATCACGAATATCGGTTAATATTTCAGGTTCTTCACGCATCACGCAAAACCTTCAGGTCACGAATCAAGAAGAACAAGAACCGCAGTATGCGGTTGAAAACCGCGCTTTAAAAAACGCGGTTACTTACACTGTCTGCGAAACGTGACTCTCTTGCGCTTCAGCAAATATACGAAAAAAAGTATCTGATTACATTCTTTGCATAGCGTGAGTTTAGCGTGACTTGTAATCGGAGAATTTTGTTTACGTCTAATGAAAAAACACCTTGACCTTTCAATATAAATTTACGCATGGTTTTTGACGAGCGCTATGCTTCTTGTCTTTCCATGTCCATTTGTTACAGCTACTGCTGCTTAGCTTGACAAATTTCAAGAGTTGAACCAAAAACCATCTTCGTGCCGCATTAGCCGCCATATGTACGAACTCCATGTTGTCGGACAAAAAATTCGTCTTTCTAGTACCCCGCTAAAACCTGCTGAACCTACACCACGAAGTGCCTAGGAAAAGAACCATACTAAGCAGGGGAGGGTTGGGAGAAACGATTTAATCCGGTTTAATGAATAAATTAATCAGAATCGAGTGAGTGAGTGAGTGAGTGAGTGAGTGAGTGAGTGAGTGAGTGATCGAGTGCCATCCGACTGCCTCCTAAGCTCATGGATGTTACGTAACATCCATGAGCAAAAAGGAGGCAAAGTTACGATAAGTGATGGGACTCGGAGGCGAGGAATGAGAAGACTTAACGGAAAACAAAAAATCGGACGAAGCAAGGCGATTGAGGCGAAAATGGTTGATTAACGCGGAGACAGGGCAGAGTGGAGAGTTTGGAATAAATGGCAGCGGAATGGTCAAAATACGCTGTTTAAACTGGATAGTTTTAGTGGCGCGTATGTGCAAAAAAGCACCCTCGGGGGCTAAAACGAAATCGCAACGACGAGGTATCTTATCGGAAGTCGCGCTAGGAGAATCCGCCACTAAGTTAGACGTGCGGAGAAAGGAGAAAAAGGCCACCAAAAAAAGCGCCCACATGGCCACGTGGAGAGGGTTTCCTAAATTGAACAAATGAGCCATGGACAAAAGCAATGTGGGAGTGATAGGGAGTTTCCGAGAAGGTGCCATCCCGAGCAAACGTTTAGATCCCCGCAAGGCTAATTGAAATAAATAAGCCGAATCCCATCCGGGAGGAAAACCTGATAACAGGTGAAAATGCTTAATGCTGGAAATATGGTTTTGGATAGTGCCGAAAGCTCTGCCTGAAGCCGAAAGAAAAGCAAGATAGCGTAAAATCGTGGTGACTTGAACGGGGAAAGGCTGATGACCAAGGCTGTGACAAAACTGTGTAAATAGTTTAAGGTGAGACTGCATGTTGCTATGCGTAGATGCAGCATGGGCCAAACAAATGAGTCTCTCGCTGAAACTGTCTAACCACTGGAGACCTTGTACACTACCTACAACAAAAGAAACAAGGAGGAAAAAAAAAAACAGGTAACTAAGCTGACTATATATTAAAGTAATCACGAGATGTAGACTAGGGTTAAGGCGATATCAAAAAACGAAAAACATAAGACGAAAGCTGAAGACCGCGAGCTAAGAGCGAATGACTGACTTGACGTGACAAGCCGCGCGTTAAATCATAGATAGTTATCACGCATCAATTATCCATCATCACCCAGGTGATGATGTAACCAACAAAACAGTTTTCCTTAGGGCGTCTTTATCCAAATACATTAAGCAACTTACAATCAAAGTGCTCTATGAGCAAACCCATTGATTTCCAAGTGGATGATAATTGGCATGTGTGGCTTACAGGTTATTCTAGTTATACGAGTTACCATATCAACTTCTGGCAATACTTGTTATAACAGCAGTCTTTAAGAAAAAAGAATGACTTTACATGCATACTACATGAAGTACAAGAACTGGCAAACCTCCACTACATCAACTGCATTACTCGGATGGATTTGCTCATTCTCGATTGAGCCACTCTACCTTTTAAACTTCTCGTCGCCTTGCCCAACATATTTTTGTTCTCGCCTGAAGACGAAAGTGTAGTCTGCTTTGTGCGACTTGGGCATCAGATCAAGTGCGAATAGGTTGCGAATAAGCTTGATGTGACTCTGCTTGCAAGGTAGCTGCAAAAGATCGTCAAAGAAATAGACCCCTTCATGCTCTAAGGGGCATTATGGGTAATCTGGGCAAGACTGCAAAGAAACAAAGCAGCAAAACAAACATTTTCACTTCACATTTCCATTCTGAGTTTAATTTTTGAGAAGAAACTTTAACTGTAAATAGAGAAACACCTTTTCTGTGTTTACTAGCGTTTTTGAGTCGACTGAGCTCAGCATTAGCATACAGTACTTGTTGGAGTATCAGAGATATTATTTTTGTGGCTTCAGCAACTAAGATTTGATCAAATTATTAGGTTTCAACCGTAAAAAAATTCCTATGCCCTCTACAATCTCTGAATCGGCTCAAAAATACTGGTAAACCTACATGTAGAAAAGGGGTTTCTCTATCTGCAGCATATGTTTCGTCTCCAATTGGGAAATCAGAATGGAAATGTAAAAAAAGCATATGTTTTACACCTTTGCTTCTTTGTAAATTACTCATAATGCCCCTGACCCTAATGACCCATAGCGTGAAAGGGTCTATCGAGTTTTTTATTATGAATATTACAAACACACAACATGTCAACCATTGGATGTAATTTGAGGTTGATTATGCCAAACAGGAAGATCACATAATGTCAAAAAACTGTGTTCTTATCGGTTCCAAACTTGAAATAAGTACATGTAGCTACTTGTGGATGTTCTTCACCAAAAAAAAAGGGGTTGCACAAGAAAAGAAAAAAAAGTGGCTTAAAAAAAACATCTAGATTGGAATGCAGGTGCTAACAATAACAATCTTGCTTCAAGAGTGAAAGATACAAAGAACTCCAGCCTTATTTCAAATTGGCTATCAAATATGCAAATTAGCTAACAAATATGCCTCATACAATATGTTTATTCGACCATATTTCCAGTTAAATTCACCGTACAATTGAAGTGCAAATCAATTTTTTTGTCGATTCAAATGACCTCAAAATCAAACTGTGCAAATGCGATTGTGTTGTGATGATTAAATCTACTATACATGAGCATACATGTATAAAGCTTTTCGCAAGAGCTGTTGTGTGACTTTGTGATATGATAGCTCATCAGCCTGTTCAAGTGTCAAAGTTTGTCAGCTTGAACAAGCCAGAAATGTTTGTCTGTGGGCAAAATTTTTGATACTCGGATTGGATTTCAGCTCGTGAAGTTCTAGCTGGTTCTGCTCGCTCCCACTATGTGGGATTCGTCTTCCAGTGCGACTTATGTTTCTTCACTGTTATTTGAGTAACATGGAGAGTTTGTCCTCAAGATCAGAATTTTCTCAGGGTGGATCCCATGCCCACGGTTGAAACTTATAATCTAGCATAATCATGAGCTTTTTAGAGGCTTGCAAGACCGCAGTGCTTTTTAATAGAGACTTTTTTAACAAATGCTACAGTGGCCTCAATGAAACTGTTCTCTTTGGCTTCTGAAATATAATATTTCAGCAGCTCGACCATCCACTGCACGATTGTACCATTGGTATGTAGAGCCAATTGCCTCATGTCAACCTTTATTATACTTCGGAGCGGAAATTTACTATAGACAGCTTCAGGAACTTTACCTCTGTCGTCAAATTTGGCTTGGAGTGCCTTGAGAGTTTCACCTGTTCTGATCCCAAGGCCAGCCCAACGTAATAAACTATTGCCCACGAAAGCTTCTCAACGATAATGGCATTTGTGTATCAGAAATTCCCGATGGAGCGGAAATTTTCAATAGCAGCTTCCAGCAATGTCAACAATGTCTACTTTGTCTCTCAAACAATGCCGTCAAATTTGGCTTGGAGTGCAGAATTATGACCTTAAGCTTGGACTTTTCTCTTCCAAAGGCCAGCCAGGTGCTAGAAACCAATGCTCACAAAATCTTCTTAACAATAAGAACATCGCTGTATCAGCAATTCCCATTGTTCAACATCAAATAAATTTACAGTTCACAAGTATCAGCCCTAACATTCAACTCCAAGCAGTTATAATAGAACACAAATGCACTACCACTTATCCGAAGATGATTACACGATAAAACTGAAAACATTCCCCATACGTATATGCAAATAAAATAGATCACAAGTATCAGCCTGATCAGCCCTTAGACACTAAACTCCCATAGATCACAAATGCACTGCCACTAATGTACGGTCGAAAAGTTACCAATACCTATTACAAAAACCAACATTTGGTCTCATTTGCAGTTAACTATTAAATTTTCAAGAGCAAACTGCAAGGAGACCTGATTCATTAATGATAATGGCAAAATAGAAATGTGTTCTAGTTTTCTTGTTGGTTACAGGCGGAATCAGAATTTCCTTGATATTCTCAAAGGTCTTAATCTTGGTCAAAAAGGTGTGTTTGGCATCAAACACCAGTTCCATCATGTGTTTTGGTTTGGAGATCTCAATTACAGAATAGATTTGGAGGTTCAGGTGAGAGATTCTCATTCACTTATGTAATATACACTCAGGTACTCAAGTCTATTGTGTGTGAGCTAACATAAAATTGTTTAGTTAACACATTACCTCAAAGGATGCAAAACTCAGATATAACTTAGACATTGATGGCAATTACATGAGGTGACTGGAGATGATTGCCATGGATTGAATTAGTGAAAAGATGCCCCCAAAAGATATAGTTTGAAATTATAATCAATTATTTTTTTATTCATGTAAGGAACACCATTGAACAGGCTGGAATAGAATTGCGCTCTTTTGAATCTTAGAATTGCCTTTTGAGACAATAATGAAGAAGAAATTTAGTTCTATTTCATGAAAATCATGTGATTCATGTGTTGCATAACTTCTGTGAATTCTCCCAACCCTCCGAGTGTTGATATGAGACGATGTAAACATTGAAAAATTGCTCTAATGCTTTTATAAAATAATTCTCAAACATATGCACGAATCTAAAATGTCACAACCGTGTAGTTTACATACTCTCATCTAAACACACCTACATTTGTATTGACCAATGAGAGCATGCGTAATGGCTCAGTTATTTTATAAATTATATTACAATGGATTGTGCATGTATTCTCCATGTGTCATAATCATTGGAATCTGAAACCCATGGAGGGGTGGGATAAAACATATGATAACCTGGCTTGAACCTGTGATCTAATCGAAATCAGTACTTGTGCTTCATGCTGCATGTTGACCATGAAAAAAAGAGATGCATGGGTTTCTAGTTTTATGCATGCATGTGGTTCTGTTCCTATGGTTATGGTTTCCTACATTCATAACAGTATATTTCTGTTGTCAGTAAAAGCGTTGTTTAATGGTTTGTCGTGAAATGATGTCTTTCGCCAAATCAAGCCATGCCTCCCAGCTCAGCCTGCTGTACAGTAGTGGCTATCACTTAAATTTACATTTTGACTGTTTTGCATGGTACGTCCTACATGTTTTTCAAGCTTTTGTAATTCTTGCCTTCTTTTAATTTCCTGCAGGAGGTGCTGAATGCTGTAAAGTTTAACAATTTTGTTAAGCTGAAATGTCATGACCAGTTAAGACAGGAGAAAGACAAAGGAAATGTTCTTCTTGGATTTGGTATGTTTTTTAATGGGGTGCATTCATAACATGACATAACAACAAAGGTGAATTCATAAAACTTTTTTTCCGGTCAGTATATCAAGAAATACATAATAAATAAAGATATATTTACTATTTCAATCAGTGACAGTTTTGTTTGGTTTAAATTAGAACTCAAACACTCAAGCTTCTTCATGGTGTAAAACCAGTACGGTGTTAACACTCACTGTCACTCGCAGAGCCCACATAGTGTCCATAGAACAGTGAGCAGAGTTCTAAATACAAATTCATTACAAAACATTATTTTGCACTATTGTTTTATTATTTTTAGCATAAGAAAGTTGTAAGTAATGTTGATAGACATCCTTTTAATATCTTTTGTTTCAGAGGAGGAATCGATTAAATTTGCACCAACTTACAGATACAAACGAGGTAGTAATGAATACATCTGGGAGAAAGTCAAGAGATCAGGGGTAATTTTGATCAATGTTGTGCTGCTGTTGTTAGATGCCTGCCATTCTAATTTTTCAGTTAATCCCTGTAACTGATGCAGGATGAGTGACTAATTAACAATTATTATTCCACAAGCGCGCATTGGATATGAGATGGTAGATAGCCAACGAGGCACATAGCGCCGAGTTGGTTATAGTCATCTCATATCAAGCAAGGGCAAGTGGAATAACTGTTTTATTAAAAACGCCTCAAAAATATAGCAAACTAAACTTAAAAAAAAATAAAAACGCCTCAGAAAAATCATGTGTACAATGTAGCTTACCATGTTCGCAGAGCATGGTATAATGGCTCATAGCCCATACATACATACATACATAATCTTTATTTAACATGGGAGAAACGCTTAGCTATAGCTATTTTGCAGGTTTTCCAGAAATTAATATTAAGAAAGAAAAAAATATGTACATAATTGTAAGGATATAAAATATCATGCATCTAAAATTACAAAACTTAAGTAATTAAAATTCAATATTCCTCACTTGTTTATTAGCCCATGATGGCTAAGCCAATAAAAACTCTCGAATTGCATTATCCAATGATCCAGTTTTTAATAATAATGGATATGTTGCAGGTGCTGTTGAATGTGCCATCTTGGTGTGACAGAGTATTGAAGCACTCCTTTCCACAGTCCAAAATCAACTGTACTTCATATGGTTGGTGCATAATTTTTTTAACATCCTCAGAAAGTTAAGTTCAAATAGTTAGCAGTGGTATGAAACACTTCATGATCATAATAATGGAGAGAAATATTTGCGCAACTGTAGAAGTGTACATGTAGCTGAACTGCCATGTAAGTCCAAGGTTGAAAACAAAAATGAAGCAATATTACTCAAGAGCCAAGGCCACTTTTATAAAATTTGAAGTCCTCCCTTGTTGACTGACTGACTTTACTGTTTAATATTGCTGTTTAATGTAGCTCAATAATAGTGCTATGATAATTAAGTCATAGCTTCTTTGAATGTGAGTTCACCAGAAGTTACATCTGGAATGCAAAGATGTTAGAAGACCTCTTCCTTTTTGTTCTTCTTTCTCTATTCATTACAGATTCAATATCCCAAATTAAAAGTTCTGCCTTGCTTTCTCTTTTTACACTTGGGCAATCTTAAATCCCAATATACAGATTTTCTATCGTCCTTTTTTCCATTTTCTCATTGCTAATGTCTTTAAGTCCTTATGTGCCCTTTGGCGGGAAGTAATTAGGTGAAGTGAAGGTGAATGTCTTGAAGAAAGCTTGGCACAAAAAAGTATGGCAGAGGTGAAGGCCTCTGAAAAAAAGAAAAAAACGGGGCACGTTTGCGTGAAACACAGTCAGCTTAAACACAGTTGTACTTTCTCAACCAAGTAGACACTTGAGACTTAAATTGCTATATCCTTCCCAGTCTAACTAGTTGATAAAATCAATAACTGATAATAAAGGATGACTGATAATTATCAATTAGTATTGATTGATTTTAATTAATTTCTGATTATTGATTTTCATCAATTGGTTAGGCCAGGCTCCTCAGGAGAGTCTCCCCTCATGACAGACTAAAGATCTAGTTTTATTGTGTTGATGCCGGGTTGTGACTGAGTGGTGCTTCCTTACAGAAACCTGAGGACAATGTAACACTTGTGTTTTTTTTCTCATGTAGGTTGCACTACAACCATCAGAACAAGTGACCACTGGCCGGTTTTCTGTACTTATGATATGTCTTTGCCTTTCACTGTCTCACCAGGTACTTTGAAGTGATAACTTAAAACACATGCATGTTACCAGATGAACCAAAACCTTTGCTGTTAATGAATGCACTGGGATATAATCATCAGTGATGAATGTTGTTATAATCTTTAGAACCTTATTTTAATCATTCTTATTTTTGATTGTAAATAGGAATATTGTCTTTGAAAAGCCCCCTTGGGGAAAGTCAATAAAGTATGTATTGCATATGTTACAGGTCAAATTTAAATTCAGGTTAAATTTGTATCAACCTGGGTTATTTTTTTTAACCTACAGTAGGTTAGTTTTCGAACTGCATTAAACTCGGGTTAAATTTGTTTTAACTAAGGAATTGTGAAGAAAATTTCTAGTTTCATCTGCCCCCTAAAAAAGTAAACAATGCTTCACTATAAAAATGGCGAATTTATGGTCACATCACAAAAAGGCTTAAGAAAATAATTAATAAACACAACAATATATCATGCCAATGAAAACTTGTTCAAAGTGCATATGAGTTGTACATGCCATTCTACTATATTTTACCTTGAATGGTTCACTAGATTTAAAATGAGGAGGTAAAATCCAGCGTTACACGAGTTGAATTTCTAGTGAGAGTTAAAGGAATGATGAAAGTTTTTTTCGCACTGCGCAGTTCGTGTGAATGGAATGGAGCATTTTACCATGTGAATCGTTTAAAAAGCTAAAAGCATGTGTTTATGTGCCATGTGAATGTAGTTTGTTGCTTATTAAGTGCGTGGAGCAAATAAGAAAATGACCATGCGAATGGTGTTTATCGTTGTATGAGCTGAGGGTGTGTCATTTGGTGGACAAATTTATTTCAAATATTTCTTCTCATGGAACCATTTCAACCATCAGAGTCCGCTCGCCCTTCCCTTTCCCAAATTCATATCTTATTTATTTTCATTTCACCGTTGATTTCTTGTCACAATGAAGGAAAACAGATTGGCTTTTAGAGGCCAGCGACTCAAGTGCTCTCGAAACTGTTCAGGAATGTTGTACTAGCTGAAGACTCTTGTTTATGTTACATGTACAATAGCAGGTTACACAACGACATGCATCTTTGAATAAAATTTATGACCTATTGAATGGTTGAAATATCTGATCAAACCATAATTTATTTGTTTTTTGTGCGGTGGATAGTAGGTTAAAAATAAAGTCATTTGGCACCATCCCAAAACACCAATCAACTTTATTCCTCCGTTATTGTTGACTTGAGGAGATTTATCTCTCAAATTGCTGAAATGCGTATTAATGTTATGTTGTCTGACCCCGATACCACGTCTCTTAACATAATCTTGCTTGATCGAGATTTATCTCTCAAATTGCTAAAATGCGTATTAATGTTGCACTGTCTGCCCCCGACACCATGTCTCTTAATCTTGCTTGATCGAATGTCAAACGCTGCCAGAATGAAATGGTTACTTTAAAAGGTTAATTTTACTCCTACAAATTACTGTGGCTGATCAGCTACATGTAGCAGCACTGTTTGGCAATTTCACCATCACATTGGTGCCTTAAAGTACAGGAATAAAGTTGAAAAAAGACGACCAGAAAAAAGCCAACGACACCGATTTCACAGAAGGTCACCCATCCGAGTTGTAACCCGGCCAACAGAACTTAACCTCAGTGACAAGCAAAAGCACGTGGCTAATTACCATATGAGACTACAATGACAACGAAACCGGCCCAAAAGTTCAACGTGGTCTGCCTATGCATCCCACGTAAAAAGACCCAAATTCATGAAAGAGTACAATGCTTATGTGCAAAGGGGGAAGAGCTTCGAGAAACTAAAAGAACCGATAGGTGTGAGAAAGAAAAGGATCAGCTGGGCCATTCAAGCATCGTGGAGAAAAGACAAGAGTTACTGATCAAGGACGCTTTACCTGTTACTACTGAAAAAAGGGCAGCATTGCTCTCGGCAGTTTTGGAGAGTCCAACAGCACGCCAGACATTGACTTTACACAGTTTTATATTGTCCCCAGAAGAACAACAGCAATCCGAAATTAATCAAGCAATAGTGAAAGACGCGCGGTCTCTCATCAATAACTTAACGATGGCTGATGAAAGGATAACCGTGCTGCAATGCAGTGTTGTCTTTCTCTACTTTGTGACTGAAACTGTGACTGAAAAGAAAATCCAAAAGCTTGTTGCAGAAACCCGGCAAAATATCCTGAAGTAAAAATGGTCAACGAACATTCAAGAGTTGTAAACCATTTTATGTTGTGTCGGCGAGACCTGAAGACTGCAATTCTTGTTGTTGCCGAACACACGTTGAAATATGTAGGTAGTTTTCGGCATGTATGCACTACAGAAAACAGTTGATGAAAGAGCGGCCAGAGAGAGATCAAGTTGCGCCAATTTACACCCACCTGACCGATTTAGTTGACAAAACACTCTGTCCGAAAATGGATGGTAATGAATTTCATAGCAAGATGTGTTGCGAGAGGGAATGTGTTAATCGTGGTGTGTCCCTGTCAAACTTTTTTCCAAGGAAGAAAGCACTGAAGAAGACGGTACTCAGGTTAAATGGTAGTGATTTGAGTATGTTACTGTGGGTGAAAACAGAAGACTACAAATGGTCGAAAAAGGAATCAAACACCGCCAGGTAACATGTTGTCCTATTTTAAAAGTCTGTTAGTAAAGTTCCCTGGCCACCGTCTGTGAGCTGATTGGCAGAAAAGTCAGTTAAAAAGCCTCATTAAGTGCTTACCAGTTGGCCATGCACGTTGCGTACACAACTACTCCAAAAATTACACATTCCAACACCAAGACCAGATACAATTAATTTTCTATGGGCAAACACAGGCATGTATTCACTTGACTATTCTGCATCCGCATTCTTTGGCAGAGACTGATGGTGAGGATAGTTCAGCAGACAATCCTAATGTTGTAACTGAACATCTTTTTGTGATACCACCAGATCTGAAGCATGATCACCACTCTGTCCATCACTGCTGCTCACTTGTAGCCCAGTATTTAACTGAAATTAAGTATCCAGTGGCGTTCATGTACGAGTGGATGGACAGATATTCAGCCCAGTATAAAAGGCGTCACCGTATGGGTGACGTAAGCTACTCTATGGCTGAGTTGGGTTATCCAACAATTTGGAACTACTTTGAAACATCCCATGCAAAAGGGCCTCAGGATGGTTCTGGGGTGAACTTGAAATTCTAGTCAATATGGCTGTCATAAGGCGGCAGGAAGTTATTTATTTAGAATGCACATGATCCTTTTGAGTTTGCACACTAAAATCTTCGTGTACCATCGCAAAAGCTAGCCTAAGTCGCAGATTTTTTTTACGTTGAACAGCACGACAGAAACAGGCCTCATCATTACTTTCAAGAAGTAAAGGGGAACAGTGCTGTTCATAACATTTTAAGCTCTTGGAACTGAGAGAGCCTTCTTGCTCCTGTGATCATCATATCAGAAACGATTTCATTGGCTGTGACAATGTGTCATTTGTAAAAAAAAATTGCGAGATCGCGTATTAGAACAGGAGGTTCCAGAAAGGAGGGCCACTAGAAATGATGTACCGTAATAGAGATAAGGAAGGGGTTGTTGGACTTGGTTTCAAAGAGTTCCACCGTTATTATCCCTTCTGCCGATGTTGGAGAAGACTATTATTTACTTAAAGTCTTCTCAGACCAGCTGGAAGTCTTAACAACTAATGCTTCAGAATGCTCATTATCGTGCTGGTGCCAAAATAATCTCTGGGCACTTCTACGAACAGGTTGACTGCTCAGGATTTACAGCAACATACAGAGAATGGAGTTGAGGTTTTCATGGTCTCAGAATCAGAGCATCTTGATATCCTTGATTCTTTGGATGGTTTTTAGTTTCATCAGTACTGTGACAATGATACTAGCTTACTAGATAGCCATATAAGTAAGTAAGAAGGAAGGGGTCCCGGAAGGGGTAGAACATCTTTCTCATGATTAACTTATATCTTGCTTTAGTCTGCTTTAGAAATGTTTGCCTGTTTAAGTAGTTTAGCATTGTTTTACTGTTAATTTAAGATGTTGGATCTTAAGATGCAGGTGTTGTTGACAATGAAAGTAGCGTACTTGAAGGCACTCTTATTCATTGTTGAATAATGTCACTAATACATCCGTTCTTTGTGATATTGACAGATAAATTTAACTTAAATTACAATTCTTATTAGTCGTGGTACAACAATGCGTCTTTCAAAAATCTTAAAGTCTAGGAGATCCTCGCTGGAGAACCGGCTTTCCAGAAAGAAAGCCACAAATTGTGGAATGCGATAATACAAAAAATGCATGTGTAATAGAATGGAAAAATAGTTCTTTTACAACATTAAGAACTCAATATTTTCTAAACAATGCATAAAAGGCATGATTCTCTAGTTCTGTAGACATTTATTTAGTGAAGTTTATAGAGCCTGTATTTAAAAAGGCGAAGACTTAAAATTTGGCAGAAAAAGGCCAAATGACTTTCCCTTAAATTTCAACATGCTCATAACTAGAATAATTAAGAAGTTTTTTTAATTATTTCCCCTGAGATACGTATTTATGGTAGTGACACAGTAAAGTTTAACCCTCCCATTGTTCCCCAACCCAGAGATCCGCCCCCAATTCCCACAGAAATAGTAACATTCAGCCCTATCATTGTCTTCAAACCCAGAGGTCTGCCCCCAATCCCGCCCATAGTGGTAATGGTTAACCCTCGCACTTTTCCTAAACTCACAGACCAGTCCCCCATTCCACTACCAGTAATCACGTTTAGCTCTGCCACTGTTCCAAGATCCACAGGTCTGCCCCCATCCCCCCAGCAGCAGGAACACTCAGCCCTCCCACTGTTTCTAAACCACAGATTCGCCCCCATCCCCCCAGCAGCAGTGACGTTCAGCCCTCCTATTGTTCCCAAACCCAGTGGTTTGCTCCCCATTTCCCCAGCATTCCTCCAACGGTTCCTAAACTCACAGATCCGCCCACAATCCCCCATCAGCAGTAACGTTCAGCACTCCCATTGTTCCCAAACCCAGTAGTAACGTTTAGCCCTCAAAAACTAAGAGATTCCTCCCCCTTGTTGTGTCCAAGTGCTAAATAACGAGGCTTTTGGTGGATAAAACGGCCGACCGAACTTTATTGTAAACTAACCTACAACTAAGTTAAACATTTTATACTTGACTATTTACATCAAGCGTCCGCTCGTGAGAATCGTGTATATTACGTAACTGCACATACTAACGGTTCCTATTGTTTATAACTAAACAATTAACACTATAACACACCGTACCCCCAGCACCACCAGAGGTAACCCCTTCCCAGACCCCAAATAGAAATGGCAAATTAAATTATTTTCATCCATTAGCCTTTGTTATCCTGGTCTTCACTGGACCCGTTGTTACCCTGGTCGTCATTGTACCCGTTGATATCCTGGTCTTCACTGGACCCATTGATATCCTGGTCTTCACTGGACCTATTGATATCCTGGTCTTCACTGGGCCTGTTGTTATCCTGGTCTTCTTTGGACCTGTTGTTATCCTGGTCTTCACTGGACCTGTTGATATCATGGTCTTCATTGGACCTGTTGATATTGTGGTCTTCACTGAACCCGTTGATATTGTGGTCTTCATTGGACCTGTTGATATCCTGGTCATCACTGGACCCTTTGATATCGTGGTCTTCACTGGACCCGTTAATGTCCTGGTCTTCATTGGACCCGTTGATGTCTTCATTGGACCTGTTGTTATCCTACTCTTCATTGTACCCGTTGATATCCTGGTCTTCACTGGACCTGTTGATGTCCTAGTCTTTGTGGGCCTGTTGTTGTCCTGGTCTTCATTGGACCTGTTGATATCCTGGTCTTCATTGGACCTGTTAATGTCCTGGTCTTCATTGGACCTGTTGTTATCCTGGTCTTCACTGAACCTGTTAATATCTTGGTCTTCATTGGACCTGTTGCTATTGTGGTCTTCACTGGACCGGTTGATATCATGGTCTTCACTGGACCCATTGAAATCCTGGTCGTCACTGGACCCTTTGATATCCTGGTCTTCACTGGACCCATTGATATCCTGGTCTTCACTGGACCCTTTGATATCCTGGTCTTCACTGGACCCTTTGATATCCTGGTCTTCACTGGACCTGTTGATATCCTGGTTTTCACTGGACCCTTTGATATCCTGGTCTTCACTGGACCCTTTGATATCCTGGCCGTCACTGGACCCGTTGATATCCTGGTCTTCACTGGACTCTTTGATATTGTGGTCTTCACTGGACCCTTTGATATCCTGATCTTCACTGGACCCGTTGATATCCCGTTGATATCTACACTGGACCCGTTGATATCATTGTGGCCATCCTGCGGCCCAGCACTCCTGAGGTTCATCTTAGCTCATCACAGGAATAGGTAGAACATTCAAAAGGCAATAAATTAATCAGTAGATAATCAAAGAAGTTATACTGGTCAACTAATCGGTCAGTTTTGTTCAAGTACTCATAGCCATTTTTCAGGTTTCTTCAATTTTTCTACAACGATAGTAAGCCGACTCGCTAAAGAATAGTTGGTATAAATTGTTTGTAACTTTTCTTTGCTAAGCAGAAATAGCAATGTAATGCCATCGATATTTTTCAGTTTTCTTCGTTTCATTGCACATCTAGTGAATTTTACTAACCTTGTAATCCCCTTTTGCTCTAATCGGGCTTGTTAAAAGCGCAGCAGTAAAGAACCAGTACTTATCATGTAAAAAAATAATCTTATCCACTCATAGTTTAGATTTCTCCTTGTTTGATATGGGTTTTACAACCATCAAGAATATTTGATGTCAGGGCCATGCCTATTTTGTCTCCATCTGGGAAAAAGAAAACAATAAAATTTGTACACTTTGTTTTTCATTCTTGAACTTGACATGGCTCTGAAAACAAATACATACTTTCAATATTGTCGTGTACACGTTTTCTCTTTTGCTGTATTAATCCTCTATAAGATAAAGAACTCGCAAAATGACCGAGTTGAAAACTTGTTACTCACAGCCATACAAATTAAAGTGAGTTGAGAAGGCCACCCTTGATAGTTTATAAAGTAGCCGATTGTCTATTGTAATGATATAATTTATATAATGGGGCTTACATGATAGCGATAAAATTATGGACAAAGTGTTGGTTTTTAGTTAATTTGCATGTGACAGGCAATAGCGTTCGCAGAGCCGAATCCTGTCCTTTCTTTGATAATCATAATTTGGGGCAGCACTTCGAGTAAACTAGTGACAATCTCAGATAGTACAGAGTATAATGTACAGCGTAATGTACCTCTGCACCTAGTATACAGTTGGCACTAACATAGACTAATCTTCTGCGCATAAAACAATACAAGGAGAACACAGGTTTTCTGAAAAAAATAAAGACCTTTGTGATGTTAACAAAGACGTAGCTGAACGTAGGTACAAAATGGTCTACATAATGCGTGCAGTTGCCTCAGTTGCAACAAGTTTGCACAACACTAAGAGTGATTGTGTTAGTATGCACATCACTTTACTTAGGTATTGCAATGATGTATAAAAAGTGGTATAATTTAAATCAAATGCCCTTGAAAAAGGTTAATTGTTGTACACAAGATGGCAAATTTCACGTTGGCTCAATTTCTTTTAGATGACAGTTTTCCAAAGAGCCCCATTCCGGGAGAGTGCGTTATACGATTTCATACGATAAGAGGAAAGGTAAGCGGACCATTACAGTGAAACCTGTTGCAGACCAATTTTTCTACTTTGACAGTTTGTGGACAGCAAGTGGAAGCCCATAATTCCATGTTTGCCTAAGGAAGTTGCCAATCTCTGTTGCAGTTTTGACAATTTCAGGTTTTGCAAACTTGGTACTTTCATTACTATGATACCACTGATATCAATCAAACTTGCATTTTTGAAATATTCAATCCATCTTCAGTAAATTACCAGAAACAAGTTCAGACTGTGAAGTGCCAGTTTTTCAAAGTAGGAAATGTGTTCCTCTGAAGACTCAAGACGAGCCAGTTATCTATATTTCGAAGTTGACATTAGAGTCAAGTCTACCGGGCTATCCACTGAGTCACATAACCACATCCCTTCTTGCGGTTATTTTTTTAATACAAAAACGAAAATACGCCAAATTGGTCAACTTGACACAATTCACATCTCTCGATTCTACCTTTGACAGCTACAACTTCTAATTTCTCCAACCGAGTTTTGTTTTCCTTTGAGGTTTGAGATCTTTAGATTCCACTGTAAACCTAGAATACTGGATTACCTGACATGGTGTATTGATTACATGTAATCAAGCTTTCCATAAGCAACGACCTATTCTCAGCTGTCTTTCTTACACCAGTTAAAAATCTCTTCTTTCACTGGTTCTTGTTAATTTACACTATGATTGTTCTTAGGGCTTAGTGCACTGTTTCATCCTTCCCCCTTTAGTCATATTCTGACGTTTTCCAAATTTGTTTCTTTTTTTTCAAATCAACCATTCAGATGGCTTGCACCAGATCGAGACAAACGGTCCTAATGGACTTATATTTTGTCCTGTCTTACAGATAAAGACTAACAGCAAAACCCAATTCTACATTGAATTTCACTCCACGTGTTTGGAAGGTAAGCTAAGGACCAAACTGCTATAATTCTTTGTTGAGCTCGTTGATACAATTAGTTTTAATTATGTATCTATTTATTGATTTACTTTACAATCTTGAGATACATGTGGGACATTTATACTGATTCAATCTGTAGTCAAATAAATGTGCGAACTGGAAAGCTTAATTATGCAGTTGATTTACTTGTTAGTTCCCCCATACAATTTAACTTTTAGATTGACAGCAGGTAAATAAATTGAAATTGAAATGTTTATGCTTGCCCACATCATGCTTTATCTATTTTGTAGTTACCAGAGTTGTCAGTATTGGGTGTTAGTCATCATTCGGTTAGGTATATTTGTCACTAAATCGTGTGGTTTTTTTATTTTTGTTTGTTTGTACATTTTTCAAGACATGGTGAAGACAGAAAAGAACAGTGTGGTGGAATCTGGTAAAAAGCACTTCAGTGAAAACAAGTCAAGTGGAGATTATTCCTATCCCGAGTGGAATAAGGCAGTTATTCCTCCAGTAAGTCGGAAACTTTTCATCAATCTCAATGTCGTAACTGAAGGAAATCAAGTTAGTTTCTCAAATACCCAATATAACGGTAGATATTCACGAAAAACGGCCACTATACCAAAAGCTCGGATTTCACTTCGTGATAATCCAAAATTTTATTCTTTTTAAATGTAGCGTCTTGCTACACAGACATTTACATGGCTGTGAAACGTTTTGCTTAATATATACTTTCTATCTTTCTATTATTCAGTCTATAATGTTGTTGATTTTGATTTATCCCGTGTAACTTATAAGTGTTTGGTCTCTTTTTCATGTTATGTACTAGTTATATATGTCTTTATTTATCTAGTTTATATATGGTCAAGTCAAGTCAAGTTTTATTGTGATATACGCTTAGCTTTTTTGAAAAAAGACCACCAGCTAGTTTACAGGTATAACACAGAAAACAAAAAAAGAAAAAACTAAAATTGAGAAAAAAATACATTCTACAAGTACCCGGTAACTAAAAAGATATAAGATTGAAATTTAAAATTGAAATCTATTTACAGGACTAGATATAAAATTAAGCTAAGACTAATTAATAATTACGATATAAATTTACGATCATATCAAACCTGAAAAATCTAATTTTTTAATAGTATTTTTAAAAACCTTAAAAGACTGGATAGTTCAGTAAAAGAGTCCGGAATTGAGTTCCTTCAGTTTGGTGCCGTGAACCTCCACGATTTTAGACCATAAGTTGTAGTGTTTGCCTTCGGCAGCTTTAAAATGTCGTTACCCTTAGGTAATAATAACTGTTTCTATGTCCGATTAGTTCTTTGGTAAATGATCACTGTTTATAGGTACACTCATTGACTTTTACTAGCTTTGCAGTGATGTTTTTATTACACAAATGCCAAGTCTCCAAACAGTAGTTTAAAAAGTGCGAAATAATGAATGCAAGGTATAGACACTTTCTTGTTTCAAATGGAAGGATCTTTTTCATTCACTTGAGTACAGCGATCTGCTGGGAGACTTTCCTACATACATTTGTTAAATGCCTCTTGAATTTCATTTTGTCGTCTACGGCAACACCAAGCATTTCCAGATCTCCAGTAATGGGAATAGCAGTTTTTTTCGCAGTAGAATTGTGGTATTACCTGTGACTTTCCCATTACAAATGCTTGATATATGGAGGCGTTCCTCTTCATTCCGTTTTGCTCGTACCACTTTTCGACATTTGCAAGATCCGCATTTATTACCTCTTCCACTTTCTCCGCTTTGCTGTCAGCGAAAAATATCTGTGTATCATCAGCATACACGGAAAATGTAGTCTGCTTTACAGCGTAAACAAGATCATTCATGAATAGATTAAATATCAATGGCCCAAGCACGCTGCCTTGAGGGACCCCCACTGAAATTTCTTTCCAGTTTGAGAGTTGATCGCCTAATCTGACCCGCTGACGTTGATTAGTGAGATAGTCAGTC
The DNA here is from genome assembly GCA_964020085.1 of Micromussa lordhowensis. NCBI lineage: Eukaryota > Metazoa > Cnidaria > Anthozoa > Scleractinia > Lobophylliidae > Micromussa > Micromussa lordhowensis. Next base: position 8,991,789 of record OZ026599.1, read on the forward strand.
ATGAATCAGTTCAGTTGTTTTGTCGTCAGCTCCATAGGATTTAAATTTTGCCGTTATTAGATCGTGTGGCAAGGTGTCAAATTCCTTAGAAAGGTCCATAGACACAATTCCCATAATATTGTGTTGGTTAAGTTCTTTCCTCCACTGTTCTGTGAGGCGGAGAAGAGCAGTATCAGTTCCGTGATTTTTCCTGTATGTGAATACATGTTCGTGAAAACTATCTTTGAAATAATGACTGATTCTGGGGTGAATTAGCGTTTCGAAGATGTATCGGTCTGTAGTTTGATTTCATTAGGCAACAATCCTTTTTGAAGGCTGGCAAGACTTCACCGAGTTTCCATTGTTGAGGTATCCCGGAATTCTCTTCTGTTAAAAAGTGCACTGAAAGGGTAGCAAAGTATTTCAGCTGATTCCTTGATTGCTCTTGGTGTGATGTTATCGTAACCTGTTGCCTTGTTCGTCTTGACTTTAAACATTGCTTCTTTTACTTCAACTGGATTTTTTAAGGACAAAAGATGTTTTGGTATTAAGTCTTGCTGTATATGAGAGAGGTTGGGTGTGGGTCTCACACCTGAACTGCTTTCCGTTCTATATGACCGAAACTTGTGAAAAAATGTTTTAGAATTTCAGCCACCTCTCTTTTGTCTCATTGTCCTTCAAAACAATGCGCCCGTTCTGTTTACTTTTACGTGAATTAATGTAAGGCTTGATCGTGCTCCAGAACTTTCTTTGATCTGCATATCTACCTACACAGAGTCGTTGAAAATAATCTTGCAGTGCCGTACGTCTCATGCTGACAATTTTATTTCTGATCAATCCTCGTGATTTCTCGATTTGTTGAATTTCTTCTTTAGTCGATCACGTTCTATGGCAACTTCTATTTTTTGTTTCTTAAGTAGAATGCTATTAGTTTATTCCAATCTTTAATTTATTTGTACTGCTGTATTCTATTGTTGAAATTTCAGATGTCTCTTTACTGACTTTTAAAAATTATGCAAATTCTGATATTCTAACCAAAGAATTGGTTAGAATATAAATGAATCAATGAATTTTGGTTTACATTTTTGTGGGATCTACCCACAAAGGAAGAAAACAAAATTGGATCGCATTGACGATGCTGGGGTGTGGATGAGAAGAAGCTCACAATGCCACAGTTGGTTTACAATACTGTTTAGCACTGAAGCATGATGGATAAAGCTGAAAGAGGGGACCCTCTCCCCCGACGTTGAGTGAAGTGGAGAGGGCCAGAACTGGACAACCTTGCTCCTGGCCAGTCACTAGAAGGTGTGAAGAAAAACAAAAAAGAAGAATTGAACGTTTTGGAGACGTACAAAATAAAATATGATTTTTTGAAAACACTTCAACTAAAATAATTTGGAAAGGCTTATTGTGAGATGAAACGTGCCAGGGATGTGTGAGGAAAAGCATCAGCCCCTTCCCCCCTCCTATTTTATATATATGTTTTCCTGAATTCTTTCATCGATAAGAACTTTAACACAAGAAGTGGAGTGTTGCTTTTATCTGGTTAGACTGATTTTAAAGTACAAGCTGGCGAGTGTGAGCTGTTATCATTGGGGAGAGTTTCTAGTTCTCTGTTTATCAAACACCTCGTCACCTGAGCCCGTGCACAGGGACGAACTGTTCTGAATCTTCTAGTAAATTTATGGACTTGAATGAATTTATCTCTATTTGCCGTGTGGTTACTTTCCACAGACTCTTGAGTGACATGAAACAACATCTGGGCCTGTGGTTCATGGGATCCCGACCTAATCAGTGAACAGGAAAGATTGTTATTTCCAAGTAGTTTCTTGTTTCTCGAGACTTTTGATATCCTTGATACACTCTGTGGTTCGAGCGTAACTGCGTAACTGTGTTCCTTTACTTTCCGGTGTTCCCCAAATCCCACTGTATTGAAGAAAGAACTTGTGCGGCATCGTCTCATAGGGGTGTATCTATCTCGTCCAGCTCATTTCGATTCTTTTTTTGATAAGCGCATTGTTTATTTTGGATATTGATACAAGATTTAGTTTTCGTGGGAACACTACTGGCTAGTGAAGGACTTAAAAGCTTCTAATCCATAATAAACTTAATCTTCATTCTGTTGTATGTACCATCGGGGCCTTTGTTTACTTTTTTTAGCAGGTTAACTGAGCAATCCTCTCTTATATGTTTCAAAATTTTGCACATCAACAACAAAGATGTTCTTGTTAAAATTTGACTCGTTCTGGCTGGTCATAGTTAGTCGAGGGAAATGTTTCCCTCGACTAACTATGGGCTGGTGAACAAATGAAATTTTTGTTTCTGTGAGAAGTGCAATTTAAATGTTTTGTGTTTCTATTTCTCTTTTAACTCTTGCATGCCAGCGATTTTTTAAGATAAATACTATTTTTAAAGCGTTTCAAAAGTTAAAGACATTGATCTGATATTATTGTGATGTCTCAAGCGAACAAAAAATTTAACTTGCTTGGATTGTTGTGTTACATTACAAATCTCCAAGGGGCTGAATTGAAATTTTCTTGAATTTTGATCGGCGTTCATGAAAACTTGCCAGTAGATCCCGCAAAATGAAACCGTAAATTTTAAATTCATTGACTGAACTGTCTTTGGCTAAAATAACAAGTTTCCCTCACTGAATTTGCAGGACTTTTGAGTTCTGTTTTAATTAGAAAAGTGTCTACTTAATCCGAGCTCAGTTCGCTCAGAAAACACAAGAAATGAAAATAATCACTATATCTTGACTAAGGAAGGATCAATGTATACATTTAAAGTTGAGAATGTTTCACAACGATGTAAACGTCTGCGTAGCAAGAAGCTAAAAAGCGTAAAATTTCTGATTATCGCAAAGTGAAGTCTGAGTTTTCGGTACGGTGGCTGTTTTTCGTAAATGTCTGCCGTCATATAAGATATTTAAAAAAAACTAACTTGATGTCCTTCAGTTACTTACCTAGGCCTTCAAACTGGCAAAATACATATATGAGCGAAATCGATTTTTCAACCATGACCACATTTTTAGAATTTTCTTTGATTTTTACTGATATTCACTCTGAAATGAGCGTGGCATAAATTGGGTAATATTTTACAAAACAAATAGCTCATTTCTGGGTTTTCTTAAGCCTCTCTATATCAAAGCGAAGTCTGTTAAGCAACCATTCATATGAAAATGAGATTTATTTGCATGTGAATGAATTCTCATTTTCATGTGAAAGGTGGGTGCTGAGACTCGCCTTGAGAAAGATGCTAAAGGTTATTGAGAAAAGGCCTAATATTTTGAGTTTGCAAAGTACATGTACATGTTATGAAGATTCTACAAAAACATCCCAATCCTTTTATCAGAATTTTAGAAGTTACCCTGTAATGGCCCAATCCTTCCTTTCCCAGAAAGAAACCTGAATCAGAAGAAGAGCAACTATCAATTGTAACATAAATAACTCAGATTTTGAACAAAATGTATCTATCTCTTTGTTCTTTCATTGTCCTTGTAGTACAGTCTAATGTTTTCGTGTTTTTTTTTTTCAAAGCTGTAATTTTTTTAGGTTTAACATTTTCTTCAAACCATAACCAGAAAGTTACTCTAACTTCCATACATTTATCTCGGTCTACTTTTAAATTGTTAATAGCTAAAACATCAATTTTCTCCCTCTCTCTTTCTTTCATTTATCAGCTTCATCCCATAATATCAGATTACAGATTCCTTGAGGAACAGCATCTGCTACTGGCCATCAAGTCTGTGGATAATGACGAGTCTTACGGTAAACATAAGTCTGATCATGCAGAGCTATGTACAGAATAGGATGTCCGTTTTGTTAAAGTGCACCTAACCCCAAAATATTTTTTTCGCTTAAATGACGCTTTGCGCCTGTTTGAAACGCATTGGGCCTTTTTGCCCTTTTCTAGCCCTAATCTTGACTTTTTACAGGCGGTAAAAGTTAAGAAATCTGGCCATGGTCTATTCCACGACCGAGCAAGTAAGGGGAATGGGTTTATTCCTGGGTTGATGTCATAAACTTATTTGCATGCATGTTTACAAAGACTTAATACGATGCAAATCAGTCTGTGACGTCAACCCAGGAATAGACCCATGCCCCTTACTAGCTCGGTCGTGCAACAGATGATGGCTAGATTTCGTAACTTTTACAGCCTATAAAAAAGTAAAGATTTAGTTTCAAAAGCCGCACTGCGTTTCGAACAGGTGCAAAGATTTATTTAAGCGAAAAAAATATTTTGGGGTTAGGTGCACTTTAAAATGTTACACTTGGATATGTACCAAAGCTGTGTAAAGTGTACCTTATTCAAGTCACTTGCTATTCTTTCTGGTGGAACCTTGAAGTGTGCCATGTCGAGGAGCTCGATTTTTTAGGGTGTGCTCACTGTTCCTGTTTGTACCCTTTGCTTGACAAGAGTGGGACTGTCACACACATTTCCATTCCCTGATTGGCTCACTTAAAAACGTTTGTTGGATGACCTTAGTAAAGTCCACTGCACCATAGATGGGCAGCAATCGAATATATGCTCAGATTTGTTAAAATGCTAGTGCTAGTGTTATTGTAACCATGTATGCTATTATTACTATTCTTGTATTAATATAAGTTACTTGCATGTTAAGTATTAGCAGTCATTGTAATTACTCTTGGTAATGTTAGTAGGATAGTTTTAAGGACAGTTGTGTGTTTGTGAAGTTTCTTCTGTGTGTGTGCAAAGCAATAAAATAGATGGGCAGCAACTCAAAAAAGTTTTAAAGATAAGATAAACTACGTATAAAACCATGTATGTTCGTTTCTTTTCAAAACACTGCACAAATGGTGGTTTTCATCTTTGGTACAAAAACTGTTTTCTATAACATTGAAAAAATAATATTTTACCGAGCAAGCAGAATGAAATTAAAGCATTGAAGTGTTTTTAGTTATTAAAACAACAGTTTTGAAAAAATCTACTTTTGGTATACAACTGGTGTTGTTCTTTGGGATACCAAAGTGTGCATGGTATATTAATAGTTTTCATTTCTAAAATATGTGGCAAAAATAGAAGTTGGTAAGATTTTAACTGTTTAGATTGTTCAATAATAATTTTGTTGACATTGGATAAAAACGATCCATAAAAATACTGGGACAACTTTCACAGAAGTAGGTTTTTGTCAGCAAATTCGAGAAAAAGTTAGTAAAACTGTGCGCTGAAGACAAAAATGTTGTTTACCAATCTTGGGTCGGCCATTTTCAGCTTCAAATGAGTCATTAATATATTAACATACCAAATTATGACATATAAACAAGGCTTCGTGTTTTGTCACGTTACAGAATGCTCTAAAACAGATTTTCCTAGAAAATTCTTGGAAATCAGTAGGTGAAAGGTTATAAAACATGTCTTGCTCATTGTTGTCCATTCAATTGTTCTTGTACAACTGAAGATGGATGTTGTTTCATCCCGAACAACTTTTGTTATTTAATATTAGAAATGAACTTCAAATACATTGTTTGGTTTGTGAAAGCATTATCATACTTTGTACTGCTAAAAAGCCTCGGAATTAAATTTATAAAAAAGGGGTAATTATTTATAAAATGATGTATAAGAAGTTTTATAATATAGATACGACCCTGCGCACGCTCCGATTGGTCAAAAACCCATGTTTTATTTAACAAATAAAGAAGCCTTGACTGTGCTCTGTTCTGTTGTAAAGCACGCAGGAAGCGGTAGAGCACGAAAGAAGTGTAGGGGAAACACGAGACGTAGTCGAGTGTTTTTCCCTACTTCTTGAGTGCTCTACCGCTTCCTAAGTGCTTTACAACAGAACAGAGCACAGTCGAGGCTTCTTTATTTGTTTTATGATAAAGAATCCAATAAATTATCCGCGCATTCGGCTGAATTTTCAAGCCAAACTCTATTTTTCCAAACGGGGAAAAGTGGCGTCAGCCGTTCTCTATTCTCTGATAAAGCACGCTAAAATAAGCCAATCACAGTCCTTGTTAGAACTGTTCCAAAAATTTGATTGGCTAATGAGACGACAGCTGTCAATCACAAACTGAACTTCTGCTAAGCTTTCAGTATCG
>OZ026599.1:9002829-9092829 GCA_964020085.1 Micromussa lordhowensis
CAATTAAAACAACAGGTGTATTAGTTTATTTCAGTTCATTCTCGATCGTGTAATTTTGCACAATCCTGCAAATACATATACATAGATAAAAAAAATTGATACTGCATTCTTTGAAAAAAAACTTTTTGTTTTCATTTACTTTAAGAATTACTTTCAAATATAACTTAATGTCAATTCAAATAATAACTGTAACACTTAAGTATTCAAAAATTTACAATTTAGCGAAGGGAAAAACCCTAGTTTATCAAGATTCACTTAGTGCGTGAATTTGTCTATTTGTGTACCGCCACCCAAGAGTGCGTGTTGGTTCGTCTCGCCAGTGTCTGGATTGGATTTTGCCGTAGGGCCAGCGTACATTCCTCCTGTTCTATTGGAAAACAGTTCTTTTGATTCAGTTGATAGATGCTAGTAGCTTCTAAAGTTATATCAAGGTAAGCTGAATGCTGATTCAATTTTTTGAGAATCTTTAAACAATCAGTGCTGATCACCTACATATGAGGAATTGCCGTGAAATTAGATTCTGTTTCATGATCAGCCCTTCGAGGAGTGTGAAAGAAATGTCCCCCTAGATATCGCAGAATTCATTCTTTCTAGTTTAATAGAAATCCAATGCTCATATCTAACTACTGCTTCGAAGTAGAAGAGTTTCTTTTTGAAAGCGTATTATGCTGGCACGATCTTTGCTGACGCTGTTCAAATACATTTTGAAATATGCTAATCAAACTTGCTTCGTAGCATAGTGAGAAAGATAAAATTGTTATAACAATTTAACTATAATTTAACGTTTTTTTCTTTTCATTTCTATATTGCTTAGGTTGTTATTGGAAGTTTTACTCCTTCAATGTGTACATTTGTATCTCGAAAGCATGATCAAACTTCCCCAAGAACAACCACAGCTGTACCAAGAATTCATGTCAGGTTTACATGTGGTGCGACGCAGTGATAGGTACTGGGCAGGCTTATCAACTGACCTCGTTATAGAACAGGTGCTAATGCGCAGCCTCAAAACAAATGGTGGCCTAACAAGAGGACGCGGGATGACAGATCAACAACGTCTGACATGGCTACTGGCGATGCCGACTTGCGCAGAAACCAATCGCGCAATGCAGGAGTTCACGGGCGTCCTTTACGACTCAGGGGAACAGAATAAGGACATGACCAATTCAAGGATGAAGCGCGATATGAAGGATACCCTTGATGTCCTTACGACTATTTCTGAACGAAGCCCATTTTTGTCGCAAGATTCAGCGCTCCGCAACATCATGACGGGAGTCCATGCAGACACCTCAGTCAATGTGGACACGGCCCAAGACGCTGGCAAGAAAATCTTGAAATCAATGAAAGGTCAAACCACAAAAGAATACACATTCAAGCGCTCTTCCCAATCCGTTACAATGGCTTCAAAGTCGGCTATCCGAATCGGAAACGACCAAGTTCAGATAGACCCGCAGCTGCTATTCCAGCGATTGATTTTAGTCAGCTCCTCCGAAGACCTGGAGTCTTTATTCCGATATGAGCTCTGCAGCTATCCCACTGCGCTTTTCGATTCATCTTTGATGCTACGAAAACCACAAAAGCCGGTCCTTGCTGACGCCATGTGGTCAATGTTAAGCGAAGCCTCCAAGATTGAGCCCTATGGAGTTACGAAGTACGTATTGGATGGAGGCGCACTTCTCCATCGTCTATCGTGGCCACAAGGAACCACGTTTAAAGAAGTATATGAAATTTACAGTGGTTACCTCTTGCAAAAGTATGGAAGAGCAACAACTATCGTGTTTGACGGGTACGACGTAGTCTCTACGAAGTCTATGACGCAAGAAAGAAGAACTGCGGGAAAAGTTGGCGCCACTGTCTCCTTCACAGATGATATGAAGATACCCATGAAAAAGGACATTTTTCTTGCAAACAAGAAAAATAAGCAAGCATTTGTTATTCAGTTGGCCTCCTTCTTGCAGAAACAAGGCTTTGAGACCCTCAACGCAGATGGAGACGCGGACGTTCTCATTGTTAAGACCGCAGTTGAATCAGCCAACACGGAAGATACAATTCTGGTAGGGGATGACACTGACCTCCTAATACTTCTGGCTCACTACGTGCGGATGGACGCACATCGCCTTTACATGAGACCAGAACCCAAGGCAAGTTCCAAAAAAAGACGAGTCTGGTACATTAATGAAATCAAAAAAGACCTCGGAGAAGACGTATGCCGGCATCTTTTTTTTATCCACGCCCTACTTGGATGCGACACCACATCCAGCATATACGGAATAGGAAAGGGCGCGTCACTGAAGAAGTTTGTGAACTCAGAGCACTTCCGTCAGCAAGCACTGGTATTCGACAACCTGGCATCGACTGTAGATGAAGTGAAAACTGCAGGTGAAAATGCCCTAGTGTGCTTATATGGAGGAAAGCCGGGACAGACACTTGACCAGCTGCGGTACCAGCGCTACTTGGAAAAGCTAGCTTGTAAATCCAAGTCAATACAGCCTCAGAGTTTACCACCTACTTCTTCAGCGATGAAGTACCACAGTCTGCGAGTCTACCTTCAAATAAGAGAATGGAAAGATAGCACAGAGGGCATAAATTACGCTGAATGGGGATGGAGGTCAGCAGCGGAACAACTGACACCAATCATGACAGATCTCGCACCCGCACCACAGTCTCTTCTCCAGATAATGAGATGTAATTGTTCACAAGACTGCAGCACCCGCCGTTGCTCCTGTCGCAAAAATGATCTACCGTGTAATCCTGCTTGTGGTCAGTGCAAAGGGTCTGCTTGTACCAACGCACCCGAGCAAATCCCTGACGATGAAGATTCTGATTCCGACTCTGGTTCAACAAATTAGCTCTGAAAGGCGGTTAAAGCGGAGTACAAAGTAATATACCCCTCACCTGCTTTGTTATCGGGTGGCAGTCATCGGTCTGTATAAGATTTGAAATTATAGACTTTTGTTAGGAGCCCATGGGACCAATGTCAAACGATCCATTGACGGGACTTTCTTTTCTGCACCAACAAAGCAGAATGTTTAGATTAACAGATATTGTGACCTCTATAACTGTTTAGAAACTAAAGATTGATTGCGGGATCGACTTTAGAGGAAAAGGCTTTCTAGTCGTACCATGCAATGTAGCTGGATTATGATCTGGTTTAAATTGATAAATAGAGCGTAAACAATGTGACAATTCTTATCCAGTTGTACGAATAGCACGATTTTAACTTAAACAACAATCCGGCGGCTTACCCGGCCCAAAATTGTTACTGTATTGAGACAATAAAATAGTAGCCGTTATATAAATTGGGTACCCTGTGGTTTTTCATATAAGCTTTGTATGGGAATTTTCTTTTCCGTTTTTCGGGGCCTTCCCGAACTCCGATTCTTTGGGACTTTTGATATGTTGTTAAGGACATCCGAATGAGCCACAATCCGTTGAAAAACCTTTTGTTGCAATTTGTTGAGGGTCTGACCCCAATTTGACTGGACTAACAGTCCAATGCGTGGCACAGTGTTTCGTGTTCTCAGTTTTCACGCAGCGGAATGAAAGTTTGAATATAACGATAGAGCGCTTATTTTCAGTTTTTCTTGCCTGACAAAACACGGGGTGGCTTCCGCTGTCAGCTATATTTCATATTTTTTCCTTTTTATTTTTAGTGACCAGAAAAGCATCAGTTAAAATGCCTCAAGTACCACAACGCAGAAGTTATGCTCCACAGGGTTGGTAACACTATATAGATAAAGCGAACAAACGAATGAACCACTGTTTATTATCAACTTCTGTCGTAATCAAGGGGAGAGAAAAAAAGTAGGCCAATTTAATAGCGAGTAAATAACAATTATTCTATGAGCCCGAGTTGGATATGAAGTGATAAAATAACCAGCGAGCGCGTAGCGCGAGTTGGTTATAATCACTTCATATCCAACAAGGGCGAATGGAATAATTGTTTTAGTAAATTCTCAAACCGGGTTTTGTCGCCAATTTTTATTTCGGCCATTATAGAGGGCTGAAGTTGAAAAGTTCGTGCGGAAAATTTTTAAACTTGGCGCACTCTTTTTCATACGACGTAAAACTCCGACTACTGCCTCGTAGTCGGAGTTTTTTAGCCAATCAAAGAGCTCGAAATGCAATAGTCGGAGCCGAGAATTTACTAATAACTGTTGGTCGGCTCGTTAGTTGGTTGTTACAAAGCAAAGCCAAGGAGTTGATAGCTTTTCAACATTGAGATGCAGCTACAACCCCGGATAGAACTGTTGAGACAATTCTCTATAATGTTGTTACCGCGCGCGATACTACCATGTCATCAAAACAAACAAATTGTTCCCCCTTCCCACCCCCTATTCAATGTTGTTTGAGTCTGAGATTCTTGTGTTGCATTGCAAGAGAGGAGGGGGGAGAAGTGCTGTTTGGAATTTTACCCAGAGTAACAGTAAAATCCAGGTTTTCTTTTTTCAAGTCAATAGGTTTGTCCAGGGTTGTAGCTCTATATTTATTTGCACATTGAATATCTAGTACATAACCTGAGCTTTTGAGTAGACTGTCAAAAGCTTTATTTATAAATAGAGGATATTACATGGCTGGGATGGGTGTACGAATTTTAAATTAAAAACTTGGTGAGATAGCATGTAAAACGATGGGTGAATTTTTGACTTGAAAGATGTCACAAAGGCCTGAGCCAAACCTCGAACCCAGGCCGCTCGATCCAAATTCCGCATGCTAACCATGAGGCCACCGAAACCTTCCACTGATAGCAGACTGTGCAATGTCGTCATCTGACTTTAACTATCAGATTTCACTTTGTTTTTCCCTATAATAATTAAATTTTTAATCCGCGTCGGTGTTTGGATAACAAAAGCCCTTATTAGCACGGGAAAACTAAAACGCGAAGGAGTTTGGTAGTTGCAGTAGAATGACGTCATCATGTGAATCACTTATTATGAGGTGGTGTGTCTAACTGCATGACGCACTCTAAGTATTTTTTTCTGTAATGTACTGTTTTGTGTATACACATCAGCAGTATGATCGTTACGAAAAGTCAAACTTAAAGAACAATAGTAATATACATTTGTAAGCGTATGATTAGTCCTTGAGGATGCGATTGAATCTAAGAAGAAACTTTCGCTTGTGCCTGCAAGTTGATACGAGCTCATTACGTTTGTTGAGCGTTGCCATGTCCGGTTAATATAAAATATAGAATTTCTCGGTATTACATAGGTTACATCGTTTGGTAAGATTGGTATAAGATTTGGCCTGGGCTAGAATTTTCCAGGAGACTGCGAAGTCTTTCTTTTTACTTTTTAGCTGCCATAGATGTTTACTATGGCAGCTATAAAGTCAAACGAAAGGGCCTTCGACTTCCTCGACCATCACCTCGGACAACGATCGAGCAAATAATCAAATTTTTAATTAGTGAAAGTATTTGTTAGTATCTATATAATAAATTCACTAAGGTCCTTTCACAGTTTATTGGAGAATAATGATAATAATGATAGTGAGTTGTCCAGTCAAATAATTAGTGGCCGGTTGGCAAATCAGTCCGTGTACTGGGGGTACATTCAGACAGACCAGGGAAAGGCAGACACATGGTTAGCCATCCAGACAAGCGATCAGTAAGTCCGCTATTTAGAAAGTGAGCACAAAAAAAAAAAATAGTACCCCTTACTCGTAAGGTGATTTTATCTGATATTGATCGATGTACCTTTTGTTTGCAGCCTCGCCTGTTTTGCCTGAAAAGTAAGTTTTTAAACCAGACTAAACTATAAATTGTGCAATTATACAATTTCTACGCCAATTTTAGGGTCGTAAAATTGCCTGTAGTTGTAAGTTTTTGTGACTCAGGAATAGATGTGCAAAATGATAATAATAAAGTAGAACGATGCATTTAGTAAGCAGCCTGGTGTATTCAACAGTTGCCCATAGCTGTCACGTTTTCTTGGTGGAATGAAACCAATTTGCCTCGATGTCATGATGTGCGGACCGAGCACATGGTGCAATTGACTGAAGCTCTGTGTCCTAACCCGACCTAACTCACTCAATAAGTATTTTTAACTCCCTCAATAAGTATTTTGTTATAGCACGTTGCTTGAGCTTTGGCTTCGTCCACGCTACGCCGAAGAATTTGAAAACAGACCTTTTTTTCTACGGTTAGGCCTTCTGTCTACACTAATCCGTCACGAAATCAGAGCTTTTCGAAAACACTTTTCAAACCGGAAGGATTTGAAACGCCGGCTTTGCGTTTTAGTGTGGACAGAAAACATTTTGAAAACGAAGCTCTTCGAAAACGATGAAGTTACGGTAACCATGATATTTCACTGCCCGAGGTTTACTCAAACACAAATGCGAAATGACCGGTGATTGTTGCGTTTTCAAATTCCTCCGGCGTAGATTGGAGGAAAACATTTGATGCGTTTTCAGAATGAAACCCCCGTTTTTTAAATCCTCCGGCGAAGTGTGGACGGAGCCTCTGTTACGAGTTACGGCGGTGTGCTAAGTAAATTATTAAAGTGTGCGGCAGCGGCGGATAGCTTCACGTCAGCTTGTGTAGTCCTACACGGCGTCAGCTCGCATAGCGATTCTTTACAGGATTATGATAAAGTTCCTTAGCATCTAGAATTTAACGTTAAGTGTGTTTCGTTATACTGTTTTACGTTAATGGCAACTGTTATTTTTTTTTTGTTACACAGGACAGCGAAGCGCGCTGACGAAAACCCTCCAGTGATTCCAAAACGACACTCAGCCACTCACCCGGACACGGCAAAGGTTTGGTTTCTTTTACATTCTCCGCTTTCCGGCCTGTAGTGGCAAAAAACTTTGATTAAATTAGTAAGTCATTGCAGAGTGTGTTAAACTGTATTTATTGCTGTTGAATGTTTTTGCAGATGTCAAGAGATCCACCTCCATTACCAGTGAAGGTATTTATTTTTCAGAAAATGTTTTTTTTTTCTTCACAGCCTAGAGTGAATGAAGGGTAATCAAGTTATTGTTAGATCGCTCTCGGTTTAAAATGTCGGAAGGGTCTAAAAATAGTCGATACGTTGGCGCGAAATTTAATCCTCTACAATGATTGCGACTGCTAACATTATCCGTGAGAGGCGGAAGCCATTTCTCAAAATAACTTGAGCGGAGTAACCATGGTAATAACGCTTATATGGGCGATTACCCTTCATCTGTCTTGTCATAACTCGATTTTTTGTGGTCTAATATCACCTTTTACATGAGGTGTCTCGATACAGTTTTTCCGAACAATTTTCAATCAGCTTTTGCCACTCTTCACTAGATCGATGTGAAAATTACCCCTCTAGCTAGATACAGGAAGTAGATTGAAGTTTGTTATTATGTTTTTCTTTAGGATAATCGACATTTCCATGGTGTCGATAAATAGAAAAAAACTCGAGATCAGTAAATCATGAATTTCTCGTGAACCCGATATGTTACAAAAAGCTAATATCAATATCTTAGACTGTTGTATGTTGCCAATGACATATACAAGAAAAAAAACAACTCTATATGTAAAGTGGAGGCAGCGTGGAGGCAGCGTGGCCGAGTGGTTAGGGCGCCGGACTTGAAATCCGGAGGTCGAGTACCGCTCTGACCACTTAGCTGGAGTTGTTTCTTGGTGGACCCTAGTTCAACTCCTCGGTCATGCTTGTATATAGCCAACTGGTCTGCCTCCCGCCGGTTGGGAGTTTTAAGCCTGTTATGTTCATTTGAAATATTTGTTTCCTTCAGTTTGAGTGGCATGTCTGTGAACTAGCTTGGTGTAACTAAGTGCATGACCACTATAAAACATACATTTGACATTTTGACTGCAAAAACATTTCCAGTCATATTTTCTGCCTAATCCTCCGTCATAGTAGACAGACTGACAGATGAATATCACTAGAGATGTAGTGGTAATAAAGAAAAAAAAAAAATCACTAGGTTAAAATGATTTAAATTATGTTTCTGTTCGTTCGAGTTGCAGTCCGAGTTGCGAGTGAAAATATCGCATTCGAGTTAAAATGTTGAGCTCTTGGGCATGGGCACTGAAATAGTACATCGATTTAGACAGGAACATGATATGTTAGGGAGTGGTTGGCGAGACAAAAAATGTCTGCGTATAAGGAGGCTGGCTGTTGCTTCCACAACTTTTAACACAATAATTGAACATCTTTACCTCCCAAGTGTGGAAATAACTTTTTACCCAGTGTCTTTTTACCAACGTAAAAGCAGCAGATACAACTACTGTGGGCTGGTGAAATTTGTGACCTCCCATGCGAACACGTACACTTCCGGAAGTAAATGATACCACTCGTCGTGATCACGTGTTCCTGATCCCACGTCACTGTACTGAATGAGAGGATATGCCCCTCTCCTCACCTACAACTTATTTAAAAGGTCCTTAAGTGGCTCCTTAAGTTGTTTACAAGTAGCCGACATTGTGACATTGTATATTTTGTTGTTTTAGAAATCCAAGCCTAAAACAGTTGGTGAAATTATGGAACGAATAGGATTCCCTCAATATACCAGTAGTCTTCTGAAATATGGATGGGATGACTTGGAATTCCTTAGCGACTTGACAGATGGCGACTTGACTGAAGCTGGAGTTCCCAAAGAGCACCAAAGAATGGTAAGACTGCATTCGACTCGAATAATGCTGTTCAATGGAAATAGCGCCCTGTATGATTGACCTGAACGTATCACCAGGACACAAGTCGCCTTTTAGCATTAATATATACGATTATAAGGGAAAGACTTCAAGGTTCATCGTCCTCGATTCGATTGTAGGGAAAAGTCTTCATCGTTTCTCTTTCGCAATCCTGTCTGACACTTGTGATAACTAAGGGCTCGAATAAGGCTTCAGATGATTTTTCATCGGAAAGCAAACGCTGTGTTTTGGTAAATGTTTTTTAAGGCATCGGAAGGCAAGCGCTGTGTTTCGGTGAACTTTTGTGCCCCACAGTATTCAAGCTCATAAGCTCTCGCTTGACAGGCGATCATCTACTCCACTGTGCCGCATCGGGAACGGATGTAGGATGTGCGAAACATATTCATTATATTGCTTTCGACAAAAACGCTGGGTTGTTAGAACAGTTTGTCTATATAACAGAAAGAAAATTAGACGGTAGCTTGAAGATATGAGTTTTATTTTTTCGTGTTGAAAATAGTATTTTGCTCACTCGTTGCGCTCGTTGGTAAAATATTTCTTATGTCACCTGAATCTTCGCGCTTTCGTGTAATATCCTCTATTCAGTATGTACTAAAACAGTGGATAGCGTTGATGGCGCGCGCTGATTGGCTCGTCAAACTCCGGATATCCTGTGCTATTTACCTCCGAGCAACTCGCGAGAAAATGGCGTCCGGTTTGCATCCGTGAAAAGTGAAGAAATCATCCAAATTAATTGTTTTTGGTGTTTATTATCTCACTGTTTTAGTATAAACTAAAACAACTGTTCACCTAAAGGCCTGGCTAAACTAGGAAACATTGTTGCGTAAACATTGTTGCTTGTTATGTTTCACTGGGTGGCTAAATTAGCGGGAAACAAACAGAATGTTTTGCTGCCACAGTGGCAAAACGAGGAAACATTGTATGCGAAAACAAATGAGCTACGCATGCGTGCAATGATAAACTGACTACCGAAGAAGTCTGGGGAAGGATTTACATTTTCTCGTCCCCAGGGCTACACACAATGTATGTATAATTGTAAACATGGCGTTCCACCTCTTAAGAAAGCGTCGTGCTCAAAGCAGCCAAAAAATAGCTGCTTTATGTATCATAGTAGCATCTTTCCAATTCCTTTCCTTTCCTTTCCCTTTTTTTTGAGCTTGACCCGCTCCAATTTCTTCGCAGTCGGTCATTTTAATTGTCAGTACTCTTGCCGTTGCTAGGAAACACTATCGTTTAATGAGCGAGCGGCACTGGAAAGTAGTCAACATTGTTTTCGTCGTGGCTAAACTGGGAAACATTTTTTTCGAACGCAAAATTTGTGTCCGGGAAACAAAAATGTTTTTGACTTCAGCAAAAACATTTTTTGTTTCCGAGCAGCAAAATTTGTTGCCGCAACATATGTTTCCCGCGCGGCTAAACTGGGAAACATTTGCCTCCGCAACAATGTTTCCGCAACAATGTTTCCTAGTTTAGCCACCTCCACTTCGGTGAATAGTTGTTAAATATGAAAGTGAAGAATGATCCTCGCAGTGAGTTTTCCAATTTAAGCAACTGGAAAGAAGAAGCCTGAAAAAATCAGGGCTTCAACGGGATTCGAACCCGTGACCTCCGCGATACCGGTGCGATGCTCTACCAACTGAGCTATGAAACCACACATTGGGAGCGAGGTCAATTTGTTGAGTTCATATCTTCCCGTGAGGAGTGAAATGATGTAAGTATATATGAAATAATTCATATATTTGAACTGCGGTCATAGATGAAAGTGAAGAATGATCCTCGCAGTGAATTTTCCAATTTAAGCAACTGGAAAGAAGAAGCCTGAAAAAAAATCAGGGCTTCAACAGGATTCGAACCCGTGACCTCCGCGATACCGGTGCGATGCTCTACCAACTGAGCTATGAAACCACACATTGGGAGCGAGGTCAATTTGTCGAGTTCATATCTTCCCGTGAGGAGTGAAATGATGTAAGTATATGAAATAATTCATATATTTGAACTGCGGTCATAGATGAAAGTGAAGAATGATCCTCGCAGTGAATTTTCCAATTTAAGCAACTGGAAAGAAGAAGCCTGAAAAAAAATCAGGGCTTCAACAGGATTCGAACCCGTGACCTCCGCGATACCGGTGCGATGCTCTACCAACTGAGCTATGAAACCACACATTGGGAGCGAGGTCAATTTGTCGAGTTCATATCTTCCCGTGAGGAGTGAAATGATGTAAGTATATGAAATAATTCGTATGAACTGCGGTTATAGATGAAAGTCTACCGCACCGGTTGGAGGTCACGGGTTCGAATCCTGTTGAAGCCCTGATTTTTTTTCAGGCTTCTTCTTTCCAATTGCTTAAATTGGAAAATTCACTGCGATGATCATTCTTCACTTTCATCTATAACCGCAGTTCAAATATATGAATTATTTCATATATACTTAGATCAGTTGTTAAATATCGCGGATAAGTGTTACGGTATCCACTGGATACTGACTGGATGGATCCACAGTGTTATCCATCCTTTGAACAACTGGGGCCTGGTGCTGTAAACAAGACCTGACCATACATCAAGAGTTTACAAAGGATCAATTTGATTTTTTTTTCTGTGATCAGAATGGATAAGTCGTTGTTTTGTGTGTGGTCAACTGATGCGTCATTTCCTCTGAATGGTCAAGACCTTATCTCAACATCTGAATTACAGTTTGCCACGAGACAATTCAATTATTGCGTTCATCTCGAGACAATAGACCTCTTTAGCTTGGGCAGTTTGGTTTCCCATTTCAGACCATGTGATGATATTTTTAAATAGTAATGTACATATGAATTAATAACTTTTAGTTGGATAAAAGAACTATTCTCTGGAGAATATCACATGGTCTGAAATGGAAAACAAACTGCCCAAGCTAAAGAGGTCTATTCTGTAGCCTGCGTGGCAGGCCGTAGGGCTAGGGAGGGAAAGGGAGGTATAGGATTCGGAGGAGAGGAGGAAGGAACGGCCTGCAAGGACGCTATTGTTTTCTTCGTTTTTTACGTCCACCAGACGAACGTAAAAATCCTGATTGGTCAGATTTAATTAATTACTTAATTCGTCATCCTGATTGGTCAGCGACCTGTCATTCAAGCCATTAAAGAGCATTGGTCTTCTCCAGCTTCTCGCATTCATTCATTCATTCAATATGGCGGATGGCGCGAGTGACCGGTTTGAAGTATTGCTAGCGGAAACGCTAAGATCTTTGGAGGAAAGTGGACTTAAATTCGCCTTAAAGGCAGAGCAGAAGAAAGCGGTTAGACACTTGTTCGAGAGAAAGGATGTTTTAGCCGTTTTACCCACAGGCTACGGAAAGAGCCTAATTTTTCAGCTTCTTGTGTTGCTCGCGAAACGAGCAGGATATTCTGCATCTTTATTAGTCATTACGCCTCTTGTCAGTATCATTAACGACCAGATAATGGAAGTAGAGGCCATGAATTTGACGGCATGTAATTTGGCTCAGAAGCTAGATAGTTAACAAGACATCGAAGGAGGCAAATTTGAGGTTGTCTACGCATCGGCGAAAAGTGCCACTAGGATAAGCGATGACAACTTTAACCGCGGCTCCTTTCGACGTATCCAAATCGTCAAATTAATGTTGTATTTAGACAACACATTGCTATGTACCGCTCTAAGAAATTCGTCGTTTTTTCCGCGGTCGGCAAATTGCAGAGATTTTTTACCCTTCACACTGGACGCTTCCATTACTTTTTGGTCGCTTTTTGTATCGGGAGAATTAGTTCTCACGCTTTTGCGATTATGAGGACTGCCGCGTGTTGTAGGAGACAAAACATCAAGTAATTTTCTTTTGGCACCTTCGGAATTCTCCTTGTTTTCTTCTCTCATCTGGGCTAAATGTATTCTTATGAATTGGAGAAGTTCACCCAAGTTCTTTATCTTCCGATAACAGGCATTGCAAGCCACTTGCGAATCGTTGTCAGAAGCATTCACGGTTATCCTAACGTTTTTCAAAGTTTCGCTTAAAACAACTCCGAATGTTTCTTTTCTCGCCGAAGGTTTAAAGATATTTACACAAGATTTTGCCACGCAGTTGCCATATGTCACCCTAAGATTCACCTGGCAAACGCTACAGACATCGTTGCAATTGTTTTCTTTTTTTGGCTGGCCTCTTTTTGCTTTTTCCATCCTCCAAAGGTCTTCGAATTATTTCATTTTCTCCCGCAAACAGTGAACAAGAAATACGAAAAACCTCTTGGCGTCTTTGCACTTTGCCGCGAAAAAAGCGGCGTAATTCTGATTGAATAATTTTGACAGCCAGACACTCCACAGTTGAGTGAGTTTTGCATATTTAATTAGGGGGCGGAATGAAGAAAACAATAGCATCCTTGCAGGCGTCACCTACCCTCACGCTCACCCGTCACGCATCACGTTCACTCGCTTCGCGCAGTCGTTTTCCCCTTTCCCTCCCCTTCGACGCCGGCCACGCAGGCTATCTATTCTGTTACTCCGCTAAGAATTCGAAGGTCTTTAACAATGGCACATGGCAGATGTTAATCTGTAAAACAATTTTAATATACCTAATGGAAACTGTAAATAACAAGAAGCTTTGTAAACAATAAGAATCTTGTAAACAAATAGGATATAACAGGACACTGACGATGAGCTGTTTGCTAACATCTTGCTATCTTGTTACAGATTCTTGCTGCCATCAAGAAATTCGTTCAGTAACCGGACTGGACTCAAAACGTTATTTGTACACAAGTTAAATTTCTTCTGTAGTTTTCTGCAGAGAGAGTGTAAATGGTATTTCATATCCTAGCTGGTTCTCGGAAATGCAAGGTAGTCTTTTAATCGATGTAGAATCATGCCACTTATATATTCTTAGCAAACGAGCTGACTATAAATTGACTTTACCAGGCTCAATCTGTTATTGCGTCCTCTGCAGCTAAACTGGTGTGGCCTAAATTAGCTTAGGGCCGCTTTCTGGGACCAAATTGTTTAGAACGCCGGTACGGCTTCAAACGATAATAGGCGTATCCGAAATACATTATCTTTATTTTTGTTTCAATTGAATGCAACAATTTTATATACGAAATGTCGCGATTTCTTAGTTTTTTAGTATAACAAATAGTTGTGTCAATTATCAAACAAAAAGTATATATTTATATATATATAGATTGCAATACACCTAAAACAAATTATTGTATAAAAGAATAAAAAAAATAAAGCCCGTTGCAAAGAACTAGTTATTGTTGCTAGTGATTGACATGATCACGTAACAAATGGAGAAAATGAACTGTTCAGTTTGCTGCCTGTCGGGTGCTCAAGTGTCTTGCTTCACTATCGCAAATACTCTTGGGAAATCTAACAAATGATCCAACCACTAACAATCAGACTGCTTCATAGCAGGTTCAATATTTCTAAGTAATACACCATAATTTTTGGGTAGTTTTACCGCTTACTTCCCTACAAGAACTACCTAACAGGCATTCAAAAAAAAAATTTTTCTTGGAAAACTCCTTCCTTTTTTGCTTTTTTTTTTTTCTGAGCCGGCTTTCAATCAGAATTGTGCGCTTGAGGTATACTGCAACCTTGCAGTCCGTGATCATGGGAAAGATTTCCAGTCGTGTAATGAATCCCTTATTGGTATTATTAGTCTTTTGTAAACGGACCTCACTGAACTGGGTCTGTACAGTCAAGACCTCGGGCTGATATTTTCCCAGTATGGAAACATGTTGGTGCATCAATACGAATTTTGATGTTGGAAAGATATTTGGTATACAGAAACGAAAGGGCAACATTGTGTTGTCACAAACTCCAGTCATGCAAGACGATTGAATCTAGGGGGCTGGAGGGGTAGGGGGTGGTTTGCAAACAACTTAAGCTGATATAACGCTGCGGTTACATCGAACAGATATGAATCGCTGGCTGAAGAAAACCGTTCGATCGATGAACCCGCATCTACAGGCATGCAACCAATCATTCTCCAGTCCGAGAACCAGCCAACAACTACTGCAAGCTCCACTCCAAGAAGCACGCAACCTCAATTCCAACAACATACTGCAGTTGGATCTAACCAAAATCTGGAAGATAAGCATACTTCGAATGGCCCCGTTTTGTTATTAGGTGATTCGATCCTTAGAGGAATACAACAACGCAAGTTCATGCCAAATCGATATGTAAACAAACAAACTATTACCGGCGGAACGAGACAAATGAACCAGTATATTGAGCACATGCAAGACAGAAATGACTATGATCTTATTATTATACATACAGGAACAAATGACGTAGACAAACTGAGCGCTAACGAGATCACAAGAAACATGGAAAGCTGTATTACGAACCTTAAAACTAGATGGCCGAACGCTCGGATTGCGTTGTCGGGCCTGACCCACGTCCCACGGGAGGAGAACAGAAACAAATCAATCGACGAAATCAATTGTTATTATGAGAGCCTATGTGAGAATCTGGATGTGACATTCATTAACAACAAGAGGGTGACAAGTGACATTTATGGCAACATAAATGAACAAGTGTTTTACGATGATGTTCATTTGAATAACAGAATCGGCACCAGGAAACTGGTTACAAACATCAAACACCACCTTGGTCTACGAGGCAGAAATGTCGAAAGTTTACCAAGAACTTCGAACACGATCGTAAACCGCCGAAACGCGCGCTTAGAAGGCCCAACAAGAACACAAGCATTTCACCCGCAACAACAAGCAAGGAATCAGATAAGTCAACCTCTCCAAGCGTTGAATCTTATAGCAGAATACATAACAGCCAGGGAAATGTTTCTTAGATAAATTACTTTCGTCTCTTCATCACTAGTTCATGACACGTCCGCTACGAATAGGGTTCTGGAACATTAATGGGTATAATAGTAGTACACTGGGAAATAAGTTAGGAACAAATGATTTTATGGATGTTATCAATAAGCATGACATATTTGCAATCGTCGAAACGCACGCGACACATAATGCAGAGCTTAATATTTGCAATTTTAAACATTTTATTAAGTGTCGAGATAAATCAGGAAAACGAACTTTTGGAGGCCTATCTGTATATGTAAATCAAAAACTATCCGAAGGTATCTCGTATGTCCCAACCGAAAACAAAAATGCTATTTGGTGCAAACTCGATAAAACCTTTTTTAATTTCCAAAAAGATATATACCTCGGAACCGTTTACCTAAGCCCATCAAACTTTGAAAGAAGCAATAGTGTGGATTTAATCGGGGAACTAGAAGTTGAGATGCTTCATTTTTTACAAAAGGGCGATATTATCGTTCAGGGTGATTTCAATGCACGAACCGGCAATATGCAAGAAACGATATCGGACGATGACAATGTTTTCTTAAATGTCCCCGAAGACTACGAAGCTGATGAACCATACATAAGGCAGTCGCAGGACTCGGGCACTATAAATTCAAGAGGTCGTAACTTATTAGAAACTTGCACTGCTTTAAACTTACGAATTCTAAACGGAAGAATTGTTGGTGATCTGGGTGGTAAAAAGACCTGCTTCCATTACAATGGTAGCAGTGTTGTTGATTACGTCATAGCTTACAAAAACATTCTAAGAAATGTACAATATTTGATTGTTAATCCTCTTAAGCCTCATCTTTCGGACCACTGCCATATTTCATATGCGATAAAAGCTAATCCGGCCAGATCGGATTCCACTGGTTTGCCATCCAGCTGCAAACTTACAGAGCACAATAGGCTATGGTGGAACATCAAACTGAAGGACAAATTGAAAAGGAGTTTGCAATCACAAGAATTTCAGTCTAAGTTTGAGGACGCCCTATCACATGACAATGTTAACATAGCGACCGAATTAGTAAACCAAGCCTTAGTTGAGGCATGTAAAACAGCTGGTCTGAAGTCTCAAAAACAAAAACACAGTCACAAGCAAAGGAAAAATTGGTTTGACCAGGAATGTGAAACAGAAAAAGAAAACCTAAAATCACTTGGGAAACGAATTTCCCATAACCCTGATAATGTTCAATTGAGAACAATCCTACATGAGAAAAAGAAGAGTTTCAAGAAGACGTGCCAACGGAAAAAGTACTCGTATTTGAGTAAAAAAATAGCGGATATCGACTATAGAAATTCCAAAGACACGTGGAAACAGATTGGCACTATATTTAACCTTAGAAAAAGAAAAACAGAGAAAGTGGAGACAGTAAGAGCGGAAGAGTTTTATAAATATTTCAAACAACAGAATGAGGGGTTCCAAAACAGCTGTTCGGAGATGGAGGCCCGCGGGAAGTCCAAAGAAAACGAAACAGGCCCATTAGACTATTTAATATCGGATGAGGAGTTCGATACTGCCATATGCAAATTGAAAGCGAACAAAGCTCCAGGTATAGACAATATATTAAACGAAGTATTAAAAGTAGGGAAGGATTTTATAAAGGGACATTTGATAACTTTATTCAATCGAATCCTAAGCACCGGCAAATATCCTCTGATTTGGAGTTTCGGACTGATAGTACCAGTACACAAAAAAGACGACCCATCTAAAGTTGAAAATTACCGAGGCATTACTCTACTGTCATCGCTTAGTAAACTATTCACAACCATTCTTAACAACAGATTGTACGACTATGCGACTAAAAAAGGAATTCTAAAAGATGAACAAGGTGGCTTTAGGAAAATGCATGGTACAGTTGATAGTCTCTTCATTTTGAAAATGCTAATTGACAAGTATGTAAAATCGAAACCACAAAGACAACGAAATTTACTATTTTCTTGTTTTGTCGACTTTAGCAAAGCCTTCGACACTGTACCCAGAAAAAAATTATTTGACAAACTCAGAACAGTAGGTATAAATGGACACTTCTTAGAAGTTCTTATGTCCATGTACTCGAATGACAAGTCAGCAGTCAAAATTGAAAACAAAATAACCGAAACGTTTCCATGCCATATCGGTGTAAAGCAAGGATGCATGCTCTCACCCACCCTGTTTAATATCTATCTGAGTGATTTACCTGAAATGCTAAACATTGCCTCGACAACTGAAGTTATGCTAAGAGAACGACCTACGAACTGTTTGTTGTATGCAGATGATTTGGTTATCTTTGCTAGATCCGCAGAAGGTCTACAAAGAATTCTTAACAAGTTGGAATCTTTCTGCGAAAAGGTAGACCTAACAGTGAACCTAGACAAAACCAAAGTTATGATATTCAACAACAGTGGCAAATCTCTAAATAACTATTCGTTTAAGTACGGAACGAATAAATTAGAAAACACAAAGTCCTATCGGTATCTAGGGCTGACATTGTGCCCTTATGGAAATTTTACCCTTGCAAGGCAAGAGTTGAAAAAAGCAAGTCTTAAAGCCCTATTTAAACTACGGAACGAGATGGGAAATCCCTTCAGTGAGAACATCAAACTCACATTTAAGCTATTTGATGCACTAATATCGCCCATACTCATGTATGGTAGTGAAATTTGGGGTATTGACTGTAATGGCAAGCTTGATACAGACCCCGAAGAACTTGTTCAAAACAAATTTCTGAAATGGCTATTAGGTGTGAATAAATATTGCAACAATAATGCTTGCAGGGCCGAAACAGGCAGGTTTCCACTGCGAATGACAGCCCAATGTAGAACCTTAAAGTTCTGGCTTACTTTAGTTAAACACGAAGAGAATAATTGTCATAAATTATCTCAAGTAGCCTATAATGACATAAAACGGATAAAAGATAAAATCTCTTGGAGTCAAAAAATCAAAAACTTTTTATATCATATAGGTTTAGGAATCCTTTGGGAAAAAGCACATCTACCAGATGTAGGAGCTGTAAGCATTGTTAGACAAAGATTAGAGGATATTGAATTACAAAGGTGGTTTAGCGAGATGAATAACGACACAAGGAAAGATCCCAATCAAAGCAACAAAATGCGAACCTACCGTAAAGTCAAAAAAATAGATAATTACAGATGCGAGGATTACCTCCACCAGGTCACCAACATCCGGCACAGAACTACCATGACAAAACTGCGACTTAGTAATCATAGGTTGGCAATAGAAACAGGGCGTTACATGAGACCATATAAGAAACCGAACGAAAGAATATGCCCTTTGTGTAAGAAAGAAGCAGAAGATGAAAAACACTTCCTAGTCTCCTGTCCGGGGTATCAGGAAAAACGGAAGTCGCTGTTTGAGCACTTATCCACGGAATTCAAAATCCCAATCGGGAAAATGTCAACAGAAAATATATTTTTGCTTCTATTAAACCCCCCAAGTAATAATATTGAGCTACAAAAAATAATTGCAAAGTATGTGCATGAATACTATGAAATTAGAAAAAACACGTAGTTAACTCTCAATTATAATTAAGGTTAGAAAATTAGCGCATTTGTAAATTTATTTGGAACAATGTCAATGTACTATGTACAAGATACCAAATAAAATATGTATGTATGTATGTATGTATAACATGACTTACTTCAACATGGCCACGTGTTAAGCTGTTTAGGTGCGTCTTTCAAGATTTACAAGCTACTGTAAACATCCGAAAGCAACGACCCTCGTTACTTTCGGAATTACCAGCCTCGGTGGGGGGGGCTCGCTACTTTGGAGGGGGTCGTTACTTTCAGAAGAAGCGTTCTGTGACGTTGATGCGAGTGAGCTCTCTATCCGAAATCGCAACAAAACATTTGTTCAAGCACGAAATAAAGTTCGTCATTCCATTTTCATGTTACTACCACCTAGGTGGGTTGAACGTGTTGTAGGCACGAGTTGTTCAAGTTTCTCTCCGAGTCCTTTTCTGGGCGCTTTGCTCCTTCAGTTCATTTCAGTGATATCATAGAATCAAGTAATCTCTGTTCCTCCTCCCCTCACCCGGCTACACACCTTCAGGCGCATTCCTGCTTTCACCGGATATTCAGAATGAAATCTTGGTATTATTTTTGTGGGCACATGGCCCACTGCAGGTGCATCCTGTTTGCGGGTAAATCTGCATTTTATCTTCACACTATTAGATAGAAAACATGCACTGTGTTTCTATCGAGTTTGTTAAATGGAAACACAAGTGGAAGTTTGGGAGAGCGAGAAATGCTGTGGGAACACGAGCCGTTAGGCCAGTGTTTCCACAGCTTTCTCGAGTTCTCCCAAACTTTCACGAGTGTTTCTATAACTCGATAGAAACACGGAGAACATATTTTCTATTTATTTTAGAAAACACCGCGACGAAAAAAAAACAACTTGTTTGCTTTAATCATCAAAATGTAAATTCCCTTTGCTCGGGGTGGTCGCTACTTTCAGTATTTACTAGCGGCCGCAATTTTTTGACGTTGCTTTCGAGTGGTCGTTACCCTCGGAAGTTTACGGTAAATTAACAAATAAAGAGTTTTAGCGGAGCTCCGGCGGCCCGAAGGGCCGCCAAGCGGAGCCCCATAACCATATAGGAAAAAGAAACCCATGTATGGATTTTCTCATGGTTAATCATGGACAGCGGTATTGCTCGTGGGCGCGTACGCACGACGGCGACGACAACGACGACGACGACGACGACGGTGGAGTCGCGCAAGATGGCGGCCATAAGGGGACCTCTAAACCAAAAGGAGGCTTAATTTTTCGCGGGCTTTCTGGAGCTCAACGCGGCTACACAATATGCTAGGTCAGCTAAAGGAGTAACGTTTGTCGTGTTTACGTGGAAACTGGAAGATTTCCAAACTGGAAGATTTCTGGCTAATTTATTTAACTACAACTAGTACTACGCAATAGGGTCAATGCAATGATAAAACCCTGGAACAATGCTCACATGTTAACATCATTCAGATAATATTTTAGCCCAATAGTTTTTGGCAATTCTTTATTAAACAATCAAAGTAATTTTCACAATTTCCTCTGATAATGTTTTGATTTTTTAATCCACTCGTTTGACTTCTGGATTGAAAAAAGCAGTTCATTTCAGTTGAAAGAAAAACTAAACACCAAACAATATGCAGAAAACCTTGCAGCAAAGTTACAAAACTGAACTCAAAATTCAACCTTATCCTGGATAAGCCTAATCGGGTTACAGGAGCTCCGCTTTTAGGTTGACCTAAATCTATATATTAGTGATTTTCGAATTGAAGGGTAAAGGACTGTCTGGCTATAGTTCATTTTAACGCACCATCACCGCTCAATCACACCAGGTGCTCTCTCCTCCGCAGAGGCTCAAAGGTTTTTTTTCGGGTGGGGAGGATCCGCTGAGTAATGTAAGTGCAGGCACAGAGTTACATTCGACTTTGTGCCTGCGGTACACTTCGCACAGCGGATTGATATAACGAATGCTTGAACCTCTGCGGAGGAGAGAGGTCCTGGGTATGAGTCAAATTATTTTCATTGCGTGACACAGGAGCGCAGTCTCAGCTACACTTCCTTGTTGAATTAATCATCCAAGTTATTTACAAAGTAATCACCATGGCGGGTAACTGCACGTTATTTGTGGACAAGCAACATTACTGTGTAAGTTCCCCGAGAAATGTTATTTCCACTGCAAGTATTTAATCTTCATTCTATTTGTTAGAATGTTTCTGACGATTTTGCTTTGATTCAAACGATATTTACTTTCAGACCGCGATTTATGCCGTTAAACAAACCATGTCTGCATTGGAACTTATTGGCAGGTAATTTATATTCTTGGTGCCTGCTAATTATAGGCTATAAACTAATATAGTTGATGCTAATTTTGTAGTCTTGCAAATAACAACACAGTCGCATATATCCAATCGTCAAAATGTTGAACAATCTCCGTCTTGTCACGACAGAATAACACATCGCACCAAGGAAAACCTCTTCGCTTGTAGCTGCTTTGTCGCTCGAGAAAGGACTCTAACCCGCGGGCAAACGGGAAAAGCGGCTGAGAGTGACGGGACACGGTTTTGTTCACAGGCTCTGCTTGTTTAGCTTCAACTGGCTTTGGATTTAAACATTTTAATGAGCAACTTATTGCATACTTGAGCGCCGGGCAGAGCTAACGCTATTCACCATTGACTTTTCACTTCATCTGCTTCATTGTTTACCATCTTAGGAAAGCGGCATTAACTTAACAAGCTTCTTCCAATTAAGCTTGCTTTGGTACCGTTTTCTGGTCCGAAATTCCCATAATAACACACTTGGCATGGCGTCGCAGTGCGTCACAGTACGTCACGGACTGAAGCATGCAGAGTAATATTTTCTGTACTGACTACTGATTAGCGGAACAAAACGAGATTTCCTTGGTAGCTACAGGTGTTCGGGAATCTCAATTACACTATTACAAATGATTGCAGTCCTCCTGGCTTATTAATCAAATTTTTAATTAACAATGAAAGTCGTCAAACAAAAAAAAAAGGTCAACAAAAGATTTAATGAACAGAACAGTGGATATACTGAGAACATTTCTTGGCCGTCATCTGTTAATGACTAAGGGGAATGTGAACCGCTACCGCTGAATTTTCGTATTTTCGTTTGAAATTGAAGGCTGTCATTAGCCTCATTACGTATTGAGCCTAAGCAAGTTTTAGACCGATACTCCAAAATGATTTATAGACAATTGCGAAATTCGATGACGAAATATAAATTCATTTTTTGGCCTAAAATTCCGGAAACGGGTTATTCCGTTCCATTCCGGGCCCAGTTTCTTCGAGTCCGGAAATCAGTTACTTCAACATTAGTGCAGTGGGAATTGGCCACCACAAGCTTTATAGTCTCCTCCGCAGCCGTTATTAGGGTCGCCACGCAACGCTTCTCCCCCACTAACGCCGTTAGTGGGTGAGAAGGTATCGTACCCTCAATAGTGAGGTATCGTACCCTCAAAGTAGTTAGACATCGTTTGTTTCAACTTCCGAGTCGTCGAGCAACTCCAACGCAAGTAAAAAAAAAAAGACTATGTCATTTGTTTTCTTTTTGAAATTCAAATAAAGAAGAAGAAACACATTTCAGTATGTTGACTCGGGAAACATGGTACCCCATCGGAGCGTTGCCTGCATGAACCCGAATTTCTTAACTATACATACTGCAAGCCTAAACATGTGTAATACAGCGTCACCAAAACACAAAATATAAGCCAGCCGCAAGAAAACCTGAGTGGAACTAACTGCAAGCAAACCAAAGACGTGTTAACCATAAATAGTGAGCTAACCTCGTCTCGTTCATTAATTGTTGCTTTATATAAAACGTCTTGAAATGTGTCTCACTGTCTCGCTGTCACTTTTTATCAAAGATTTTCGGCGCTCTGGACGAAATCTAAAATACTGTGTCTGATTTAATTGTGCGGATGCGGTTTCTGAACATGCGCAGAGAGAGTAACTCCAGCATAAATGCTGGCTCACCTTGTGATTCTCCCAGATCTAGAGGTTTTGGATTTCTTGGTGCTAACCAAAAGGATGACAGCTTCTGGCCAGCTGATTGGATGAAAAGTTGGCATAGTTGACCTGGCTACCCTTCCCAGCTACCTACCAACCCGTTTTACCCACCAGCTTCACTTGTTTGTTAATTTTCCTTTTATGATTATTTACAGCTTGTTCATCATTTTTGTCATCTGGTTGTTTAAAACCTACAAATATTTTCACCAGGTAATGTTTTATTTACAGCGCTTTTTTCAGTAACTTAGTTTTGTTTGTGACAAAATAGGCTAACGTGTTGTAATGTTCTTTAATTGAGTTTTAACCCCCAAATCAGGCAACGTTAATATTCGTAACAAAAAATGAATGGACGTAAGAGGGGCAAAACGAAGTTTTAATCCCTTTGCTGGCATGTTTTATTGACGTCGTCATGGCAACAGAAAAAATTCGTATCGAGGTAAAAGAACGCCATGAGTTCCATGTACAATCTCGTGCCCAGTGCCCAGCTCGTTTCACAAAACATTATTTCGTTTCTACTGGTGAGTCACAGGAGGGTGCGAGGGACAAGATCGGTTTAAAGCAGAAACTTTTTGTGTACTCGTACTTTGATCTCAAATCCCCTGACGTCAAATTACAGTAAGCCATGGATATCGCATTTTAAAACGTTGTTCTTGGCGCATCCTGTCAAGAACAAGAGCTCAGAAATGACGCTTTCCATTTGATATGTCACAGACAGGATGTAACACATCTTTGGACTTATAATAATAACAATGATAAGAAAACGAATAATCCTGGATTCCAAATAGAAAGAAGTACGAGAAAGTAATTTTAGCAAAGAAACATTGGCGAACCTGGAATTTGTACGGTAAACAAATGGCCCAAAACAACTCGTGGTTGCCGACAAAATCAAAATCTTGGTTTTTGCTTTTTGTGAGTGAAGTTCAAGTAAAATGATTTGACTCGACGATGATGACGACAGTGACAGTGACGATGATGATGATGATGATGACGTTTATTCTGGATTTCAGAGGTTGATCTTGGCACTTAGTGTTGCAGCTCTGTGTGGAAGTATTTCTTTTATGCTGGTACGTACTATATGTAAACTGCCTCTCATAAGGATTCCGGGATTTAATACCTCAATACCAAAACTAACTGAAGGTTTCAGGGCAAACTCTAAACACGTCAAATTAATTCAGTCTTCAATCCCGCCTTCACTATCCCACATGCGGTGCAATTCGTGAACAATATTGTTATTTTGTATCCCGAAGCTAATCCAAGATCGACAGATAATTGTAGAAATTGTTTTTTAACGTCCTAAATTAAATTACAGATCAAAGAGAAAACGCTAGAACATGATTTGTCGTTTTGACCATATAAACTTAGGCCTCACCAGAGTGCAGACAGTATGATTATAATCTGTGCATAATTTATTTAAATATGTTTGAATTAATGTTTGTTCGTTCATTTTGTTGACCACTAGACTGGAGTCCCACAAGAAAGAGGCACCTTATGTGAATTCCAAGCATGGCTCATCACATATTTCGGTAACTCGTAGTTTTTTTTTTTTATATAAGCTACAAAGCTAACATATTGTAGTGACTTCTTTAGATTGGAAATCGTTGAGTTATATTTGATATGAATAATTGAAGTCCATGGTTACACTCTTCACTCGTTTCAGAACATGTCATAGCGGCACTCCTTTGCACGTTTGGCCCGTCAGAGTTTCGTAAAGTAAGAAAAAATCATTGTATGTCATTTTTGGTCCGGCCAAAGGCTGACTGGACCCTTGGGTCGATGCTATTTTGAGAGAGAAATGGCAAGGCTGTGATCCTTATCAGATTGTTAAGATAGATGAATATTGACTAGTCCAAAAAAATAAAATAAAAGGAACTAAAAGGAAATGCGAGATGAAGCTCATACAAAGAACTAATTCTTTTCAGAGTAGGTGAATGCATCATACTATGCAATATTTTGTTTGATTTTTAAGTTCTTGCACTTCTGTCGTGGGTTTGTTGCATCACGTTTAATATTTGGAGAGCATTGAGGGGCGACAGAGCAAAACGGTTAGAAAGGTACGTGGGCCGCGTATTCTGTTTATTATTGTTCACATGTCTGCCTTATCAGAGGACATTAACTTAACCAAAGAGAGCATCCTCTGTTGTTCGACGCCTGCAGCTTAAAAAAAAGGATTTAACAAAGTGTGAGCTTTTTCAGACGAAATTTTCTTTCATACGCAAATAAAGCAACGCTCTTGTTAAGATAGATAAGAAATTCTAAATGTTGGAACTCAAACTGTGTTACGCGAGACAGCAAAGTGTCTAGTTTATTGCTGTTAGTGTTGAACGTGTTGAAAAGGCAGATCTATTTCGGATTCCCGTAAAAAAGCGTAATGAATAAATCGTTCACATTGTTTTGTTTGGGTGTAAATAGGTACTATCACGTGATTTCTTGGGGAGTACCGCTTGTTGTTGCCAGTCTCCCGTTCAGTGAAAATGCCTACGGACCCGCGGGACCCTGGTGGTGAGTTTGTGGGCAAGCTACGAGTTAGTGGAAAAAGGAAGTTTTTCAATAATCTGAGTTGCTCGGTGATTTCCGCTTATTTTAAAATAACGTGTTTTGATGCCCACGCAATAATGCGTTGGTTCTTCTTGTGCTAGGAACAGGAAATCAGTAAAATGCGGCGTGAGATGATGATTTTCATTATTTGGTAATAGGTGTCCAACAGTAGCAATTAAATGCATAAATGATGATAGATGCGAATGCAGCCATAACCCTACTGGGAAAATAACCTGAAAATATTTTCAGGCTTTAAACGGGATTCGAACCCACGACCTTTGCGTTACCGGTTCAGTGCTCTCCCAACTGAGCTATCAAAGCCACATAAGAGCGGTCGTGTGTAAGTTAGCCCTTTATGTTCAGTGGACGTAACGCTCAGCTCAAGTATATGAATTCCATGGTAATAGGTGTCCAACAGTAGCAATTAAATGTATAAATGATTAGTATTTGTTTAATCACCTGAATGAGTCTGCTGTGAATTGCAGCTGGGTTGCAGGCGATGTTGAAAACAGTGCTATATGGAGATTTGCGACGTAAGTTTGTAAAAATAGATTAGTTCCCTTGTGTGAGGGTCAAAGATTCCGATAAACTGTTGCAAGAATAATGGACCCGAGCGAAAAATCGATACTCCATTTCAGACCTCTAAAATTAGTACAAGACTCCAATAAATGGCTGCAGCTAATTAGAATTGACTTCCAATTGCGTAAACATTTGAGAAGGGCTTGCCAATGTCGATGGGAAACAAAAACATTCCTTATAAAAAAAAAAAATACCCAAATTAGCCGGAGTGAAAAAAAATCGCTCGGTTATCCAGTGGCGGATCCAGACCTTGAGCTAAGGGGGCCCGGTCTTGATTTACTTGCCATGGCGGCCATTTTCCCTTCAGTCATTTCGTCCCCCGGGCCCCTCCCCTAGATCCGCCACTGTTATCATCGTGTTTTAAATTATTTTATATTAAGCTTACTGTGCTTATCAAAGACTTATACATTCGTCTATTTCGTCTTTTCGTTTTTATCAAACAGGTACTACATTCCTCTGTTTATTTGCATCATTGGACTTTTCATTGCTTACACATATATCTTTGTCACTTACCGGCGGCAGGTCAGTGTTACATGTAACATTTTGATTTTTTTAATATTTTTTGCTTGCCAGCTATCTGTAAATTGTAATCGTTTTGCACTGTATTTTCCTGGCTTTTACTTTATTTCGTAACGTTTCAGTATTCCGGAGTATTGCGAGCAAAGTTGTCCCGTCAATTTTAATGAAGTAGTAATCTGTAAACTACTATAATATGTTTAAAGTTTGATTACGGAAAAAATTCTAACTGATGGAATTCCGAGTATAAATATATTTACAGCCCAGTTCAGTTCATGTATAGCGATGAACAAAGACACCTTAATGAAACTGACGTCATTCTTTTGTAATAAGTGACTATTCGTGATGTCATTTTTCAGGTCAAGCGATGGGAAGGAGTTCACAGCAGGAATAGTGCAGCAGAAGATGAACAGAGAAAGGTTGGATTGATCACGCGGTCCTTTTCTTATATTAATACACTGGTGATTACACTGAGTCACTGGATTGCCTTGTGTATCACCAAATTCTCGGAATATTTTTGTTCACAATGTAGACCTCAGTCCTCCAATAGAATGTGGGGGGCGATCAGATGAAGCAATTACCAGTGTGTAACACAACCAACACCTTGATTATTCTAGTATCCTATAAAATAGGTCATAAACCCAATCCAGTGATAATTGTTTTGTTACACTGTTTGACAGAACGCCATATTCATCATAATGTAAACCAAAACATGCCGCAGGTGAGAAGCCACAATAATTGAGAAAAGAAAAGCTTTGTTGTGATCTTTGCGGTACATAATCCATGTGAAACCCGTCTAATGAGCCACTAACACATACAAGCTGCATGGCTTTTTTTCAGTTATGGATGAACCACGTTAATTCTATGATGGCGTATCCATTCATCTATCTCGTCCTGTCACTGGCTCCTTTTATTCACAGGTAAGTGGTAAAATAACTTCTGAAACTCATTAATAATTCATCAAACAAGACAGTGTTCGACTACAACATTTCCAAACACCTCGAATTTCGTCAAAAATAGGACGCGCAGCTCTTCTTGGTGTTTTACAATTTGATATATTACGTGCATCACTTCTTACAGATATCGAGGCATCTCAGAAAAAGTAATGGCTGTATTACGGAATCACGAAGAAGTCCTGAACGTTACTTCGTCAGCTTATGTAGAAAGAATGTATCACGTTTTACTATAAAATGGAAAACTGAAGCTTTCCGGGAGTACTGATTTCAAGATGTAATAGCCTGCGCGCATTCCTACACCCTACACCCACCCTTTCTCTTTGATCAGCGTTCAGGAAACACAGTTCCCGATCCCTGGTCAGTCCGTCGGTCAGTCCTGGTCAAGGGGGACTTGGGCTCTGAGTAGAAGATTGAGCCTGTGCGAACGTATGCTTGCTGGTTTGACTCAGCTTAGCACTGGATACCAACAAGAGAGGATGGAGGGCAAGACAGTTCATCTCTCATAAACACCTTATTCCCAAGTT
Source organism: Micromussa lordhowensis (assembly GCA_964020085.1). Classification (NCBI taxonomy): domain Eukaryota; kingdom Metazoa; phylum Cnidaria; class Anthozoa; order Scleractinia; family Lobophylliidae; genus Micromussa; species Micromussa lordhowensis. The sequence continues at coordinate 9,030,907 of OZ026599.1, forward strand.
AATCCCTCTCAAGTTGTTCTTAGAGATGTTACCCAGTTCTGCCGCTGATAATTTTGCCATACATACTTAGATATTTTCGCGGCCTGTGAAAATGCGTGTGAAGTGGCTTCCGGAAGACCCTCCTGAGATTTCCAAAACCGAGAGTGGTAACTTGTAAGGGATTACTTTGGGAATAAGCCTACATGGGAGATTAACTCTCTTAATCTTCATCCTCTATTTCTGCTTATCATATACAATTTTTCTAAAGAAAGGAAAAAATAATATGAAGAAAAATTTTCTTCATTATGTTTGATTGCAGAGTGTACAACGCCAGTTCTTCAGAACCAAGCTTCGTTCTTCTTCTTCTTCATGTGATTTCTATTCCTCTGACAGGTAAAGTAACTTGTCAGTTCTGTGAATTTCCCCTTGTAGATATAGCACTATTGGTCCAGAAAAGGTAAAATGAGGGGTGAGAGAACTGCAGTCTGTTGGTACGAGCGTGAGACCAAAACAAAGGTATGAGTCCATGGCGGGATTTGAACTAATGGAATTTCCACATACAGTCGGATTGAAGTATGCTTATTGCCGATGGTTTAATCATTTATTTGCTTTTAACAAAGTTGATTCTATCTTCAGTTATGTTGCTTTTATGCTTGATTTGTTCATCTGAGTACACTTTAGTTTGCACAAAGCCTCACGAGCATTTTTTTTAGGTTTGATCAATGCCATTGCATTTGGAATCAACAAGGAAACCCTCAGCAGACTGAACTGGGGTGATATGAAGGTACGGTGAATTTACGGTGTAACAGATATGTTAATTTAACTTAAATAATAATAATATAAAAAGATACCACACTAAAGTTGCTTTAAATTTGAAGTGCGTCAAACTGGAGGCATTTTTTTAAGCTATCAATGTTGTTCCGTCTAAAATACATGGTGTTGTTGGCTCTGAAATAATTCCTGTTAAATTCCTTGTAAGTTAAAAGTTCTTTCGTAGCTCCTTCTCAGCTGACTAGATATGTGATACACATTGTAATGTGTTTCCAGTTGTTATCTCTTTCTTTTCTTTTGTAGACGGCTTTTCAGCAACATTTTCCCGTCGGGAAGACGAGAATGGACTCGTCTATGGGGGAGCATAGACTTGGAGAACCCACTCAAATGACTGACCATCAAATATAACAACCATGAAATGAATAAGTCTGCCTTAAACAGGGCGGGACAAAGGCAAGAAGCGCCTTGCCCGAACTTATGGGTATGTGGGATTGAGACCCTATTAAGACAATCGCACTACTCAAGTGACGCGCATAGTGTTTTTTTTTAGAATTACTTAAGTGTAGTTTTAAAATGTTATTACATTCAGAAGCTTTTTCCCGCTGCTGAAGTTATAGTATTAACGAGTAGGTAGGCTGGCTGTCAAAATTTAGAAGTCGTTTTCTTGAAAGGAAATTAGACACAGGTTTGTTTCCCGGCCAGGGCACTGCGTTATATAGGCTACATAGGGTATGATGTTTGAACCGTTTCTCTCTGAAACTGGGCCGATATAGATTTTGACCGTCTGAACCTTGAACCGTTTGTTCAAGCTGGTCAAGAATATATGGTATAATTCTAAATTTACGGTGCGTCTGTAGATATGTCGCTATATTCAGGTTTTGCAAAATTTGCAATGCACAGATATGTGCTCTAATTGATAGCAGGGGCCGAGTGGCCTGATGCTTGCAGGAAAAAACAGCAGGTTATTAAAATCTCAGAATTGTTTTGTTGTACATTATGGTTCGATTGTCGAAAAAGCTTAGCGCTTAAGATTAGTGCTCGTGGTACTGTACCGCTGGCAGTAACGAGAGTATAACGAGAAGTGCTGACAGTAACGAGAGTGTAGCGAAAAAAGCTGATATTACGTGGAACGAGAACCGTTGGCAGTATTTTACAAGGGAACTAACACTGAACTCATTTGATTTTTGCAAGTAACAAATTCGCAAGAAACAGGGCACGAAAAGTCGTTGAAAGGAGTTTTATTTCTAGCATGCTTACTGTATGCTTCCTATGTTTATTGATCTGTCATTTTGGGATATCTTAAGGTCTATTACATGAGCATGCGTGAAGGTCTTTCCGGGGATGAACTTTCAAAGATGGCTGAAGTTTTTGTCCCGGGACGAACTTAAGACATTGAAATAGTTTACTTGAAGTTTCCCATCCTAAAATTATGTAAATAACGTGTAGCTAACAACAGAAATTCACGCAATAAACTAGATTTCAATTTACATTATCACCTGCCAAGTAACGCGGACGAACAATATCCGGGTCCATGACGCATATTTTTACATTTCAGGAATTGCCTAAGGACAAATTAGCTTGTGCCAGGCTCTCGGTCAATGGGGACGATCTAAAAATAACCAAAAATGCGGCCGGGCGACGAGAGACGACTGGGGTCTGGTATTGGGTCGCTCTCGCTTTTTCGATCGTCCACACTGACTGAGAGCCTGGAACAGGCTAAGGACAAGTATCTGTACATATTGTTCAAGCGAAAAGGAGGCTATTGTGTTCATTACTTAAAATATTTGTTACACCTTTGATCCCTCAGTGAAGATCCAGTCGAGACATCTAAATAACTCTCGGCGTTGATAATAATTTGCGCGGAACTAAACCGAACGGTGAACAAGGGATCTCATTTGACTTATCATTCACAATCCAATACACCTTTGCATAAATGGAACCTAAATTTGAATTACAATACTTTGTTCATCCTTAGCTTCGTACTTATGTATCCAGACAAAGAATCTTTCACATGAATATGAGGCTTAGAATGTAAGTATTGTTGTTCCAATCTACTTATGCAATGAGTCTGTACGAAGGCATGGGTTGTCAAGACCTAACCCTTCCTTTGTGTGTAACTGCACGATATCAATCGGAAATATTTCGTACTTTACGAAGATGTCCGAAAATATAACTTATGTCTCTGATTTCTAAAGATAACTTACAACAACGCGTTCAGAATTAATCTAAAACATTAAATTAAGCGTTTTAAAGCGGATTGCTATTTATTGACCCAAGGGAGGGGGCGGGGCGGCAACTGGCGTGGGAGAGGGGGGAGGGGGAGGGGATTCAGTTGATGCTGCTGAGGACCAAGATGAGTCATCATTGGGTTTGACTTCTGTTGACTCTCCCACAGGATACTCTCGAACAAGAGGCTTCTCAGCAGCTGAGTGCTGCTTGAAAGCAACCTGAAATAATGAATAATAACCACTTATAAGACTTCCATATAGGTTTATTCTCTCCTACTACTCAGGGTAAAGACAAGGGCTTATTACAAAAGACCGAAGATTCTGGGAAATTCACTTAAAATGAAATATTAAAACTCGCCAAAGTTAGCTTTGTGGTATTCTCAGTGCATATAAGAACATGTAACAAAAAGATGTTACCTAGCAGTGGCGCATCCAGACCTTTAGCTAAGGGGGGGGGGGGGGGGGGCGGTCTTGATTTACTTGCCATGGCGGCCATTTTCCATTCAGTCATTTCTTCCTTTTTTTACCCAAAATAGGGGGGGGGGGGGCTCCCGGGCCCCTCCCCTAGATCCGCCACTGCCGAAGCTAAAACCTGCAAAGACCTGACCTGATTGTGCATTTAGGCTTAACTCGTTCCCAGATCTCTTGGGAACGAGATTACATTAGGCTGCCTTTGCGACAACACACATTGCTTCAACTATCGTCGCAGTTTTCACTTTAGTCTCGGAAGTAATTCGCATTTGTTTTGCTTTGCATTTCTACGCTAAGTAATTAGCTGAAATAAACTTGCACACTTTGTCATCCAATCATGAATTGCGGACACATGTTTTTTTCTGCATTTGCTTGAGTTTTAATAGATTTGTTTGTGTTCTTCACGACTGGTCAGAGTGATTACTTTGGTTTTGATTTTACTACACTCGGTTGATTCCCGTGAAATGTTCCTAACATTCAACATTTTTCGAATTTTGAACCTAATTCTAAAACCTCGGCAGTGTTGTGCAGACTCGGGAAAATTCAGATAAGATAAGATAGATAGGTTTTAAGAACGGTTTAGAACAGATTAGCTTAGCTTAGAATAGGGCGTACCTTCATGTGAGACCAGTTGAGCCTGCTCAGTGTTTCTCTGTCCATACCAAAGACAATGGCATTTAGCACCCCTAGATAAACCAGCACAGAAAAAAGGTCAGAAATCCCTAAGAATGTAATAGATGATTCGGTTTTTGCGATGAAATTTAACATATAAAACAAATTAAAACTATAATAACCGTCAGTTATTGTTGCGTGATAGAAAAATAAACAAACACCAAACTAAAAAAAAAACACTAAAAACCTCACCGACTAAGGGACTGGACAGAACTTGGAGTAACAGAAGAGTGAAGTTAGCCTCTGATATGGGCCGCCGTCACCACCAAAAATACAAACAATACAAACAGTCTAGCATAAACAGAAATGGTTTAAACGTCCTTTGTTAGTTGATACAGGTTATATGGAAATGATGCAGTTCCAATGCACTTGGACCAGTTGTCTTTGGTGGAATGGGATACTCAACCAGTAAATGGCTTAGACAGTTTAGAAACTGTCTAGCCGCCCTTGTCAAAACGGTACAATGAACACCCGTTTGATTCAGTCTAAATGTAAGTAGTTTAGCTCCAGTTTGTTAAATGGTACAACATAAAAAGATCTGGTCATGTCAAAGAACGAATAGGCTAGCTATCTCTGTTCAAGCGGCACAGCATAGTTTAAACTGGGCTAGAGTGATGTCAAATGGGATAGCGTTACATGAAATGGCAGAGCATAGTAACAATTGATACAGGGTAAGATGGAATAGCTGAGCATGAAATGGCACAGAGGCGAGCGAAACAGTTCAGCGTGATGTCGAATGAGTCAGCCCCGGATGAAATGGCACAGTATTTGGTGAAGTTATACAGCGTAATATCAAATAGCACAGCTTTGCGTGAAATAGCTGGGCATACATTCTGACGGTGCAGCCTAAGACCACGTACACAGCTCGGCGTGAAGTGGTACAGCGTAACATCAAATGGCACAGCGTTGCGTGAAATGGTTCAGCATACATCCAGACTGATTAGGGCGATAATAAGTGAGCGGAACATTTTCAGAACTAGCTCAGCAATGCAATGCATGAAACATAGTATCTGAAGTAATAGAGTATTGCACGAAGTGGTCTAGCGTGAAACTGGGTATACGTGGCGTGACATCAGTGCGCCGAAACCACCAAAAATACAAAACACGAATGGAACAGCCAAGAGTAAACTGAGACAGAGGTCGGTATGACGTCACCCTTGTGAAATTTTGGCGCCAAACATTGAGAGCTCATTCAGCGTGATGTCTGTAACCTCCTTTCATCCTATTTTGGTAAGTCTCCTTCCTTATTTCGTTTCACAAGGCTGTATTACATTTCCATGTGCTCTCTGCTGTGTCTGGCAGGAATAATTCCATTGTTTCACTGATTGTCGATGTTCCCATCGTCATTTTAAACTCCGTTGTACTTTGAATTAATTGGATCGTTGATAAACTCTTGTAGTCGGTCAAGGCTGCGAAAATTACCGTCTACTAGACGAGAGAACTGTTTATACATAACTGCTGTTCAATGATTAAAGTTTGTGTCACGCAATAATCAGTAACGTAACATAGGAAGTCCTCTCTCGTTTGCTGGAGGTAAACAAAGGGAGAATATTGCAATAAATATTGCATTGAAAATAAAACAAATCAGCTATGAAATTAAATCCCTGATCTCACAACTCTAAAAGGCCTTAAAATTACTCCAAGCAATGGCAAAAAACAGAGAGAGGAGAGCAAGAAAAGGGAAGTAAAAGAGTGGATGAAAAAAAATACTGACACTCCATCTACTTCTACAGGTTACGTCTAGGTTACCCGGAGAAGTTAATTGAGACGACTCTCTTAGAGGTGAAATTTGAAGGGAGGAAATTAGCCCTCGAACCAAAACAAAAAGAAGGCAAAAGAAATTTTTGCTTTTGTCACAACATATCAACCATCAGTGCCAGATCTAAACAAATTCTCATGACAAAATGGCATTTAATTGAACAACAACCATTACTGAGCGAAATCTACAGAGATCCGCCCCTCATTTCATACAAAAGAGGGCGTTCGCTCAAAGATATACTCGTGAAAGCCAAGCTATGAAAAAGGCTAAAACACGCGCTTGGGAGTCGTGCAGGCCTGTCAACCCCATTTTACACTGTGGAAGATATCGCGTTTTCACAAAAAAATCACAGCGGCTAGATTATAGATGACAACGTGTTGATGGAAATACAAAACTTCACAGGCAGAATGAAACAGAAGATACATATGAAGCTTTGGAATAGGAGACTGTTTGACAGTCCATTCCCACGCCTGTCTGTTTTTAAGAGAAAGCGACTGCTCGCAGGGTAAAAAAAAAATGTCTGGCAAGTAACTCTAACTCTCCTTAGTACTGCGGCAAAATAAAGCAAAAGTAATGGCATATACCACTAACTAAAACCAGTGAAGTTCTCCTCTTTATACCTCTAAAAAACAATAACTGTTGCTTCGATATCGAAAACTTGGGTCTTCCGCGTTGCCCAACCCCAGTCATTCAATAGTGGTGCTTGATAGCTGTGAAAAGGCTGTTGAAGATTCTGATTTGCATTGAGTTGTTTGCGTGCTTGGTCAATTAAATCAATGGCATCTAGAGGTACGTCCCCATTAATCAACGCGGTCTCATACAGAACCTCTAGCCTTAAACTAACGGTCTGTTGGTCACTCCCTTCGAGGCCATTTATTATTTCGTGCAAGCTGTTTGAGAGTTCCCGTCGAAAGTCCATGTGCTTAGAATGCATGCACAACAGCTGAAAAAAAGAAAAAGAAATGGATACTAAAATTCCAGAAAGTAAAAAGAGTAGAAAACACTACATGAAGATACACAAGCTATGAAGATTAGACAAAAAAAGGGAAAAGGAGAGCCATAAAATGTAGCTAAACTAGTTGATAAGAAAAAAATACTGACTTACCTTTCAATTCTTATATCGCCAACTTTTGAGACTTCGTTTAGGGCACGCCGTTCTTTAACAGCGTTTTCATAAATCCAGGCATATCTATATATGAAAACAGTGTCAAGAAATCAAGCGTCTCTAAAGTAGACGGAGTGTCAGTATTTTTTTTCATCCACTCTTTTACTCCCCTTTTCTTTTTCTCCTCTCTCTGTTTTTTGCCATTGCTTGGAGTAATTTTAAGGCCTTTTAGAAATGTGAGATCAGGGATTTAATTTCATAGCTGATTTTTTTAATTTCAATGCAATATTTATTGCAATATTCTCCCTTTGTTTACCTCCAGCAACCGAAAGAGGACTTCCTATGTTACGTTACTGATTATTGCGTGACACAAAATTTAATCATTGAACAGCAGTTATGTATAAACAGTTCTCTCGTCTAGTAGACGGTAATTTTCGCAGCCTTGACCGACTACAAGAGTTTATCAACGATCCAATTAATTCAAAAAGTACAACGGAGTTTAAAATGACGATGGGAACATCGACAATCAGTGAAACAATGGAATTATTCCTGCCAGACACAGCAGAGAGCACATGGAAATGTAATACAGCCTTGTGAAACGAAATAAGGAAGGAGACTTACCAAAATAGGATGAAAGGAGGTTACAGACATCACGCTGAATGAGCTCTCAATGTTTGGCGCCAAAATTTCACAAGGGTGACGTCATACCGACCTCTGTCTCAGTTTACTCTTGGCTGTTCCATTCGTGTTTTGTATTTTTGGTGGTTTCGGCGCACTGATGTCACGCCACGTATACCCAGTTTCACGCTAGACCACTTCGTGCAATACTCTATTACTTCAGATACTATGTTTCATGCATTGCATTGCTGAGCTAGTTCTGAAAATGTTCCGCTCACTTATTATCGCCCTAATCAGTCTGGATGTATGCTGAACCATTTCACGCAACGCTGTGCCATTTGATGTTACGCTGTACCACTTCACGCCGAGCTGTGTACGTGGTCTTAGGCTGCACCGTCAGAATGTATGCCCAGCTATTTCACGCAAAGCTGTGCTATTTGATATTACGCTGTATAACTTCACCAAATACTGTGCCATTTCATCCGGGGCTGACTCATTCGACATCACGCTGAACTGTTTCGCTCGACTCTGTGCCATTTCATGCTCAGCTATTCCATCTTACCCTGTATCAATTGTTACTATGCTCTGCCATTTCATGTAACGCTATCCCATTTGACATCACTCTAGCCCAGTTTAAACTATGCTGTGCCGCTTGAACAGAGATAGCTAGCCTATTCGTTCTTTGACATGACCAGATCTTTTTATGTTGTACCATTTAACAAACTGGAGCTAAACTACTTACATTTAGACTGAATCAAACGGGTGTTCATTGTACCGTTTTGACAAGGGCGGCTAGACAGTTTCTAAACTGTCTAAACCATTTACTGGTTGAGTATCCCATTCCACCAAAGACAACTGGTCCAAGTGCATTGGAACTGCATCATTTCCATATAACCTGTATCAACTAACAAAGGACGTTTAAACCATTTCTGTTTATGCTAGACTGTTTGTATTGTTTGTATTTTTGGTGGTGACGGCGGCCCATACTCTGAACTAGCTGCATCCTGAATTCTAGAAAGTTAAAATTACATTAAACATCTCAAGACAAATCTCCAGCCACTATCATCATATCAGTGTGAGCCGAGATAAATTAAGAGTAATGATCGATATATTGAAAATTCTATAAAACAACCCCAAGGTCCCTAGTTCTCTTCCTAATGGACTTTTATTCATCGTTTGTCAGGATTATGTCCTTGAACAAATTTTCACTTCGAGATAATGATAACTTCACTTGTAGCGACACTGATTTAAATGTATTTAATATACAAGTTATACAAAACGAGCTAGCTTTCCGAACCTGTGTATGAGAGGACATATTGTTGTTGCAAGATATACCACCGGGTACCACATCAGGGGCTTTATGTCTTCTTTCATCAACGCCTACCAATCAACCATAAAGTACATGATATCACAGTCGGTCACTCAACATCAAACAATTACTTTACATCCTCCTTACTTCTTACTTCTTACTCGTTGGTCGCTTTTATACTCAGGCTAGAGGTCGCATTATCCGTCCAGAAGGATAATGCGTCATCGCCGTTTTTATACTAAAGACTCGGGCAGACATTAGTAGTTCGTTTGCTTTTTCGTCTCTAGTATAAAGATAGGCACAAGACGTATTATACGTCTAGACTATCTCTCGTAATGCGTCTTGAACTACGCACTACGAAAGATAGTTCCGTCTTTATACTAGAAGCGCACAACCAGACGAACTACAAATGTCTCAGTGTCCAAATTCGTCCAAACGGATAATGCGTCTTAAGTAAAAAAAAAACAGCCAATTTACTTTATGTATGACTTGAATTGTCCATTACAACTCTCGTGGATAATATATTTTTACGAGATCCAATTTCCGTGGATCAATGTAAACCCTACAAAATTCGGGAACGGATTTTAAGCTAATTTATATAGATCCTGCGAAAATTTCATCCACTTTCATAGCTAAATTTTAATCTGATCTAAATGTATCTAATTTTAGGGTTCGTTCCTTTGCGGTGATCTGGATCAGGATCAGTGATCCAAGATCTGTCTGGATCATGGTGCATCAAAGGAACCGATGAATCAATGACCAGAGCGGATTCATCGGTTCCTTTGATGCACCACGATCCAGACATCTTGGATCACTGATCCTGATCCAGATCACCCCAAAGAAACGCACCCTAAATCTTGTGTTATTGTGGGTTTCGAGTTTCCATTTAGAGTAGAAGGACTGATTCAAAAATTACTATTAGTCAAATGGTCACGGTGTCATGTAACTTAAGCGGTTACAGTGCCTGATATATCTTGGAGTTGGAATTTCCATTTCACCGGGACCTCTGATTTTTCTGTCCACGCATGCGATATCATTTCATCTGGATCATTGCTTCTCAACTTGTCGTGGGTTTGGGTCATCAGTTTAAGGTGGCTCAAAGTGAACATGATAAGATGCAACTTTTTGCAAAGTTTAAAAAAAATTCTACGGAGGGGGGTCCAGAGCCACCTTAAATTTTCGAAAATTTAAGGTGGCTCAAATTAAGGGTGTTTTTCAGCTAAAATTAAAAAGCATTCAGAAACATTGCGCACTAAATGACTGCAGTCTGATTTGACATTTACGACGAAAGAAAAACAGGTGTCATTCGACCATACTTCGACCAGTTCAGGGTTGCCACTCATCAGAATCTATAAAGTTCCCTGACTTTTCACTGACCTCTGAACAATTTTCGCTGACTTTAAATAAGCTTGGCGAATAATTAAAAAGAACAAAAACCACCGGCCAAGACTACTGTTCCCTGACCTTCCCTGACCGTGGCAACCCTGCAGTTAAAAAGTGGAGGATGTCATGACACATTTCCTTTAAATTTAAAATTACAATAATATTCAGGGACAACACTGTTGCAACATGGGTTCATTTGCTACTTCAAAAAAAAAAACAGTTTCAGAGGAAAAGAAAAACATAGGATATCGATATATCTTGCATGCAGATCTAATAACTTCCTTTTATGCTTTAGAAAAAAACTTACTTTACTTCGCTCAGCTTCAGCATTGTATGTTCCTTCCCAACGTTTTATCTACGGGGTAAAAATAATGCGGTGCACATTGACTATAACTTTAATTTCACTTTAGTTTCAAGTTACAGTTGGTAAGTGTAACCTGTTACTTATTTGTTTTAACATTTCTTCTTCCAAACATCCTGTTCATACCAATAATTTGATCACACATCACCTAAGGGCATCACAGTGATCCTGATAAATGTATGTGCTTTACTTAAAATCTTTGAAATTTATGAATCACTGAAGAGCCAAAACCATTTCAACATCACTTATATTGAGATAAAAGGGGGGCAGTGTTCCCTCACTTTCTTGTACATCACAAACCTGAAAACATTCACACTGCAATTTGGAATTTCAAACCATAATCTTTGCAATTCCTATGCAAACTCTACATCTCTAGGTCCTATAGTTTTAGTTTTAGAATAGGGAATGTATCATTGAAAGGAAGAATAGTGCACAGACAAGACCATTTGTGTGATATGATGCAAAGTTATAGGGGACGGGGTGCTCCCTCCAAGGGATTTCAGGAGTTGACATTGGAAACGGGGAGGTAGATAAAAGAAAGAGAAGAAAAAAATTTACAGATTTGCACTAAATACCAATAATGTTGATCGCTGGCTGATCACAAAGGAAATGCTTACTAATAGGGCAACTGTTCACTTATACTGGCCAGACGTGGTGTGAAATTTCCTCCACGGTTATTAATTTTGATAAACAAGTCACTCAGTTAAAAGGGCGTTTCAATACATTTATTCCAAGGATGCAGAACAGAATTATTGTTTCTACTGTAGGTAGCATTAATGGACTGGACTGTAAGATGACATGACAGGTGAATAATGCTATAGAAGGTAATATATAGATTTAGCCAAACCTGAAAGCGTGGCTCCTGGGCCAGGTTGTTCGGAGCCTGATTAAGCTAACCCAGGATAAGGTAGAATTTTGATCTGAGTTTTGTAACTTTGCAGTGAGGTTTTCTGTATATTATTTGGCCTTCTGTTTTGAGTTTTAATAATCACAAAATACACAAAACAAAAAAGCATTGAAAAACATTTGTATAGAAGAAAAATTATAATTTGGTTAATTTGGCTTCAGAACAACCCGGTCCTGTTTACAACAAGTTAACCCAACACTCCAATCGAAAACCAGCACTTGGTCAGCAACTTAAAGAAAACACCTGACCTCAATGAGCTCTAAACTTGAGCCCACAATATGGTAGTGTGATACTGGGAACCTTGTTTTGACAGGTGTCAATTGACTGTAACATGGATGTCCACTGTCAAAGACGGATGCTATAAACCAAGGGTGCATGTCTGTCAACCTATTAGCTGAAGTATGGCCGTCATCTTGCATGACTCCATTGTCATTGTCGCCGCCGTCATCATCATGCATATGCCCACGAGCAATACCGCTAACCATGATAACCATGAGAGAATCAATTAATGGGTTTCCCTTTCTTTCCTATATGGGTAAGGGGATCTGCTCACTCGCCTTTGGCGTGCAGGAGCTCTGCTATAAGAAAGGACTACCTTCACTGAGAGAGAAATACTCATATCTATGGAAAGGCTTTGGACCTTGGCCTCTGCCTCTCTGGGGTAGGGGGGGGGGGAATCAAAAGGAAGATCTTTGCAGTTGTAATATCTATATGAGCCATTTCAAAGAAGGGTTTTGAAAGTCACACACAATGAAACAGAATTATTATAAAGTCTGTATGTCAAACTGAGGCATCCTTTGAAATGTAAGCTGACTATATGATATCAACTGACCTGTCTCCTGATTGTTATAAAGATGTAGGAATAAACAATAAAAAGTCCAATGATGCACAGATACACAGGAATATAATACCTAAGGATGGAAAACACCAGAAGAATATTATAACATGCCAGTTTTTAATATAATCAATAGGCATGTAAAATGCAAAACACAGAAGTGACGAGGAGAATCAGCTCACAGCACCTGATACACAGGTACAGCAGGCTGGGTCTTTCAGCAAAAGGAGGAGGATGGGAGGAGGAAGCAGCTAAACAAAAAGGTGGCAGCAGGTCTGTTGACCATGTTAGGCAGTTTGTGGTCATAAGGCTGTCAACATTCCTTGTGTACTTGTATACATGTATACTTGTATGTATGTACATGTATGTATATGATTGATACAAACAAGCAACTAACTGGCTTAATGGCAATGTTTGCTGCTTGACTTACATATACCGTAATTGCTGACTTAAAAGCTAGTCAAGCTATGCCGAGCTATGCTGCTGTGCTGCATCAGCGTGAGAGAAAAACGTTCCATTAAAGGTCATAAATATCAACTTTAAGTAAATAAAGGTAAAATGCTGTAGTGAGTTTACGATCAGTTGAGGTTTCAAGTGCAAAGGTCCAGATCTGACTCAAAGACAATTGGCTCGGCTCAACAATCATGGCCAGCCATTTCTGCCTCAGGTTGGGTCTTTAAACATGTTCTAGGTGCACTAAAAATTACAAATGGATAGCAACTTGCGAGTGTGTTAGTAAATCCCAATATAAGTACAAAATTTTGATCCTTACGTAGCAAACCTCCATGCCACACTATTATCACTTTCTTTGGAAATCCAGCTGGAAAGGAAACAATGCAATGAAAGATTAATTTGCTATTTTTTACATGCCAAATTCAAAATTTGCCGGTTCAAAAGTTATTACCGGCGTAATGCATAAACCACAAATGCTTTTGAAATCAATTTGACCTAAAATTCATCCTAAACGTTCTACCTCACACTTTGCAAATACAGTCAAACTCCTATTGAGCGGCTACCCTTGGGGAAATGGGACGTTACTACTTAATACTCAGTGGGTTGGCTGACTGCGCAATAGAGGTTGGTGTACCTTGAATCTTTTTCACCATCAGGTTAATTTCTTAGTGAACATGCTGTCATTTCAAGACAATCATGTTTTTTTAGCACTTGTCACCTTCTACTTTCCACTCTTATCTGCCACCTCCTTTTCCAAAACAGAGGTATTAAATTTTGGGTGGCCCTTTAATAGGAGTAAAGATAGCCTGTTCCAGGCTCTTGGTAGTTGGGGAGGAGCAAAAAAAAGAGAGCAAGTGAGGAAAAAAAAAACAAGGAAGGACTAAGGAGTCCCCAACTACCGACAGCCAAGAACAGGCTAGGGTAAAGACAATAGAAAAACCATCAACTAGAGGACCCAAAGGTGGCCATTGCCCTTTAATAGAGGTGGCCAGTTAATAGGCGTTTTATTTACAGTATTTTACTGACAATAATGTTGGGACTTTGGTAACTGGCCGCTTAAGGGGTGGGGAAACCACTTAATAGGTGGCCACTTAATAGAGGTTAGTCTGTTTATAATTTTTATGTCGCTAAATTTTAACTGTACATACTGTTACAAAATTTATAACCCTCAATGACGTTCAGTTCGTTTAATATCAACAAATTGTTGCAATGCGCATGGTCACAAATACCTTATCTGACATCTGCATATAACAGATGGGTGTCACAACAACTCAGACCTCAGACCCCAGACCCCAAAAACTCATACCCTGAAAACTCAGACCCCTCAAAATTTAAACAAAGAGATTTAAACTTGTGTCAATTTTGTCACCTTTATGATCACACAACGTTCCATAGGAAACAGCCAGAATGGAGTGAAATATTTATCTTCTCCGGTTTATTGCTGTTGCCTCGATCAAACAACGAAAAACTAACAAGGTTTAAAATAGCAGGCGGCACTTTCATGACATTTGCCGGCGACTATTTTACTGACGAAATAGAAAGATGAGCCGCTATAATGTTATTCAAAATTGTACTCAATGTTGTATCCATAGTGCTGGAAAACTCAAACTGTCATTCTCATCACGCAATCACAACACAATTGTAGGTGTCATCAAGTGTTGCCTGCTATTTTAAACCTTGTTAGTTTTTCACTGTTTGATTGGCATGACAGCGATAAACCGGAGAAGATAAATATCTCACTCCATTCTGGCTGTAATGCCTATGGAACACTGCATGACCATAAAGGTAATAAGAATTGAGACAAGTTTAAATCTCTTTGTTTAAATTTTGAGGGATCTAAGTTTTCGGGGTGTGAAGTTTCAGGGTCTTAGTTTTTGGGGTCAGAGATCTGAGGTCTGAGTTTTAGGGATCTGAATTTTTGTGACACCCTATAAGAGATATGGACCAATATCCTGTGACCTTCAGTAAGCAAAATATGGTCAAGAACATGCAAACCACTCCACAACTACAACTTGTCTAACTCAAAAATGCATTTCGTAGACAATTTGTTGAATATTATAATAGTGGTTGTCTGAATTTTGCCAACTTAGCCTGTGGTCTCCTCAACTGAATATATGGCCATGTTGTGTACACGTAAGTGCAGTTTCTTAGGCGGGAAAATGTTTAAGCACTTGCATATTGATATATCTGCCAACTTTTTCTGTTATATGTGTGAGATTTTTATCCTGGGAGTACCGGGATTTCGAAGACGACACAAACACATCCAAAGATTTCCAAAGACAACTGAAAACTTCTGAAGACATCTGCAGTCTTCTGAAGATAGCAGAAGCGGAAAAGAGCCCTGACATTTCCCAGTCCGAGCAAGTGTATTGCTAAATGCAACCTCACCCCCAGTGCTTTCGATTTGAAGAAGGAAGTCTCGTCATTTACAAATAGTTTTCATTTCTTACAACGGTGTGAGTTTACATATTTTTTGGAAATTTTGTCAAGCAAATTAGCTGCAATTTTTCAATCAGGCGTGAGAATTTGGCCCATAAGCGTGAGCCGGTGTGAGAGTTGGCAGGTATATATTGAACAAGAAGACCCCTTAAGGCGTTTACGCGGGATGTATTGGTTTAGTAACAATTATGTTGAATGGCGTTGGAAGGTCGAGTAGTGTATCAACAACAAATGTGTGCAGGAGAGACCGAGATGTTGAGTACTCCAACTGTGAAAGATATAAAAGCCAAGAAGACATGATGAGAATGAAGTGAGCGTGAAGACCTTTAATAATAGTTACGGTTGCAAGGAGAATATTATTGTGATAAATGACCCTTTCCGGGAGAAATGAGCATGGTGTGTGTGTCTGTACCGTTCATGAGACTAATTTACCATGGGAAATATCCATAGGTAAGGGAGAAAAGGCACTGAGGCTTTTCATTTACTTCAACATGAAACCGCCATTTTTTTAAACGGGTTTCTTTGCACGGTACAAGCTTGGAAGAAGAGGCCCCATGTTGGTGGTGAGCTGTGGTGTGAAAAAGTAGCCTCTGCGGACAAAGGATTTTTTTGTGTTCTTGACAGCATTGGTTGAGTATTGTGTGAGCGTTGTGTACTAGGAGATCAGAGTATTGTGTGAGCGTTGTGTACTAGATCAGAGTTGTGGCAATTTTTTTATTCACGCAAAAGTTGCGCCATTTGACGACAGGACTGACGACTAACTTTGCTTAGGTATTGCGTGACGAATTGCAGGCATTGAAGGGTTGTTGAGAGAGGCTATTTTTCGTAAGGTAGCTCACAGTGTGAAAATGTAGCCTTTATTCGGCGGGTATTTGTTCTGTTGAGAAAGATTGACGTTGATATGATGGAAAAATATGGTGCAACTCTTTGTAACTACTGTATACCTGGCCTCCCACGCAGACGTTCTTAGGCTTGTCACGCGTTCCTCCCCGTTCGTGGGGAGGAACGCGTGACATCTAATTGAAAACAAGCCTCTGATAATTTTTGAAAAAACTCATTACGCTCAATACAGTTTAAAGAGTCTTTAAAAACGGCAAATGTAAGTTCAAGAAAACAGTCTACTGCGCATGAGAACTTTCTTGCATGAGTAAACAATAGTTCATGAAATGTCTTCGATCTTTAGTTGTCTGTTGTGACAGTTCACTGATAGCTCTGGTCTTATCTTTAGTTACGTTACCGAACATGTTGCCATTTATAATGTGCGCTTCTTTGTTAGTAATGACGTAAGGATTAAAGCTTCCATGTGAAGCATGAGGTATTCTTCTCAACAAATACTCTCAATGTGAATAGGAAAACACTGGAAATCGTACGTGCATCAATTAGAAATTTTAACATTAGCGAAATCAATACTCTGGTTATGTAATGCCAAAATGGATATCACATACAGTAAAAGCAACATGGGGAGGATCGACAAAGCAGTAGAATATTGTGATAGCTTCAACAGAGTGTGTACTTAAACGTTTTAACACCCGAGTACTTTGACTCAACTTTTCAATATCTGTACTCTCAGTTGCAGTGTGTTAAAGTTGCTTCAATATTTATTTCGTGTCGAATAGTTTTTCACAACAAGTGCACTCGTTCAACAAGTCTACAAGTGGCTACTCACAGCTTGAATTATCAATTAACTCGTTGGTTCGATTAGATATGGTGAACCGACGACTGTGAACTCGATTATGAACTCGTTGGTTCGGCTTGAACTCGTTGGTGCGGTGACAAATTATTAACCACAGTTTCAAAAACCACACTCTGTGCAGCTATTCACGTTTAACCACACAATTTCGAAACGACTCAAAATAACAAACCAATTATCCAATGTAAATGTCAAACAATCACTCTACGCAGTAATACCTGGCTTTATTTGCTGACGAAATAACTTTTTCCTGCTTGAATGGTGCAATCCAACCTGACTTGCACGTGATTCGTAGTTGCAGCCAATAAAAATCACACAATTTTTTCGGGACGGGCTCGGGATACGGGAAAGTTTAAAAAAACAAGGCAAGTTTTGACTCCCAAGAAATCCAAAGGAATGCGCTCCCGAATTTAAGACGCTGGCTGACTACGTCATCCCGCGTAAATATGACAAGAACTGTAAGTAGTCAAAGTCAGGTTTGGCTGTCATATTAATTACTAGTCAGAATTAAAATGGACTTTCTTCACAATCAGCAGAAGCTCACAAAAAGAGCCACAAAAAACCTCCTTGCAGGATTTGGTAATTTTACATGAATGTCATCAATACTGCCATGCCACTCCCAGGGTGATTTAATCACTACACTATACCTGCCAACTTTTTCTGAGTTATAGGCGTGAGATTTTTATCCTGGGTGTGCCAAGATTTTCGAAGACAACACAGCAGGTCATATTGTTGCTATGGTAACCTATTGTGCCACAAAATTGACAGTAACTTGTTCACCAATGATTGGGCAGTTTTTAGATACCATGAGTGGTTATAGAATGGTTGTATCTAGTGGTTATGAGTGTTATAGAGCGGCTATAATGATCTATCACACTCTAAGTCTTGGAAAGTACTGGAAACTGTTTCAAGCCACCTTAAAAGGGTTTATTTTGACCAAATTTGCATACAATAGCAGAAGCGGAAACAGCTCTGACATTTCTCAGTCCCAGTCTCAGGACTGCTAAACTAGTGCTCAGTCTTATTTCCAGAAGGAAGGATCAGTATTTACATGTACACATTTCTTATATCAGTTTGAGTTAACATATTTTTGGAAATTGTGTCAAGCAAAGCTGCAGCCACATTTTTCAATCAGGTGTGAGAATTTGGCCCATAAGCATGAGCCAGCATGAGATCGAAGTTTTCGATCTGCAGGCGTGAGACTCACGCCTAAGGCATGAGACTCATGCCTAAGGTGTGAGAGTTGGCAGGTATACTAGACACCATGGCTCAGAACCCAGGGACAACCAAAGGAAAGCCCTATCGTTAACTTGGGCTAGCTGTGCATTCTTTATAATTTAGCTACTTTTATTATCTCAAATTTTGTTGTCAAATTAACCTTATAAAAGTTCTCCATATCCACTACTCACCACCAGGCCCCTGCTGGTCCATAATGATCATTGATTAACGGTAAGCAGGCAACTATAAAGGGAATTCCCCATGAAACAAGGTGATAATATCTGCAAATAGAATCAATTCAATATACTATAAATGCTAACTGCACAGTAAAGTCAGTTTTGGTCAGCCAAGTGTGGAACATATTTTATTCAAATTACTTTCAAGACTTGTGCTTTGCACACCCATTATTGTTACTGAATGCCTCACATGTTGATTTGTCAACATTGATTTTGTAAACCAAACAACACGGCAGCTTTCCTTTCATGGCGGACATCCCCTTTTTCATTGTTCCATGTTTGTAACACAGAAAACAAAAGACCAACTAAACACAGAAAACAAACAATCGAATCTAGAAAATTCAGGAGGATATTTAAATGTCGCCGATGGCGAGCTTGCCTGTAATGCACAGTGGTTGATGCAGGTTGTGGTGTTGGAAAGCAGATCATTTAGTAATACACAACTGTGCATGAGCTATATAAAACTCCCAGACAACTGATTCACAAACTCAACAGGGACAAATAGTGTGGATTTTCAGGGACACATTACCTAAAAGTCCATCTAGCCTAAAAGTACAATTCACAGTACCGGCATTGAACTGAAATTTTTTGGATCACGTGTACTTAAGGCATCCACGGTCGAGTGTCGATAGATACCCTCAATCAACCAGCAATTGACATCTCAATTGACATCCCAATCAATACTCAGTTGACACTCCAGCAACATCTTGATTGACACTTGATCAACACTCGATGAACAGTCGGTTGATAGTCGGCCGAGTGTCAACCAACTCACATGTGTAGATAGGAAATTAGTCGTCTCTCGACTGACTGTTGGCCGAGAAGTTGATCGACTGCTGATTGAGTGCCGATCGAGTATCAAATAAGGGTCAATCAAGGATATTGATCGAGGATATTGATGAAGGGTATTGATCGATGGTATTGATTGACACTCAACCGTAGATGGCTCTTGTATACATGATCTAATTTATTTATACCAAATTTTAACTTTTTGGTATGCCTCAGCAGCATATTAGGCAATTTTGGTAACACTATGGCTCAAGCCAAAATACCCAAGGTATGGCTGAACACACCTAAAATGCTGCCGAAGCATGTCAAAAAAGGTTCAAATAGGTTCATTGTGTTGTTCCAGAAAATATGGCTGTACAACCCCCCAGACCAGGGCAATCCCTCTGGAAACTCCAGTTTTGGTTCCTACATACCTTTGAAAATTTTGGCTTTTGAGACTCCCCTGCCTTCCCCCAATAGAATTTTGAAAAACCCTCCTTGGGGTAAGTATTTTCTGGAACCACATATTTACTGTACCCAAATTTGGCCAAGTGCCATGATTTTCTAGCCATATCAGGCCAGTGAATTGATTTCACAGGATATCAGGACTGTATACACAGCTTCAGATGGGCAAATTTACGAATTTGGGTACATTAAGGCATGATATACAGAATGTTTTAAAAAGGACAGTAGGACAAAAATAATGTAGCTATAACATTCCTACATGCAATACAAACAAATTGTACAATGCATCAATCAAAATATTGTTAGACTTAATGAAACATAATAAACAACTGGAATGAACGCAGAGAAACAGTCATCCAACTTACTTTTCAAAGTCATCTGTTTTGACTCCTTTGATTGCATTCCAGTACAAGTTGAATGTTATACAGCAAACCCACAGGAGAACAGAAAAACCTGGTGTAATAATGCATGATCAAAGTCATGTGTAAAGAAACTGAACTGGTCTTCTGGTGGTGGTTCATGACTCTGGCCAATTTCTACAGTAACTGATTCATGAAAATCAGTTCCAAAAGGTTTAAAAAGTAAAATAAATAAATAAAAGGTCAAAAATAACCTTATAAAAACTTAATAAAATTTTATGTATTAAATAGTTTTCGACCTTCCAAGCTGGAGTTTGTCACTTGACCCCTGAATTTGTTTTAGAGCACAAAATTTAATCAAGCCACTTAAGGGTATATATAATAAACACAACACACTCTCATACCAGAGAAAAAGATTGACAAGATTGATCAGAAGTACCACTTAGTGAAAAAAAGAAATTATATTGTAAAGTACTGGTAAGAGTAAATAACAATTTTACTGTTCAGCTTGTACTTCATACTTGTAAAAGAGAGTAGCCATGCCTGGAAGTCACATAAATGGCTGTCATCAGGAGGAACACCTGTCTAGAGTAAAAATATTTAATTTGACGAAGAATTAATACTCATGACTATTATCAAGAAAAAATATATCGGATCAATGCATGACTCCAGTGCATTAATCTGATATATTTTTTCTTGATAATGGAGTCATGACTACTTTGAAACATCTCTTTTACACTTTATTCAAAACATAATGAATTCAAGACATAGTGAAATTCAAAACATCTACAACTATGTCAAAGCTAGGTTTCTCTTCTTCTGATTGATTTGATTGATTTATTGATTGATTTATTGATCGATTGTTTGAGTAAAATAGCTCAGCATGATACATTATTATGTATCCAGCCATCTTGGCCTCACGCTTGGTCAATGACCCATATACATAATTATATACAATGTAACTAAATGCACTAGTTAATAGAGGGGAGAGGAAACACATCAATTATTTCCACTATAAGCTATGGTCAGTCGTTTGGTATGTCTGTCTGTCTATGTATGACTCATTAAGCTTCAAGCGTAACACTTACTAGCAAATAACCAACACTGTCAAGAAAAGCAGCCACACTGAGAGCCAAGATAAGTCTCTGTTAAAATAATTAGAACCTTCTTTAGAAGTTCAGAAAAATGTATTTTCATCAAAGTATGGAACTAATAATTTTCAATCGGGTCTGATTTCATTCCAGTTTATGTTAAGTTTATATAATGCTATAAATTGTGGAATAACACTTGCCTAAAGACACATAATTGTATATAACAAATATAACAAGGAAGTCACAATTCAGATCTTCTATTGAATTATAAAGAATTACGAAAAAGCTATGCCAAACCTTCAAGCATATAGCTACCATTAGAATATTGAATATTTATTGGATTAATCATTAAGTATCAAGAAAACTGTGAAACTATCAGTGATTTAATAAATACTAATACAGGGTTTTGTTTCTATACAGTCTATTATACTTAGGTATTTCATTGCACACCATAAAATTAAAGTTCTCAAGCTGATTGTGCCAAATTTACAAAAGTCTGCAAACCACAGTGTTTGCATCTGATTTGAAGAACATGGAAGAACAAATGCTACCCTCATACTGTCAATGAGGGTGAGTCAGTGCTGAAAGTGATAAAGTATATTAAGTACCATACCTGCACAAAATACTTGTACTTTCTGAAGAGCCATATGACAAATATAATGAAAAAGCTGAAAATGTATTTTGAAGGGCACAGATCAGAAAAATAGCAAGAAAAACAGCAAAAGAATACCTCAATGAAAATGAATTTGACTTATGTTAAGTGGTTGTTATTGGAGCAGGGAATTTATGATTCCCTGTGGGAGGGGTATGGGGAATTTAAAAAGTTGCCATGAAATTTTGGTGAAGCTAGAAGACATCAAGAGACAACATCATTCTTTTTTAACCTGAAAGAAAGGCCTCCAAAAGCTTTGTCCTGTGTAAA
Source organism: Micromussa lordhowensis (assembly GCA_964020085.1). Taxonomy (NCBI): domain Eukaryota; kingdom Metazoa; phylum Cnidaria; class Anthozoa; order Scleractinia; family Lobophylliidae; genus Micromussa; species Micromussa lordhowensis. The sequence continues at coordinate 9,052,946 of OZ026599.1, forward strand.
TGAAAACCTTTGCTTGTGAATGTTTCATCAGAGCTAGGAGCTGAATCTTTTCCCTTTCTGTACCACCTACATGTAGTATATGTTCACCTTGATCCCCTATGATACTTGAACACCATTAGGGTATACCATTTTACCACATGGGTAACCCAAGCACTCAGCTAGGTTACCTACTTTAACACCTTTACAAACATGTTGATGAAAAAAAGAAGACAGGTAACCCTCTTCTATGTTGCTAGGTAACCCTAGAACAAGGGTTACCCTTGCTGCTTGTCAAGGCCTAACTAACTACAAGTAAATGGCGATTAAAAAATAGAAACTTTTTAAGTTAAATTTTTGCTTCAAGAAGTCATATGACGAGTCTGCGAACCCTGTAGCTTGGTCTCCGACAGCGGAAATGTTTGACAGGCTAAGTAAGTTATACCTTAATTTTTGGCCATAAAATAACAGCTGGGATACAGTTTTCATACAAAGTCGGCGCATATTGGAGCAACAGGAAAAATGTTCATTGCCGGCGGAATAAATCTGAATACTAGTGACAATACATAACATGAACACAGCTATCGATCGGCTTGTATAACGAAACACTAAAACTTCACTGACGATGATATGACACGCATTTGAAATTAGACTTCGTAGGGGCGTAAGTCTGTCATGATTTAACAGTGCACACGAGCCTCGGTTTCGTCGACGACAAAAATTAAATGAAAATAACACAAGTGGCCCTGTATAAATTCTGCAATTGAGAAAAAAATCATTCTTAAAACATATTTAGAACATTTACAGACATGCAGCTGATACTTGCTGATACTAGCTAATCTTGTTACACACCTGGCGATCAAGGAAAAAGACGCCACTGTAAGCTTCACATTGGATATTACACCCTGAAAAACAACTCTAGTATTGAGTTTATGTACTGTGTTGACTTAGGATAACATAGAAGATAACTTAAACACTTACGCAGTAGTGTTGGTCTGTAAACAATGTACATTTCCCCGCCATCTTTACTTACTTTCCGAATGCTCTCCATCTAGCAGGGGAGGGGAGGGAGCGGTTTAACGAAACTTGCAAAAAAATAAATTTAGTCTATTTCCTTGGGTAAAAAGTTAAATAAATGATATTTATTAATATTCTAAACATGCGAAATACTCCAATAATGTTCGGGACCTAATTACTAGAGAATTGAATTAAAAAATCGTCCTTGGCCCTTCTTGAGCGTACTGTGGAGTCATCCCCTCTCCCCTCCAGCTCTCACTCCCGTCCTTTTCATAGCTGTAGCTAGGGTTATCTGGCGCTTTTCCAGATTTCATCAATGAGCGTTCCGACGTTGAAAGTATCTAAAGATGGAGTTTTGGATCAAAGCAACTTTACTTCTTTGCTCATATGGCTTCTTCAAAGAAATGAAACCCTCAGAACCTTTCCTGACACCTTATTTGAAAGCGCCACCTAAGAACCTAACAGAAGAACAACTGGACAACCAAATCTACCCTGTATGGACGTATTCTTATCTTGTGACCCTGTTCGTGGTGTTCTTAGTCACAGACCTTTTGAGATATAAGCCTGTAATAATAACTGAGGGTCTAGCTTACTTGGTGACAAGAATACTTCTGATTTGGGTGAGTGGGGTTTTAGCAATGCAGTTCATGCAATTCGCCTATGGAGTGGCGACTGGCGCCGAAGTAGCGTACTATTCCTACATTTATGCAGTTGTTGACAGGGATCACTACCAGATAGTGACGAGCTATACGAGGGCTGCAGTCCTGTTAGGAAGAATGCTATCTGGAGTGACCGGGCAGCTTCTAATATCGCTCAAAGTGACTGACTACCTTGCTCTAAATTATATCTCTCTTGGAAGTGTATCAATCTCCTGTATTCTTACCCTTTTGCTACCCAAGGCTTCCGGGAACGTTTTTGTAACAAGGGCAGAGACCGATTCAACCGTTGAACAACACCAAAATGGCTGCTTCTCCTCCTGGAAAGCAACAATGTACACGATGTTTCAGGATTTCAAACTGTGTTATTCTGACAAACAGCTTCTCCGTTGGTCGCTTTGGTGGGCCTTTGCAACATGTGGGGAATTTCAAGTTGAAAATTTTGTGCAGAATCTATGGGACATTATCTATCCCTCACACAAGCACAAAATCTACAATGGTGCTGTCACTGCAATCTCGCACCTAACAGGATCTTTGGTGGCCATTTCACTGGCATATGTGAAGATCAACTGGTCATTGTCAGGAGAGTTGTGCCTTGGATTAGTGTCAGTCGCAGATGCATTCTTTTTGTTCCTTAGTGCACAGACCAGCAGTATCTGGATAGCATATCTTCTGTACATCCTATTCCGTACAGCATATACCTTTCTCATAACAATAGCAAGGTATGTAGCAAGGTGTAGTTATCGTTTTCAGATTTCTACCGTTCCAGTGGCAAGTATGTTTCCAAAGTTGCTAAGCAACATAACATATCACCATTACCCTGCAAAATTGCAAATGCTTGTATCTTTTTCTCACTGGATCACAGGGATTGGATACTCTTTGAAATCCAAATTTGATTTTAAGAGTTACAATTAAGACTGCTAGGAATATTAATCACCCAGGGGAGGGGGGGGGGGGAGAGAACTCGCATGTGAAGGCCAGGGATACACCTCCCCCAGGGAATATTCCCATATATGGACTGCACAGGTGTGCACTCATGACGAGCTTCATAAGGATCTGAAATTGTGGACCCCTGCTGATGTTCTACTGCACCGGTTTGTTCGAAAGCTGGTTAACGCTAACCCAGGATTAAAAGTTAACCGAAGAATTAATTTTTCTTGTATAAAAATGTTTTTCACTTCTTATGTTTCAAGTATTTAACCAAGCTTAACCAAGCTCAAAACAAAAGGGCAAACAATATAAACAGAATATCTCACCGAACGTTAGAAAACTGAAATCAAATTCTCTCTAATCCTGGGTTTGCTTAATTGGGCTTTAAACAACCCGGCCCTGTTTAACAGTAGAACATCGGCACAGGTTCTAGTTTATCTGAAACATATCTTAAAAGTGGGAATGAAATTCCTTGATAGAGGTTTGTCAAGAAATCAATTAAGAAATCAATTTATTCACACCGCAATCTGTCAACAAAAATCCTGTCCTGTCGTGTTGATCGAAAGAGTACCAGCTCGAAAGACAAGGACACGAACAGACATTTTTTGCATGCACAATCTTCTAGGTTTGAGGACATGATGTCGCATGACAAAGCTTTGGGAGCATGAGTAGTAGTAATAATAATAAAAACAATATTTACAGAGGATATCACTAAGCTAACACTAAGTTAATTAGGGTTTGATCCATCTATAGCTTTGACAGTGACTGTTAACTGAAGCTTTGCCAAAAATCATGTGCAAGGGTTTCACTCGAGAAGTGTTTTTCTTCTGCAAAGAATTATTTCAAATATCCATACTGTCTCATTTCTTTTATGTAATTGCTTTTCTTTTATATTATTTGCTTGGACATTTTTATTTGCCTTTATAAATGCAAACCATCTCTTAGTGTCTTGGAGAAGGAGATTAAGAAAAGAACTACCCACCCCAGGATTCCAACCACCAACCCTTCCATCTGACTTCTGATTCCCTAACTGAATCCTTACCACTGTGTCACCCTGTGATAATGAATTAATTGTGAGGGAATACAGCTATTAGTTTGTCAAAGTTTGGTTGAAACCGCTTATTGATTGATGATAACTGCGAGCTACTGCAAATTCAAATGGTTGTTGTTTTCTGCTGGAAATCACTCAATATCCTCACCAAATAACTTATTTTGCTGGCTGCTATGCAGCACAAACTAGTTCGCAGATTTTGGTCTCAGTATATGCACACACATGCCACGTGCATGCTGTTGTGTTAAACCGCCATGTTGAGTGTTTAAGTTTCTGATATACTAAGAGCCAGATTATTCTGTAAGACACAACAGATTGGCGACAAGAATTCAGATTCCTTGCAGTGAAAAGAGAAAGTTTGAATCTATGCTGCTATGCCAATTGGAACAAGAAGTTGAAAACAACTTTTAACCGCGCTTTTAAAATTGAACTGTTTTCTAAGTATTTAGCAACAGCGTTTTGCGAGTAAACATTACCCATTGGAAACAATAGAGATTGCGTGATTCAAAGTAAGCTCAGTGCCTGGATTGAAAGAGATTTTATTTCGCATTCTTTGCATAGCGTGGTTGCGTGATTGGTAATCGGAGATTTTTGTTTACCTGTAGCTCGAAGGAGAATTGACCTTTCAAACGAATATATATTTGCAAAGGTTTTGACGAGTGCCGAGGTTATATTTTTTTTCCCAGAAAACTCCACCATTGCTTCTGGCGAAGTAAACACGATCTTATTTATCACCGTAAGGGCATTACAGTAAATACGGTCATATTTATCAGCATCAGCGCATTCCATGGCTGACTACCTTCTTTAGCGCATTGAATATTCCCTTCGAAAGTGAACATGCAAGCAAAACAAAAATACAACTCTAGATAATTTCAGCCGTAGTAGCCAGCAACAGGTCCTAAATTACATTCTTTATCCTTGCAAATGTCTTGACGTCCAACTCCGAGGGATTTTCGCCCAATTATTTCTCCCCGAATATGAATATTCAATTCGCTAACTAGACAAAACTTTCCGGAGGGGAGGTATGACGAAAAGAGCTGAGAAATGGCCTGTAATTGGCTGATGATGACATCAGTCGGTGACGACATTTGGCCGAGTGGGAGTTTGGCCTGTGATTGGTTGATGAAGACATCATCCGCGGAGATCTGCGTCTGGTGACACAAAAACGAAAAAAAAAAAACCCCGTGCAGAGCAAGAACCGCGCTCGGCCCATGGCCGCGCGGTTAAAAATAGAAGCCTTCTACGAACTTAACAACGACTGGAATGCCTACGTCAAACAAGCGCTGACAGAACAATCAAGGAAGCTGTTTACAACACATGGCTTACCAGAACTGCTGGTTAGTGATAATGGACCTCAGTTCACAGCAGATGAATTCTGGGCATTCATAAGACGTAATGGTATCAAGCACATAGGGTCAGCCCCATATCATGCAGCTACAAATGGAATCGCTGAATGTTTTGTACAGACATTCAAGCAAGCCCCCTGTGCGGCACTAACTGAGAAGAAAACCATCTCAGGGAAGCTGCCCAACTTCTTGCTAGCCTACAGGACAACAACACATGTGCTTACTGGAGAAGCACCAGTGGTCCTCCTCATGGGAAGAAACCTCAAAGCGAGGCTGGACATACTGAAACTGAAATATATTGAAACGTGTGGAGGAATAGCAGCAAGACCAAGAACTGCGATCAAGCCACAACCCTACCGGCAAGCTGCATACAGGTCAACCTGTCGTTGCTTGAACATTTTCAAAAATCACTAAATGAAACAAGGCACCCTGGAAATGTTTTACAAAGAAGAATTGAGTTTTCTCTTGTGAATAAAACAGTTTTTAAAGTTTATTCTCTAAAAAGAGCATGATCAGTATTTTAAACTGTAATATTATTACTAATTTTATTTATCTACAGTTGTAGCTTGACTTCTAAGTTCCCAATGAAGTACCCAGAGAAACAATTATCACAGAATGGCTGCCCAAAAAGGCTAAGCTGCTCTGCTACTTCAGGGATTGAGCCAAACATTGTTATTTTGGTGTCAAATCAAGGATTTAAATTTTCAACTGTGTTAATGTTTTATTACATTAAGCTCAACTTTTACTTCCTAATGAAACACCTGAAGAATGAATTCTCACAGAACTGCAGCCTAAGGAGCTAAGCTACTCTGCTGCTTCAGAGATTATTATAAACAATATTATTTTGGTATCAAAACAGTAAGATTTAAATCATCAAATGTATTAACATTTAATTTTATTAAGCCTGACTTTTACTTCCCAATAAAACACCCAGAGAAAGAATTCTCACAGAACTGCAGCCTTAATGCTAAGCTGCTCTGCTCTATTATTCCAAACAATATTATTTTGATATCAAAACAATTAAGATTTAAATCATCAATTGTTTTAAGCATGACTTTAACTTCCCAATAAAATACCCACAACAACTATTTCAAATTAGGCTAGCTGCTCTGCCGGTTCAGGGATTAATCCAAACAATGTTTAGTTTAGTGCCATTAACCAAGTTACATAATATTTTAGTTAAGTAATATTTTAGTCATAAATTAGTACTAAGATTTTAAATGTTGATAAGTCTATCAAATGAAAAAAAATATCAATAGATTTGCAACCTTGAATAGACAAGACCAAAATAGAAAAATGCTAAATTTAAGTTAGGTAGTATTTGGAACTACACTTGTGTTTTGGTAACAATAACAATAGACTTATTCACTGTGATTTGTATCAGCTAAAATCGTAGTGTGTAAATGCCCAGCTAAATGAATTTAGGAAAGCATTTTTAAAGAGATTTGTGTTTTGTTGTCTGCGGTTATTCACTGTTTAGGTTGTCATAATAATAATAATAATAATAATAATAATAATAATAATAATGATAAAACTTGTATAGCGCTGATATCAATATAGCTATTTTCATCAGCGCTTAAAACATAAAACTACATAAAACCTACTAAAAACAAGATTAAAAGCACATTGATAAAATTACCAAAAAGCTTTCTGAAATAAAAATGTTTGAGTGTCTTTTTAAAAGATGCTACTGAGGGGTTACTCCCCTGATCACATAGGGCAGTAAATTCCATAGTTGAGGAGCAGCAACAGCAAAAGATAGATCTCCTAACGTTGTTATGGTCTTGAATTTCACAGGGTTTAGTAGCAGTCCATCACAGTCAGAGCATAACTTGTATTTACATGCTTCTTTAAGATTAATAAGTTCCTGGAGATAAAAAGGGGCTAAGCCATTGATAGCCTTAAACGTTAACAATAATATCCAGTGCAGATTATACAGCAGTGGTCTTACATGGCAGTATTTGGATTCCTGAAAAATTAACCTAGTGGCAGCATTTTGGACCCTCTGCAGCTTATTAAGCTGGTACGTTGGCAGGCCATAGAGAAGCCTGTTGCAATAATCAACGCGGCTTGAGACAAATGTGTGAATGAGCGTCTCAGTGGACCACCTAGAAACATGTGCTAGCTATGAAATTTTTTGTTTGTTTATTGAAGTCACACTTTCAATCTCCAGTACCTGGCTATGATGGTATATTATTAAACTAGGCTTATTATTCTGTGTGTCTAGTATTCTGTGCTTGAACTCCAATGTTACAAAAACCAAGTACCCTTGAGTAGTGTCATTTTTTGGGTTTGACCCTTAAAAGGGTATTAATTTTTGGTTTTCTTAAATAGGTAGCAGTCAGGGGGGTTTAATACCATTTGTGGTAGATACCTATCTGAAGTTTATTGGAGTACTCCCCTTGTCATCTACACTGTAGGTTAGGTGTGTAAAATATAACAGATTTTAGTCTCTTCTCTCACCTCTCCTTTAAATTGTTTGTGTCTGGAATTCTATTGGTGTTATGTTGATATGTTTTTTTTTCTATATTTAGTCTGCAGATTGCCAAACATGTGGAGATGACCAGATTTGCCCTGGTTTTTGGAATAAATATGTTTGTTGCATTGCTACTACAAACAATCCTGACAAGCATTGTAGTGGATGAACGGGGGTTAAACCTTCCAGTTCAAACACAGGTAACAATTTCTCAAGTCTGAATTGAATTCTATGAATGTCAAAAATCGGTTCGAGATATATTACCAAACCAATATATACATGTAGTAATGCAAGTGTGATTTTGTCTTGAACAGAAATCAGTATAATTTAAGAGCACAGTTTTTGGAGATTCAATGATACAACCATTTGGTCAGGACCCTGTCTAGTATCCAGTAGCCTTCTCCACCCATCCCCTCCCCTCTTTGTCAACATCCCAAAATGATCCAACAATGAAGAAGGACATTTACAAGAAAAATATTATATGAGGGTTTAAAGCAAATCATTAATTTTAAAGAACTTGATGCTCCATGCCCCCACTGGATATTTACTGTTTTTACCATAGTTCAAGTGTTAAATTTAACACAAGGAATCCTATCCTTTGCGCCAATTGTCCTTCAAGCTACATTGGTGAGACTGGAAGGTGTCTTTCAACCAGGAAAAAGGAACACATTCAAAATGTAAAAATGTGTAAAACTGGCTCTAATATTTCAGTTCATGCATGGGGTAATAATCACTCCATCGACTTCAACAATGCCAGAGTAATTGACAAGGGAAACTTCCGAATTCAAAAAACTTCGGAATTTTGGCACACCGCTAACACTAATGAGGCAGACAATAACTCCAAGCCGTTGCCAGAACAATACTCTATTCTTTTAGATTAGTTCGGTTTTCCCTTTTACTTCCATTTTGTATACATTTCCATCTTGCGCATTTACATCTTAGTTTTCAAAGGCTTTAGTCTGGAAGCCGAAAGCTTATGTTTTTTAATTTTTTCTTAACCAGAAACCTGGTTTCTCTTCTATTTTTAAATAATCGAAAAATAATATGTAACAACTTAAATTAGAAATTGGTCCAAAGAAAATATACACACTGATTGGTTTAAAATCATGTTTCAATGACTCTTTGGAAACAAAGAACTAGCAAAAGCTGTTGATGTAATGATGCACAAGCAAAGGGAATTTAAATTTTGATGTTCAAAATTAAACAAGTTGTTTTCTTTTTTTTATTGCAGAATTTTCTAAAAGAAATTGAAAACATGTTCTCCATGTTTCTATCAAAGTAGTAGAAACACTCGTGGAAGTTTGGGAGAACTCAAAAAAGCTGTGGAAACACTTGTGTATCGGTTTGTGTTCTCATAGCATTTCTGATTCTCCCAAACTTCCACTTATGTTTCTATATCTTGATAGAAACATGGTACATGTTTTCTATTAATAAACATTATAAATAAAACGAAAAAGAAATAATAAATAAAAAATGAAGGTAAATAGAAATATCATTATAAAATAAACATAACCCTAAAATGAAAAACAACATTGAGAATCTAAACACATTATTTGATTTTCAATTCTGTTGAGTATTCTATGAGAATGATGGGCCATCAATGTGGCCTGGTGTTTTCATACCAATTTCATGTACAAGGTAAAACATGACATAATTTTCGACATGGCCCAGTGTGTTCCCATGCATAATAATTGGTACTTTGTTCTGGTGGATTGCGATGCTGTAACAAGGATTATGTATCAACAGTTTTTTAGTGTTTAGAATTGTGTTTGGATCTACACATATCTTTAACCAGTGGTGATCTATATGACCAGTAATTTTCAACAATATTATTATGATGATGAAATAGATGAAATGGAATCCTTTATCTCCACAGTTTATTGTATATGGAAGCTACTTCTTTGTCATTGGAGCCGTGTTCTTGGCAAGAGCTGTGTTTCATATTACTAGAGTGGGATGGCAGCGATGCTGGCAACAGCGGTACATTGAAATTGAAGGCCAATCTCTGGCAGTTCTGACAGACGTGAATGAAGGAGATCCTGCTGATCCTGTTGGTGAACCTGTTGGAGTACATATTGATGTTTTAACAGATGAGGTGATGGAGAATAATCAGAATTAAATTTCAGATACAAAAAAAATTATTTTGTATTTAGATGGTGTTGAGACAAGGGTACTGCAGCAACACTGTGTTATGATTACCTATGATTATCTACCAAATTGATGTGACCTCCTTCTCAACCTTGTTTTCCTTCAATCAGCATTGTAATTAAGGAGAAAGGATATGCAATTTTGCAATAACAACCTGATTTCAGTGTGTTACAATATTGTGAACTTGGGAATTTACTGTACAATCATGTGATTTATGTAAAAGCACTGATGTATGACAGTAAAGAAACCTATTAGACACACTTAGAACATAGTTAGTTCTAGTTTCATTGTTGAATGAATAAACTCAATCTATATTGTTGCATACAGCATAGGATCATTATGCTTTATTGATTTTATACAGTCCTTAAATGAACCAATGTGCTGAGTTTTAAAACTTCCTCAATATCTCTTGATTATAAGTACTCGATCATAGCGAAACTAGAAAAGCTTTTATGGTCTGGGAATAACCTGAGAATTTTGTTGAGTTCTGGGTTTGTGAACCAAACCAGAATAGCTTTGTACTCTGTCTATGATCCTGCTAATAAACTAGCTCTAGCTTAATACCACAAAAAACTAAGTAGAAATAGCTTTAATCAGCTGTTAAGTGTCACTCTGTCCCAGTTAAAATGAAAGGTAAGCGAACATTTGAGAATTTTTATGTGACTATAAGAGGCACAGCATAGACTTGGAAAGCTGGTTTGTTTCTAGTAAGTATTAGTTTGTTAATTAAATTATTTTGTTATAATTACTGTGTATTGTATTTAATTTATGTTAAATTTATATTTTTAATTTAAGTATTACTTTAAGTAGTATTTAATTTATATGGCCACTGTATTACCTGATTAATTTTTACTGTGCATAAATAAAGATTCAATCAATCCACTGAATACCATTGACTCTTTACTAACTTATTTATTTTCTTTGAGTTCCCATACCATACATTTTTTGTATATTTTTCTCATCTGAAAGTCTACATCAGACAAGGAAGTTCTCCCTCCAAACAATTGATTTTAACTAAATGTGAGTTGCAAAATAATTTTTGTAATGCTCGAATTAGCTGTCATTTTGGCACATTTGCACCAGTCTTCTCTCAGTTGCAGAGGACTTATGACTCAGGTTAAGGAACAGGGCCGGGTTGTTCAAAGCCCGATTAAGCTAACCCAGGATTAGCGAGAATTGTGATTTCCGCTTTGCAACTTTTCGGAGAGATTTTCTGTTTATATTGTTTGGCCTTCTTGTTTGAATTGGAATCATCTCAAACTAAACAAAACATAGAAAGGGAAAACAATTTTATGCAAGAGAAATTAATACTTCAGTTAACTTTTAATCCTGGGTTAGCGTTAATCGGCTTTCAAACAACCCAGCCCAGGTGACTTCGGGGTACACCAAATAACTATTGAATTCAAAAATCATAAGAATAATTCTGTATCGTTCAAATAAAAAAAAACATTTTGAAGAACTTTCTTTTTTATGTAGACTTTCAAAATTATGAGAAAATACAATATTTTATGGTGCTACTATGATCAAATTTTTACCCCTTGATTTTTTGGTGAATCACATAGAATTCTATGAAAGATTTAAAACGCCATTTACCGTTTACAAATATCTGCATTGGTTCAGGAGATATTTAAGTTTGAAAAATGAGTAAAATATGCAAATGAGATTACTGATTAAGTCATATACTCAACCAAATATTACATGAAGTATATAAATAGCGCTATCTCGGTCAATTTGCAGCAGAAACCATTGAAACTTGGTAGGCTAATAGTTCTAAATGTAACACATCCACAGCTATAACAACTTCCGTTCCCATGGCAACCCACTCTTTTCCAGTCCCCTCTAGCCTGATATCAATATTTTAGTGATTTTAAGCTTGGAAAACATTAAACAAGGCTATGACTCAACCTAATGTGTTTATATGATTGCTGGATTATGCAGATGAGGCACCAATGGCAAATATCAATATAGAACCCTAAAAGTGGTCAGAAAAGTCTTTAGTATTGTTGGGGTCTGGAACCTAGTATGTTGCCATGGTAACAAAAATTGTTAAGCTCATATTGCAGAGCACCTCTAGTAGAATCTTACTGTAAAAATTCAAACATTTATTATATAAATTGACTGAGATATCCTTGTTTATCATATTTGATCAAAATGTAGTTGAGTGTATGACGTCATCACTTGGCTAATTTGCATATTTTAAAAACTTGAGTATCTCTGGAACGAAAAGAGTAAACAGCATTTTTACTCTTGTATAGACTATTTGTTTATGTCTTAAAATGGCTAAGATTTGAAGGATGCGATTTTTGTCATAGTGGCACTTTAAACTAGTTATCTTTATGAATTCTTTAATGTTTTGGCCTGTTTGTTTTGCCTGGGGCAGATCCAGGATTTGACAAAGGGGGGTTCGGATAAACGCCCGCCGAAGGGGGTGGCCCCTAGGGGGTCCGGGGGCATGTTCCCCCGGAAAATTTTTAATGTTAGGGCCTTTGAAATGGCACAAATTTGTCTTGTTTTTATTGCTGTTTTCGCATACAAAGACACAAAGAAATATCCTTTTCAAAAGATATATTTATTAGCTGAGTTGGTTCACTTTTTTTAACCACGCGTTTGTTATACATTTTTACGTTCAGTTTAGGGGGTTCGACCGAACCACCCGAACCACCCCTAGATCCGCCCCAGTTTGCTCTTTGTTTGTCTTATTGTCCAGCATTTGCTTTTTTATATTTGGATGTATTTTGTTATTGTCATCATTATATTTTCGGGTGTGTTCCTTTGGGATGATCCAGATCATGACCAATGATTTAAGTTCACTTGGATCCTGGTGCATCAAAGGAACCGATAAATCTACTGTGGACAAGGATTCATTGGTTCCTTTAACATACCTTGACTGAGTGAAGCACCCTTAATTTCACTTTCTAGCTTAATTTTACTTTTTGCATGAAATTATTGTGAGAGGGCTAAAGAGCTAGAAAGACAGTGGAAGTCATCCATACCGAAGCTGTACAGAAAACATTTGTTCTAATTTTTAAATAAAATTTGTAAAAATATCATTGATACTGCCCAACAAACACATTACACATTAAAATGTGTTAGTCAGGCTGTATAAATAATGTTTTTTGAATTATTTCTCTTCAATTTTTATTGTTATTATTATTATAATTTCATAATAAAAATGTATGGCGGAAAAGGTCTAGAAACATATTTGAAACTTACTGGTATAACAAATATCTTATGATACGGATTTTTTTTAATAAAAAAGCTTAAAACTGCAGATAACTAATAAATTATTTAGACAAAAATATTTCGATTTAGACAACACACCGGAACACAAATAATTGTAAATAAATAAATAATTTATACATTTCTAGTGCGCATCTTTACACGACAGTTGTATTGACGGATGGCATTGCACAATTTGACATCATTCATACCGCAGATTTCTTAACCAATCAAACGAGGTTACGTCACAACATTTATATATACAGTGCAAGACTTATTCTGTGTGAGTGTCGTAAAACACTTGATCGAGTTTACAGACTATTAAATTTAGTTTGTTAAGTAAAATGTCACGGGAATTGAAACGATCATCATCTGTTGGAGATAAGCGTCAGTGGATTCGACCCGATTTACCGTCTAGATGTACCTGGCATTTAGGGGTGGATATCTCCGAGTCACCACACCATCACGCGAAGGCATCGTGAGTGAACTGCGTTGAAAATGTCGAGTTTTGCGGAAAGTTGAAATTTTAACATTTTTCTCGTTTACTAGGGTCTCTGAAAACAAAATTATACCAAATATTCTTCATCGTATTGGAAACACACCATTGGTTCGGGTAAACAACATTGGGAAAAGCTGTGGTTTAAAATGTGAATTGTGTAAGTTTTGAGCTTAGTTTGTTTTGTATTTCAGTTTTTCTTGCACTAACTATAAGCTTATGTTATTCACTGACCATTACCTTTAATTCAATATGGTACTATAATTTGGTCTACCCACAGTGGCAAAGTGCGAGTATTTCAACGCAGGAGGTTCAGTAAAGGACAGAATCGGCCTTAGGATGATTGAGGATGCGGAGCGTGAAGGCAGGCTGAAGCCTGGCGACACACTTATCGAACCAACGTCAGGAAACACTGGTTAGCCAAATTCTATTCTTCGTCTGCATGTATCATCAGATTAAACCCCGGGATTTAAACGAGTCTATTATTCCTACTTTTTTTTTTTTATTTCTTTAAATCTGGATCGTGGCTAATGACTAAGCTTTTATATTTACGCTATATTACGTCGTTTTTGAAAAACCTGACTCATTTCGTAGGCGTTTACGGAGGTGTGTCTGGCGTAAGGGCCATCCTATGGGATCCCGGGGGCAGGTAACATGTACATGTAGGTATCCTACGGGAGTTTGACTTCAAGCGCCCCGCTTTAGTACGGAGAGAGAGAGAGAGAGAGAGAGCCATGGATTTTGTAAAAATTGCGTCATTTCAGCTAGACATATTTGAGTTATTGAGCAGGTTTGTTTTGTTTCCAAATCAAGATCGTATATTTTTGTATAAATTTACGTTACATTTTTGTTTCTCCTGCATTACATCTGCTATTAATGACCAGTACTGTACATGCGACGATCGAAGCTTGATTTTGATTATAACCTTACGGATCAGTTAATATTAAGAAATGAGGAAAGTAAGTATAAAACAGTTCTTTCAGCGGTTTCTGTCAGAAACATATAGAAAACATAGAACATATAATAAAGCGTATAGAACATAGAATCCCCAAATCTACAGAACCTTTGGGTAGAGATAGACTGGCAGGTTTTTGTTTGCCTGTTGCTGGGGTCAGTTTCAGGCTGATGTCATTTTGGCATTTTATCCTTACATCTTAGGGTTTTCAGTAGACATTCAGTTTCAAGATAATTGCAATTAAATTTCTCTATGGAATCAAAGTTGGAGTGGAGAGTAGAGTAGAACCTATATGTTCTGTATTATATAAGCATTTATAAAACACATGGATCGTGTGTATTAAAGGCACCCATCGACCGATAATCAACCAATACTGTCGGCCCAGTATTGGCTGATATTTCAGTCAATTCACGGTTGACACATCGGCTGAGTATCGATCAACAAAATGGCCAATACTCGGTCGACGGGTGCCTTTAATACATGTAATCCAAATACATGAGATACTATGTACATGTGCTCTCATTGGTCTATAGGTGTGTTTAGAACAAAGTTGTGACATTTTAGATTTGCGCATATTTTTTAGAAATATTTTATATAAGTAAATTAGAATACTTTTTCTTAATGTGTATAGCCTAGGGGTTGGGAGAATTGTAAAAAGTTGCGCAAACCCTTGACCGCGTCAGGAAGGCTCAACTTACTGTAAAAGTGCAATTAACTGTCTTAAATTCTCTGAACTCCCTTTACATTTAGATCACACTATGTGAGCAGGGGAAAAGTGCTCTTTTGCTTATTAAGTATTAAACAGGTAGACTAGGGCTAAGCTGCATCCTGTTCTGCTTGAGTGCTGTCCATTATATTTGTGTGTAAATACCCGAGAGAACTTTCCATCAAATGGAACAGTACAAATTTTCAGCAAATAAAATAAAATGGGATGAGTAATTAATACATGCATCATTTGGAGAGTATTTGAAAACCTTACAGTGGAAAACACTGTTCCATTTCATTTCCTACCAAAAGTTAAATGACTGCTATTTCATCAAGAAGTATGGGAATAGTATGAAAAAGCAAATGGTGCTGTGATTCTTTGAACAATTTGCTAAAAACTTGTTTTATGTACAATACAGCACAGACCTATGCCCCTACTTGTGTGACTTGGGCCTCAGTGAGACATTTTAATCACACAACTATTATCACATTTGATTTTTACTTGTCAAGAGGTATAGAATTATCTTTAATTACCTTTTTATTCATTTAGCTTGACCATGGGCTGCCAGTAAAGGGAACTGTTAATTTGTCTTATTATGTTCGAAGGAATTGGTCTGGCATTAGCAGCAGCTGTCAAGGGTTACCGCTGTATTATTGTCATGCCGGAAAAGATGAGTAAAGAAAAGGTAATTAGTAAATATTTAAATACTTGCCAGTGCTATTTTGTTTCTATTGTGTTATTTTTATTTGCCAGTTCATTTAATGGACAGTTTTCAAGAAACACACACACAATTTTCCTGAAGACAGCCCATGTTTCCTCTTTTTAGGTGGATGTTCTTCGAGCTCTAGGAGCAGAGATTGTCCGTACGCCTACAGAGGCCAAGTTTGACTCTCCTGGTAGGGACGCTATTAATAGTCTTTCAACTCTTATGTATGCAATAGTTGAATCTTGTGTACGAAAGTGTCAACCGACACCATCGGCCAATAATTAAAGCACAGCAAGAAGGCTTGACTTACTGTGATCAGTAACTATATGTTTATACTCTTTATCACAGCTAAGACATAAGGCCATAATCGTATCCCCTGACTGAACCCTGTCCCATGCCTTGGCCAAGTGCTTCACCCCATGAGAGACCCATGTCTTCCAGCTTCTTCAACTCCCTCCGCAGACAGGTGCTCCCAGTTTAAAAATTTGCATTTGATACTCAACCTCGGCACTCTGAGTCATAGAATTTCCAGTGACATTCTATGGGTTACAATTGCACATATCGCTATTTTCTTAAACCATTCTAGTATAACTAGTGTTAATAATAAACTGACTGTGTTGTTACTAATAAGTCTAGATGGCACATCTTACCAATTAAACTAATAGTTAAAGTATTATTTTTCATTAGAATCCCACATTGGTGTTGCACAGCGACTGAATTGTGAGATCCCAAATTCTGTCATCTTGGATCAGGTAAGGCTATACATGTAGTGCTGCATTTCAAGATGGTTGAATTATAAAACAAAAGGAAATTAATGTATTTGAATTTTGTTTGTTCTTTTCAGTATCGAAATGCTGGCAACCCTTTGGCTCATTATGATGGTACAGGAGAAGAAATAGTTGCACAGTGTGATGGTAGGAGTGCAAATTTGATATGATCTCTCAAACCAAAATGCAGTCATATTTAAGCAAACCCCATGGAGAAAAATCCTAATTGCTGGAAAATTAAATTGCAGGGCTCAAATTTTAGGAACAAACCTTGGGGCCAGCTGGTTCCTGAGTTTCTAGATATGATCGCCAGCAGAAGTATTTTAGTTGGCAAAAATTTTCAAGCCATATATATTTCCACGAAAGAGACTGAAACAGCGTGAATTACATGTTTAATTTTCATCTATATAACCAGTTTGCCACTTTTATCCACAGGGAAAATGGCTAAATAAAATTATTTTAATTTTTTTTTATTTTCAAAAATAGATTCCATGTTCCAAGCTTTGATTCATTATTTTTTGTAAAGTGGCACTTAAAGAAAGTAGCACATCTAACATATCATGCACAGGCTTTTTGTGTTCATTGATGCGTAGCAGCTACACATTTTTTTAAGAGTTCAATTTTATTAAACTTCTGTGGGTACCATCATGGGAACATCAAATGCAGTCAGATTTCTTTAAAATGTTACATGTCAGGCTAACCCGCTACCAATGTCTTTTATCAACAAAGTATTTTCTTGATTAATCAATCTTTTACGTGAGCCAGAAAATCAGAGCATTAAAATCAGCCTTGACAGCCAGGGATGCATAAAGATACTTTGAAATTTTAAATTTTAGCCAAGCCTAAAAGCAGAGCTCCTGCTCCTGCCTGATTAAGCTAATCCAGGACAAGCAAGAAAATTTTGATTAGAGTTTGTAACTTTCCTGTGAGGTTTTCTGTATATTGTCAAACTACAAAAACAAAAGCAGTGAAAAACATTTGTATACAAGAAAATTTATACTTCCCTTAACTTTAATCCTGGGATAGCATTCACTGGCTTTCAAAAAACCATGATTACAAGTTAACTTGACATGAACCTGCAATCCAATGGAAAACCAGCGTTTGGTCAGCGATCAACTTAAAAAAATGAGATCTAACCTCAATGAGATCTAACCTCGAGCCTGCAATATGCTCATGTGATACTGGTCAAAGGATACCTTGTTTTGACAGGTGTCAATTGACCATAACATGGATGTCCAATAATAAAGAAGGACACTATAAACCAAGGCTGCATGTCTCTGTCAACCTATAAACTGGAGTATATATGGCTGCCATCTCCGTCGCTGTTGTCGTCACTGTCGCACAGATGTGCCCATGAGCAATACCGCTGGCCATGATAACCATGAGAAATTCAATTCACCAGTTTCCTTTTCTTTCCTATACGAGTGTGGGGCTCTGCTTGGTGGCCAGAGCTCTGCTAATAATTGTACATCAGTCCTATCCATATCTTGAAATTACCGTTAACAAGTCATGCTGACATACATGTACAGTCCCGTAATCGCATGTGATGGAGTTGTTCTGAATAGTGAAATCTAATATCCGCATTTAAAAAATATTTTGTCTGAAATATGCTACAATTTGTTTTCAATGTTATTTAAAACAGGATTCATCATTAATCAAGAACAATGTTTTCTTTCACATTATTTTGGGAATTACAGTTGCCAATGAAAACAGTGCTACCTTAAATAATGAAGCTGTAATTCTACTGCTTTGTTGAGTAACCAGGCGAGAAAATACAACACACACAATACAGATATATGCAATATACGAATATACGGTATCTAGTGTGTTTTTGCGTAGCCAGTTTTTCTTATATATAATTATGCTTTTTTCTCCTCTCCAAAATCTATTACTGTACATATGAACAGCTTTCCAACAATACAAGCTACAGTTTTCACAAAAATCTTAGATGTTGATACAGAATGTTGTTAATGAAAGATGTTGATTTCACTTCGCATCTTCAAGTCACTGCTTTTTCACAAGAACACCATTTACGGGCTACTTATGTGAAAACAAGAAGTATTCGAAGTATTGGTATTCGGCATTCATTCCACTCAATCGATGAGTGTGAAAATTAAAAAAAAAAAAAATTAACCCATTGACCCCCGTGCCAGCTGTAACCGGCCCTGTTTAGCCTTGGCCTTTCTTCCACTTCTGACGTCATCACTTTTGACCAAACTTGGTGTTATCTATACTCAACTTCTGCAGGAGGAAAAGATCTTTGCAATGATACCTAAATGGCCTAATGGCGCCTGAGATATGCACAAAAATGCTCAAAAGGTTGAGTGAAAAACTCAGTGCAAAACTTCCTGCCACTACACGTGGCTACTCCAGGGTAAAAATTGCCCATCTTGATGACGCTTTCTTGAAAGTTTTTTAACCGCAAGCAAGCCCAGTAGAAGGTCAATCACTGCAGCCAAAAGAAAAGTAAAGTAGAAAAAGGAAGGGCGAAAAAACATTAAAAGAATTGAAAAGCCTAAAGATGTAGGTTACTTTCTCCGCCAAAAACTCTCAAAATTTTGATTTCTGCGCATGCCAGAGCCAAAAGGTTACAAATCGCAAAGCTAGGGGCAAGAACAAGCTGCCATGCTGTAAATGCGTTTTTGACTAGATTGAAGCTAATTTGGCCAATCTCCAGCCTGAAAAACACCAAAATGTCCAAAAAACGCGTTCTTGGCAAAAAGCGCCGAGGGTTTATATCTTAGGGGCCAGGCTGGTGACCAAGAAAAAAGTTGAAAAAATCTAGTTGCATTTGCAGCCGCGGTGGCCGCAATGTCAAACTCTAAATTCCTATCAAAAACTGAAAAAAATTGTCATTTTTAAAGCAATGAGAAAAAACTAATTTTAAGCCATTTGATACATGTATGGCTGAAAATGTGTTTGTTTGTGACTTGTTTTCAGGCAAAGTTGACATGGTGGTTCTTGGTGCTGGTACTGGTGGTACCATCACGGGAGTAGCAAGGAAGATCAAAGAGAAATGTCCAAATGTTAAGGTAGACATTTCTAGTATAAACTTTAAGAGAAAGTTATACAACCGGACATGATCAATCCCCTACTAACATGCGCTAATCCACTACTAGTTTGTGCCAGGTCAAGCTGAAATTAAAAATTCATCCCTTCCTTGCATGAAAGAAAACCCTTGACATGCATGATCACAATTTCATGGTCACAATCTCGCAGACCTGTGAAGACCTTGCTTCCATTGTATCATTGTGTTCTGTATCAATTTGCTTTATTTTGTGTTTTTTAAACAATTAGGGTCTGTCTCTTTTTCTTGCCTGAAGGACTGGGAAGAACAGAGACCCTGTGAATGAGATTAGGTTGAGCAGGCCAACCTGTTAATACACCCACATCATGAATGGTCATATTAACCCCTTGAGTACCAGACCATAGTATACACTGTGTGCCTTCCTATTTTCACTGAAAATGGGTGTCTTAAAAAAGCTTCAAATGCCATACTAATAATCTTTTTCAAATAAACTAATATATACATTTATATATATTTAGGTATTTTTCTGAAAGGTAGTAAAAGTATCTCTTTGATGTGTTTAATTTCACTGAGGCTGACATAATTTGATATCCATATGATGTCACAGCAATGTGGAATTAGCATTCTCTCGAAAAACCTCCTCCCAATCTAAGGTGCCATTTACAGTTGTTTCCAGTGTGTTGGAGACTAAGAGACTAAGAGAATCAAGGGGTTATTAATAAGTTATTTGTCAATATTTTATTTGACACCAGCAGGCTTTGAGCATTTTTATTAATTTCCCCAGATTACTTAGTTTATAATTAATTTTCCTTTTAGATTATAGGTGTTGATCCACATGGATCAATCTTAGCTGAACCAAAGGAACTGAATGATTGTGACAACCCAATATATCATGTAAGTTGCAATTGTACCAATCCTGATTTTAATAATTATTGTAAAATACAAGATGATTTAGATCGACAATATTATTATTCCTAGACCAAAAAATAGCATCAAACACATCTGCATTTATTATAATTATTATTATTTGCCGTTTGTCTTTTACTCTACGTACTTTTTTGCTGCAGTTGTTGGTATACTACTGCATGGGCTCAGCTTTCAGTTGAAAAATTCTCAAGAAAGCATCATCAAGACCACAGAGTAGCCAATCATAGTTAAGGGAAATTTTTCCCCAAGTTTTGCATTCAAATTTCTAGTAAGCATCAATAAACGCCATCAGTCTGGTCTGGGTCAAAACTTGAGTATATAAGTAAAGTAAAGTCCAATGCTCATCACAGTCAGTTACAGATGGCACAGGAGTCAATGAGTACTTAATTTTTACTAGATAAGCATTACTTTTTATAACTTTTATGGCATCCAGGAATATGGAAGTTTGCATTTAATAGAACTTTCACTAATGTTAAAATAAATGTTAAGCCATCAAGAGTTTTCAAAAGCCATGAGTTGTATTCCATCCATTCACAAACTGCTTCAAATTGTTTCAACTTAAGGTTCAAAAGACATTTACTTTTTAGGTTGAGGGAATTGGGTATGACTTTGTTCCAACTGTGTTGGACCGTGCTGTTGTTGACCAATGGTACAAAATTGGTGACAAGGAAGCTTTCACTTTTTCAAGACGAATTATAAAGGAGGAAGGACTATTGTGTGGTATGATTGGCAGAATATTATGTATTGTGTGCCTTACATGCTGTGATCAGTAGGTAACACTCTAGTAAATTAGACTAGTTTGACAAGTACCGGTACATGTGCTTCACACAGTTAGGATTGTAGCTAACAAAAGAAACCTCAATGCTTTGCTTGTTCACTTGCCTAGATGTTAAAGTGCACATATCGTCAATTTTTTTATTTTCTTATCTGATTCTATATATCACCCAATGAACTTCTGCGAAAGAAAAATTCAATTTCGATAAAATGCAATCATTTTTAGAAGTTTTAAAATCGTTCAAATTTGCCGCCATTTTGGTCCACCATTCGCACCAGTCTTCCCTTCGTTTTGAATGAGTTGTGACGTAGATTAAGGAACACGTGACTTCAGGCTTGACTCATCTCGCTTGTTTTAGCTCTGTAAATGTAAGTTAGTAGCTCATATAAAATGCTGGAAAGGAGAATTTTGCATGGACTGTGAAGCTAAATTTACAAAGGTAAAACAAGTGAGATAAGTCAAGCCTGAACTCACACGTTCCTGAATCTACGTCACAATTCTGAGCATGTTGATGCTGTGATCAGCGGCACGGGTCGACCGCAAGAAAATAGGATTTTCAGGTTTTTAAAACTTCATTAAAAAATCGCTTTTTATCCAAATCGAAAATTTTTTTCGCAGAAGTTCATTGCATGAAACATAGAATCAGATGGGAAAATAGAAATTTTGATGATATGGGCACTTTAAGGATCTAATAAGATACAATTTTTTGGAAATGTATTGAACAGCTTTTTCAAATTGTTTGTTATCCAGGAGGTTCCAGTGGAAGTGCAATGGCAGCTGCAGTGCAGGCAGCACAGACGCTGGGTGAGGGACAGAGGTGTGTTGTCCTTCTTCCAGACTCAGTCCGGAACTACATGTAAGTAATGAAGAAGTGTGTGTTCAGTTTTCAACCGTTACTGATGGTGATCAGTAGTAGAAAAATGTTACATGTAGTTAATAAGTATCACTGATTCATGATATTTGCAGGACCAAATTCTTGAGTGATGACTGGATGGAAGATAACGGTTTCCTTGAAAAAGAAAGAAATGATGACCACAACAAATTTTGGTATGCAGTTAGTTAGTACTGTAAAGTGGACATATTATAAACTTCATACTACTGCAGACATTTTTTTTTTATTCATTTGAAGTAACACATCATTAACAAATTGCACATATCACAAATTACAAATTACAATGACAAAGTACTCTGCTATGGCTACTCCAGTATTACAATATACATTACTTATTTACACCAAGTGTTACTTGCATACATTAGGAAAATGAATAAAATAAAGTAATTAATTAATTCTGACAGCACACATTAGATACAAAATAAATCAACCAGGATAAGAAAAACAAAGAAACAAGGGAAAAAAGAAAAAAAACATGTGAAATGGGTTTTGAGACCTAACCATAGCAAAAGTTGCTGCCATTGAGTGCTACTAATGTGCAGACATCGAGGCCTTTGGGAACAAATTCAATCTATGATTGCCTTTCTTTACAACTGAATGTGAGGCTTTTCCCCTTTTTTCCATTCTTTTTTTTTTTAGGGGGGGACTGGGGAGGGGGACAGAAGGGTCTGAACTTTCCTCTTTACACACATTTTACTTCTGGCTGACACCCCTTCCACCCATTTCAAAGTGACTCCCACATCTTAGTGCTGATTCCATAGCAAAATATTGCTCACTGTTGCAAAACCTCTTTTTCCTATTTCTACCAGTTCCTATCACTTTTTGAATCCCACATTGCCATAGAGGTTTTGCCTCCTAACTTCAAGGTTCCCATGTCTTGTCCCCATCTCCCCGTTCTTTCCGCCCAGAGCCTTCTCATTGTATGATATCTGGCTTTAGTATATACCACACAAGTGAATAGTACTTTTTGCGCGCGCTGATTGGTTAGCTCTGAGGTGATTAGCCAAGTACTATTCACCTCCGAGCAGCCGAAGAAAAACAAAGTGGCTTTTGTTGCTATATTTTAGCTAATGAAGTTACTCTTTGGGCTGCTACTTATTCAGCTTGTGTGGTATATACTAAAACAATTATTCACCTCAGTGTCGGTGAAAGTGGTGGATATTTACCTCCACTTCGGTGAATAATTGTTAACTATATTTGTGTGAGACAGGTGCTTGGGGTCAGCCCACTGGTGAGGTTGCCATGATTACCTCTCATTGCTTGCATTTTTCTTACCTCATAACTGCTCGTTACTTCACCTAACAATAAGCAACCTACATTCTCCACCTACCCTCTGGCGTTCGTGGCTAAATTGGCATGATTGTTGTAATGATTGTTGCAGCCCTGAACATGGTTGGAAAAATAATTTGACCAACTCTCATTCAGTGTTTTAGCTGACTTTGAGCTAGGCATCGCTGATATTGGCTGTCTCTGAATGCAGCTTAAAAGAACATATCGAGGTTGGCTACCCTGTACAGGTGCAGTTATGTTTCTTTGGCTTTGTTAAAATCCTGATTAAACTCCTAATTCAACACGAATGTTTACTGGTAATCCATTCCATAATTTCAACGTTTTTCAGTCCTTGGTTGAGTCTGGAGCCAAAACTGTTGCCTTAGGCCAGAAGAAGAGTTGTCTTTTAACCTTGGAAAATGGTTTAATTCTGTGTTATGTTTAGGTGGTGGACAAAGAAGGTCTCTTCCCTGAACCTACCAACCCCTCTGACTGTGTTGCCATCCGTCACGTGCCAACAGTCAATTGACATCATGGACAGGTTTGATATTTATCTTCCTCGCATAAACTTTATCTCTGTAAATGTAGAATGTAATACACGAGTAAATGGATATTTCAATACTGGCAACTATTAAAAATGACTTGTTTTTAAACATACAAAAACGTTTTTTTGCAATTTGCCGAAGATTCCAAATAATTAAAAGAAGAGTTTCTCAAGGTCGTTTAATTTTCCCCAAATTTTTTTTAGAACATCATAGGAAGATATACAGACAATAGAATACAAGTGTGAACAATGCTACAACTCGTTGCGAATCAACTGTTATGTAGTCACGAGGAAAACATCAGATGTGATAGGAATTAATCTCTGTGGTTTGATCAGTAAACGTCTGGTGCAGTTGTTACACATTCAAACTGTCCAGATTTGCACGGTCGAATTTATCATCGGTAAAGATGATGATTTTCTCTTTTTCCAACTGATACGTTTTGTAAGTCATTTTGAGAATTTCTTGAAAGCGAAAACTTTATCTTTCTTTTCTTTGCAGGGAAGGTTTTGATCAGCTTCCGGTGGTCAATGAAGCAGGGTGAGTTTTTAGGCTTGTCTTTAATCTCCTACGCGGACGGTAGAGAGGAAATCCAGGGGTTTCCGACGGATTCCTTTAACTGGAAAAACAACAACAATAACCCCTAAAGACAATGAAAAGGTACCTGAATCTCGCTTAGTGGGTGTGGCAAATTCGCTTTTATTTCTATTTTAATTACCAATTCCAAAAAAGGCAAAAATGGGACCTTCCCACTCCACCGTTATTTGTAGAGGGAGTCCCCCAGTATAGTATACCAAGGCAATCTCTCCAAGTCCAAGTTAAGTTAAACTGGAAGTTGTCGCCGTTTCTCCAAATACACAGGCTTCGGTTGTCCAAAAAGGGTAGATCTGAACTTTCCTTTCCTTAGGTAAAGTCATATTCTGTAGCAGGGTGGATCTGGTGCAAAGCTGTATAAAGAGAAATTGTCTCTGAATGTTATCTCATGTTACGAGAAAGGAGAACAAGTGTCCGCGAGCAAGTGAAACACTTAGCTATATAACAACTTGAAGTTGAGCCAAATCCTAAAATGTGATTGGCTAGCGGAGCGGGCAAGATAGCGCTATCTATTACCCGCTCTTTCCCGTAAGAAGATGCTGCGGCAGTTCTGTGCGTCATGTTTAGTCAAGACGGCTGGATACGCCTAGTTCAGTCCAGGTCCATTAACACGCAAGAACTTGGCCTATATCCAGACATGTTGATCCAACGCTTGGTCAACAACCCATATTTATGCATTTATTTTTATTTTATATGAGGCTTGTGATAGGAATGGTAACTCTGGGTAACATCATGTCCCAGATGTTAACCGGGAGAATTACTCCTGAGAGCCCCATTGCCAACTCTGTTTACAAGAACTTTAAGAAGGTCAGTCAGTAACAAGCATGGGATGGTACTTTATAATTCATCATATATTTTCGCACCCACGCGATTGATCTAAACGCGTCACGTGATTGAATATGTCCCTGGGGAATATTCGAGTGATATTCCCCAATTTTCAAAAGATCTCGCGTGTTGCGAAAAACATTTGAAGAATCGAATAGATATTTTCCGCACATACAATATCCAGATAATATACTACGAGCATATTTTTGCGCCAAATGGAGGCTATTGTTTATTTATTTTTTGTTCTTTAGCTACCTTGCTAAGAGCCTGCAAATGAAGTTACCTCTTCTTAACGTTTTGTTTTTGAAAAAGCTCATTACAAATCGTTGTAATTTTGCCATTGAGTAGCTCTGTGGTGCTGTTGTCATCATGTCTGTGCTATATCTTGTTTTCCCACGTTTGTTGTTAGGTCAAATGATTCGTAATCTTGAGCTCTAGCGTGGAACCTTATTTGGTAATACCAGTATGTGACAGAAAAATGACCTCATGGAGATAACGTTTTATTAATAGTCGACAACAATACAGCTCTTTTCAGATCAGAATGTACAACTAGAAAAATGCAGTTTTAAATTTCTAAATTGTTTGTTTCATATTTGTATTTTTGTGTTCTAGGTGACGTTAGACTCCAGTCTTGGCCGGCTTTCTCGTATTCTTGATCATGATCATTATGCTGTTGTTGTCCACAGACAGAGACTCTGTAAGTTCATCAGTGCTAATTTCTTGGTCGAATAAACTTAAGCTAAAGAATGTGCGTGCCACTGCCACTTAACTATCACATCCTAGGTCAGGAGTTGCAGACTAAGGGAGCTCCTTGCTTTAAGTAGTCACAAGTTGAACTGAATATCATTCTATTCATTTAGTAAGCCGTGTAATTGATTTTTCAGATACCGACAAAGGAAAAATGGATGAGAAAGAAATGATATTTGGGATCGTGGCGCGTATTGATCTGTTGAACTTCATTACTTTGAATCAAAACGAGCGAACAGTGCAAAACGGGGACGACTTACATCCAAACGAATCTGCAGAGTGAAGAGATGTTCACGTTCAAGGTGATATTGGCGCAGAAAATCCATCTGATATGTTATTGTCCTCACTGTGTTGAGTGGCTCAAATAAGAGTGGACAGATCGTGGCGTTCTTTGCACTCGTATACCTTAAAGCTGTAAAAGTGTGGGTTTTTCTTCGTTAACGCCTTTCGTCCACACCTCAACGACATAAACGTATCTGTCAAGGTATATTTTCGTAATGCTCTCTAAAGTCGATAAATACTTTGTGCAAACTTATGCATTTCAGTTTCATTGAACCCAGAGGCGGTCGTTTTGGTTAACACCAAGAATACGTCTTATGTGCGATTACGTAAAATGCTCAAAATTCACCACCGAGCCTCGTTTGCGCGACATTTTCTCAAACCTTCGCTCTCTTCGTGTTGTTTTCACGTGGATATTCTTTTCATCTTAGCTGCTTTGGGAATTTGTTCATGATAAAATTTGCGCCTTGCAAGCTCAAACCGAGGCTTGGTGGTGATTTTTGCTAGTCTGATGTCATCACGCATAAGGGCTATTGTGACGTTCGGTCACGTGCCGTTTACCGGGACGAAATTAAATACATTTGTAAACGCTGACGTTCAGGGATACTCAGGCGTCCTTGTTTGTTAGTTTTTGTATCTCCCGTCATTTATCATTTGTGTGTGGACGGGTTTATACGATACGTAAATGATCGCAGGACTCGTGTGCACGAAAAATTTGTATGACTGATTTTTCAGACCTATACTTGAACGTTAGTATGAACATGGAAGACATTTTTCCATGATACGAATTGCAATGAATCTATTTTTGTAAGTAAAGGACAAAGCACCTAGCTCAAAAATATTTTACAACTACATCAGTAACAGAAAGTGATGGATTTTGATAACTAAGTTGACAAAAGAAAATCACTGAACACATAGTGGAATTTGTTTAATATGGATTCATTTATATATTTGATGACGTTATAGACTAGAAAAAAAATATTTATACCTGTGTGCAGTAGTCTGTAACAACAAATGGCAGGTTTAATTTCATTAATTGTCACTGCAGAAATGTAACATCCTACTAAGATGGCATGCTTGGTGCTTCGTAGTACATTACCTGCAAAAAATCTCGGACGATTTTAATTTCGGACAAAAAAGTCCAGTACAGTATAAAACTTTCAAATAGCGCTAAAGCTTTATAACAATTATTCCATGAGCCCGAGTTGGATATGAAGTGATAAAATAACCAACGAGCGCGTCGCGCGAGTTGGTTATAATCACTTCATATCCAACAAGGGTGAATGTAATAATTGTTTTAGTAAATTCTCAAACCGGGTTTTGCCGCCGATTTTTCTTTCGGCCATTATAGAGGGCTGAAGTTGAAAACTTCGTGCGGAAAATTTTTAAACTTGGCGCACTATTTTCCATATGACGTAAAACTCCGACTATTGGCTCATAGTCGGAGTTTTTTTAGCCAATCAAAAAGATAGAAATGCAATAGTCGGAGCTGAGAATTTACTAAGTAGTATTAGTTTCCTGTATGGAGCGAACTCAACTTGAGACACGCCTTGAGGTACGTAGCGGCTTGATAGTATCTGTTATTTTCTCGTTGGTGTATCTGTAAAACCTTTATCATAGATGACATTTCAGTCTAATTCGTGTTTTTACTTTACCTGTTTCAACAAAGTGTCCCAATTTTTGTCTGAAATTTGTCCGAATGAGATAAAAAGAGTCCCAAAATTGAACGCCCGAACTATAAAAACGTTCGAAATTTTTGCAAGTGATGTACTATATCAAACGTGGCCGTTTTCAGTATTGATAAAAAAATGTCCAGGAATATTATACTTCGCAGGTTACTTTGAAAACTTCTAGTTCAACATAGTATGCATTGTAAACTATTAAGTTATTTATTGTACTATGTGCTGTGCAGAAGTTCCCATGGAACATTTCTGGTTACTTGTTAAAGTTGTGGAATTTGAAATTTTCAATTCAGGCATGTCGCTCAGTTTCATTGATAGCATGGATGAAAGCAAAAGCTTTACTTAGAACATCATCGTCAACGAAAAGCTGCAATTATTAAAGAGAGAGGAGAGAGAGGATTATTAAAGAAAGAGGGATAGCCTAGAAACGAGGTTGGAAAGTTTGTCCACATGCGGTCAGAGTAAACCAGTTGGGATGACCGTTGAATAATGGAACGAGATGGCGCTTACCATTCACAATTCGATTTTCCCGTAATTGTTTTCGGCTGATGAGAGACTGGAACTGGAAAATTAAGCAATTGGTAAGGAAATTTCCGTCGTTCGGTTCCGAACGGGAAGAGAGAGACGAGTTTCATTCGACCAAAAATTCCGGTTTGAATTTCCAGAAATTTTCATGGGCGAATTTTACAGAATTTTCCGGTGTGGAAAATGATAAGTCGCACAGTTCTGTTCGCTTGGAATTTTCAATGACTTCGAGAAGCAAACAGAACACTGATAAGTCGACATGACCTTTTATAGACCACAACAGTAGGGACCTTAAACGATAAATTTATACAGTCAACACACGTCAAAGCTCGTCAATTTAATTTGGTATTTTGGGCAGTATGTTTAACGTGTTTTATTTCTGTGGTGCTTGTCTTTTCTTCACCCAGGATAATTAAAAAGATATGTATCCATCCAGAGACTTTTCATCGAGTCCACGCCATTCCTACTTTTTGTGGTGCGATCAGTTCTTGTCCTGGGATCACTTGCGGGCCTGTACTACTAACTTTAAACACTTTACAGGCATTACGATAGATAAGTCCATACCACCTTTAAGAATTACCGCGGCTGGAGTTCGGAGTTGAATTTGCTCAATAAAAGTCCGTTATATTGAGTCTAATGAATGCTTCGAGGACCTTCTCGGGATGCTCACGAAGAGCGGGAACGCAGGAATAGGCCCTTTGCAGGATCCGGTCACATGGTACGGAATAAATTACGCTGGGACGCAAATGTCGCAGTGGGACTTCCAAAACAAAGGAACTCGTACCAGTCCAGCCCGAGTTTCCTTTGTTTTGGAAGTCCCACTGCGTCATTTGCGTCCCAGCGTAATTTATTCCGTACCATGTGACCGGATCCTGCAAAGGGCCTATTCTCTTTCTTTTGCGCCTGACTTGTTGACATTTTTCGTTATGTAATGATGTTACGTTTGGGCCCCTGGGAGTGAGCTTCAGGACTGTCTTCGTTATAAGGAGGATTTCGTTAGGCTAACAAAATTCAAGTCTGAGGATATGACTTTTACGTTTATTTCATTTTTATTGTCTTTTCTCTAGAGATAACTTACTTTTGAGGAACATTTGACACTTTTTAAGAAAAGATCAAGACGTGATTTAACAGTAGTATTATTCTGAATAGTTTTCCTCCTCTAAAGTCTCGTTAAATACTGGCATGTTACACGCCTGCGAATATGACGGAGCGTATTACAATTTATGTTATCAAATATAGTTATTAAATTTAGTGAATGAGATTTCTCGTTTTAAACACCTTTGTGTCCGCTTTAAAAAGTGGTTATCGCTGACTGTTTTCCAGATGGGCTCGCTGGTTAGTCAAGACTGCCTTTTTTCATGCTCCTGATACTTTCCAGTGCATCATCAACCCACTTACGGAACACACTGACCCGGGTAAACACTGTGTAATGGTTACTTGACGAGCAATCTGGATCACCCCAGCTTACAATACCCTGCACTACCCACTGGCCTGCCGTATTCTTACACTGAAATGGCCCGCCACTGTCCCCAAAGCATCCGTGTGTTTTAGTCTTCCCAGCATCGCCTGCGCAAATCATTTTACTGGTAACTATCCAGGTTCGATTGTCAGTGTGAAGTCCACCGTTCGGTGAAGTATCCAGCTTTGTTGCGCATGCGCCATTTGAAACTACAGGCATCCGTGCTTGTTGTAGGATTGGAGCTGACTCTCCTTTGCCAAACATTTGTCCCCAGCCTACAAAGTTTACAAGCTTTTCAGGTAACAGCTTCTAAATGCATAACGTACCAGTCAATTAAGTATTTCGGTACAAACAACGAAGCAATGAGCACGACTTTAGACAACATTATTACTTTAGCTACACATGCATATTCACTCATTTTTATCTTTGCACCTTACACTGGAATTTGCTGTATATCCTTATAGGATTTTGCAAATAAATTATGTAGATAGATGTAGGAAGTTTCTTAAATACAGTAGAGAATTAAGCAATAGAGCACTTTTCCGTGTTTAGATAGCCTCATCTAAACACACGGAGGGTTGGGAGAATTCGAGACTACGTCTACTACGTCCACTACGTCGACTACGTCTCGGGTGTGCATATGCAAACCCGAGATGAAGTCGAGGGTTTGCATAACTTTCGAGAATTCTCCCAACCCTCCGAGTGTTTAGATGAGGCTATCTAAACACGGAAAAAGTGTTCTTTGCTTTTATAAAATAATTCTCAAAAATACGCGCAAAACTAAAATGTCACAACTGTGTTTACCTACTCTCATCTTGACACACCTATCGACCAATGAGAGCGCGCGTAGTGGCTCAATTATTTTATAAAGAGGAATGTGAAACATTTTTATTTCCTGTAATCTCTCGGAACAAGACATGGATTGTAATAAAAAATAGTGACTTGCTCTTGCATCACAGCTGCAGCCACAGTTTGGTGATATATCCAAGGTGGTATCCACCTTAGGGTGTCAATGTTTTCTAGACATAGCTTGAAGAACAAGAGAACATCACAATATTTACCTGTTATATAACATTCCGTTCCAACAGACGTCACGTCTTCAAGAAATTCAGGTAAACAAGCCGTGTTCACCAGGTCGTTTAGCTTAGCTGGGCGAGAGAGTTGAAATAACGCAATGTCATTTTCATATGGAACTGGGTGTGAGAATACACCATGCTTGATAATACGCTTCACTTTGAATTCTTGTTCGGTTCCTTCAACCTTGTTGCGATCGACATCACCAAGGACCACCTCGTACTTGCTGCTGTCATCGTCTAGCACGCAGTGGGCAGCAGTCAACACCCATTCTGGCATGATCAGTGTCCCTCCGCAAAGGTGATTATTGTTCAATTGCAAGCGAGCCTGCCACGGCCATTCTCCAACTGTTGCGTCTGCGCCATTAACGACTCGTGAAGAAGAACTTGAAGTCCGACCACAACGTTTACTGCCTGTCAACAAATTAAATTCATGTCTGTTTATAGGCTCAAACAACATAGGTTTTGAACCAATTGGGATCTTTAGATCGGAGTAGGAGTACATACAAGTTTGAGTGGGACCCCTGCTGAGATGGGCATGTGACGTGATAATGTGGAGCTAGAACTGAAAAGTCGTGCTCGTCCTTGATCTCGTAATCATACTCAAATCTTAAGTCCTCGAATATTACTGACTCGGAATTGCTCACTACTTAGAGTCCCAATTTTTTCTCCGTAAGTTATGGGAGCCTTCCATGGGTTTTGGGACACAAGGGAGTACGATAACTTATTTCAAGAGAATAGATTAAACAGATTTTTAGATTAAATTGAGGAAACAAGGAATATTTCTTCTATTAACGGGAACTTTGGCGAAAAAGTTTAGGTAACATTAAAATGTATTAATGGGGAACAAGGGAGGAAATACGAAATTTTAAAGGGTTCAAGGAAACATGGGAAGCTCTCTGCTAAAAGCTTAAAAGATAGATTTACCTTCATCGGGCGAGATTATTGGCGACTTTACGTCCCTTAGAGGACCTTTAGGGGGTGGCATTTTATAACCTGTTGTTCCTCGACTGTCACTTCGTTGTTCTTCTGCGACAAAAGGTATATAAGGGGCAATATAAACGATGAAAAACTAAAAGAGAAATTGACTGGGACACTCGAGAATTCATTACGACAACAATTTATAAAAATAGGTCTTCGTGTAATGCTTACATGTGAAGCGGCTTACGAGTGGTTCCATGACAAGAACTATGAGGACTTTTTGTCGACACTCACGAGAAAAGACAGTGCACAATACTTTATAGAGAATATTTTTTCTCGTGTAGTTCTGAAAGTGACGACACCCTAAAAGTAGCAATAAAAATAATCGCGTCCCGCAAGCGAGGATTTTATTCGTAACTTGTTATTACAAGTTGCACAGGCAAAAATAAAAACATATCTCTGTTTTTTGCGTCACCGTCGTGAAAATTGACGGACTGCCAGACATTCTACATTCTACTAAACAGAAGATTGTTTTCTGGGTACAGTGCTCAGACTGAAAAACAAGTGGGTGAAATTAATTCGAGACTATTGCAAACTTCGGACCGTAGCGCTACCCCTTTCCCTCTTGAACCGTACAAAATGCCCATTTAAATGTATCTTAATACACAGTTTATTTCCACAAGTGTTACCATTTCGTATCTATTAACAAAACAAATATTGAATCCTCCTGTGTAGTTTTCTTGATAATAGTTTCATTTTCAGGTATCATGGTAGGTGGATTTTGACGAAAAAATAGATTTTTTTTTTTGCCGTTGGAATTGAGAAGACTGTGATAAATATTTTGCCAAAAAAATGAGCAAAAAAGCTTTTTTACTTTTTGAGATACGGAAAGAAACTATTTTTGAATCTCATTAACCCCTGACGGCGCGATGACAAGTTCCTGTCATCGCCAATTAAAATTCACCGCCGGTTGTCACGTGTAATTACTCGGGCCCCGCAGGGGGTCCGAGTTATAAAATGCAACCGTTTTCCTCGCCAAAAGGGGGGTCATGGTCCCAGGCGTTCCATGCGTGGACCGTGGAAACTGGGGACAAGACCTCGCTCTCTGTGAGTATATGCGGAGACTTTTTTGGCAAGAATCGCCGACCTTATACTTAGATGTCACATACAAAGATGTCGATCATTTTCGGAAGGGGTCAGTCCACGAATTATAGTGCTTGAAAGACAGCCAGGTAAGCAAAGTTTACGCTTGAAACGTTCTCGTGAGATAACAACTGAGCCGATCGCGGAATGAGTCCAAACTACGAAAAATAGCGAGTCAACGATGGTATGTAGCTACTGCTGTTATTATTTTAACATTACAGTAAAACAAATCATTGCAATGAAACGAGCTAAATACGAAAACGTCGTTGGACTCGTAGCTTTAATATTATTAAAACATGCGACTTCTTTCTTTCACCGCGCAAAATATGTCGATCTCCAAATTTGGAAAGATAAGACGTTCGGTAACTTGAATGAAATATCGTACTTCAAGTTAGTTGGCTTTCTAGTAAGGTGAAAAAAAAAAGATATCACTAGTTGTATGATTTTGTGCGGGGAATTGTGCGGGATTAATGACGAACCAATGTTCTTGAAGTCCTAAGCAAAATCTGCATTCACGATAGGTTAGCCAATTCAATTTCTTTCACTAGTAGTTAAAAAATACTTAGCAGTCTTAGCAATCACTAATACTTCGAGGAAACCGTGTTTACTGTTAAATCATGTTGCGTGACATGGACTAGACGAGTACGAAACCAAAATAAATAGCAAAACAGAATGTCTCATCTTCCCTTATAAATTAGTTTGTTTTTAAAGATACACCTGCCTTAATAATTCAATAAAAATATGTAGCTTGAATATTTCTTTATAAACTAGTTAAGGGTCGCAAATTCTCGGAAGTTATCCGCGAAAAAACGCGCAACTTGAAAAATTTTGCGAATTCTGTTCAGTGTAATTTGACGCCTTGTCGTTAGGCTGTTGTTTTATCTTTATCATGATTTGTTTTGGTTGGCAAAGATGTGCAGCTGCACAATTCCAGCAATTGACTCGGATCGCTGCGACCAGTAAATGAACTTCGTACAATTTTTACTAGCATGTACAATGTAATCGCCGTAAATTGTAAAAAGACCTGGAAAATCCTTTGCAATCAAGTTCTCCATAAATGTGTAGACAGCTGTGCTTGATTCTTGAACCAAACTGATTGAAACTCACAACTTGCGACTGGATTAGCGGTGTGCGACACTTGCAGACTGCAGACTACAGACTACATTTAGGTCTAAATAGCACTCTGGTTAGCCTGAATAGCACTCAGGTTAGCCTGTTTACGGTTAGCTATTGGTAATGGAAATGGAATACAATATTTTAGTTAAAAAGTCTGCAGTCTGCAGTCTGCAAGTGTCGCACACCGCTGGATTAGGAGGGTACCAGACGAAGCCACTAATGGATATACTGATATTTGTTTTTATATTTAGCGTCCAATACGCATATTCGTAGCGAGGCCCGAGTAAACGCTCTTAGAGCGTCTAGTTTTCATTATACTGAAGAGACGTACACGGAACTGTCCTAATCTGTGTTCATACGGTTGCCCTTTACCGCAAGCTAGCTTTTTTTTGACAAACTTAGCTTTTGGTCTTTTTAATGTCTGGACGAAAACGAAAGAAAACTTCGTGTCCATTTGCGTCCGCGAAGAAGCCGAAGAAGCGAAAATCTTCAATCGAAGAATTCAGTGCCGAACGATCAAGGTCTTTAGCTTTGAGTGACCGAGGATCATACTACAACCAAGACGAATGGTTAGTCGAGGACACTGGTCCCTTCTGTGAAGCCGCAGAACAACAACAAAAAATTACGGAGGTTTACATACAAACCTTTTTAAGCTCTGGTATTTTGACGCTCGAACGATAACCACGACTAGTTTTCGAGCCAGAATTGTAGACGTCTGTTTATTTCAGGTTGTCATAAGCCATTGTTGTTGTAAACTGATCCGTGTCGACATCTGTCAATGCCTCATCAAATCTTCTTACATGCGATGATTTTTAACACCTCATCATAGAAATCGCACGAAACGTTTTTCGCCTTTTTCTCAATAAAGTAAAACTGCATATAAGGGTGAACATTTTTAGTTCGTTTACGCGCGTCTTCCGACGGAATTAGCTGAAAATTGGCAGCCACGTTCTAGGGTAATTCGTTCGAAAAAGGGTGTCGGGCTTTGTTAAATTTCGCTTCCGTTTCCAAGTTATGGCCTCTTTTGCAGAAAGGAACGTCCGCATTGACAATTGCCGGTTTTCGCATGACGTCACTAAAATTCAAACTACAAAACTATTGATCCTATTGATATTTTACTTTAATGAGGTATAAGAGCAGCTGAAAACTAATATTTAGACGATTTTTTGTTCCGAATGGGTTCTTGGTTTTGCGATAGGCCATGCTTGAATTTCTAAGCTTTTGCGTGACGCGGTATTTACATGACGGCCGGGTTGTTTAAAAAGTGACTTATTTCGGGACTTATTTCGGGAAATTTGGCTATCTGAACAGGCTCTTGTATTAGGAAAAGTATTATTTTAATGTTTTTGAGTTCTTCGAGAGATAAATTTACGCTTTTGTAATAAAACTCAGTAACAGATGTTTCTGTTGGTTTCCGGCCGCCATGTTGGTGCCCATCTGGATGGGCACCAACATGGCGTCCCATACAAATCTCTATAAATTTGGATGACACACTTCTGCGAATAGCACGCGAATTAAAAACAGCAGGGACCTGATTCTCGGCGAGGTTGTTTATATTGCAATCATCTATCATATCCCAGATTCTTGAATTTATTTATTGAACGGTTACGATTTTTAGTTTTGATCACATGACTGATGAAAACCGAGAATATCAAACTTTAGGAGGTTGTAAAAAAAAAAAAAAACCACATCTGGAAAATCGCAGACACCCTTTTTGGGGGTGATGTGTGAAAAAACATTTCCGATGTAAATCTCGCCAATCCGATAATTCACGCGCGGAAGCGAACCAATTTAAGCGAAGCAGTGTTTCTGGGGATTTCTTTTAATATCACTTCGTCATTGTCCTTTTAGAAATTTTTAAAGATATGATTGTATTCTATAACTATTCAGCTTTCAGAAAATGTATAGGTTGATGGGGTTTTCTTAGAAAGCGTCAGCGTAAGGGCGCGATTTCCAAACACTGTCAATCCACCTACCATGATACCTTCAGTCCCGAAAGTAGCGCCCCCTCCCTTGAAAGTTGGGACCAGAAGGTGACAAATGTCGATAAAGGTTTTTTATAGAACAGATAAAAGGCTTCAAGATGAATATTTACCTTCATCAAGAGGTAGTCCTGGCGATTTTTCGTCCCTCAGGGGACCCTTAGGGGGTGGCATTTTATGTCCCATTGTTCCTCGACTGTCACTCCAATGTTCGTCTGCAAGGAAAACCATTCATTTTCTTAATACGTTCGAGTCCTAGCTGGGGGCCTGGCCGGGAACATTGTGTTGTGTTTGTGGGAAAGACACTTTATCTTCACAGTGCCTCTCTCAACCCAGGTGTGTAAATGGGTACCGGCGAATTTAATGCTGGGGGTAACAACGCAATGGACTAGCATCCCATCCAGGAGGGGAGTAGAAATACTACAAGTCGCTACTACAGAAAGCGTAAGCGATTACCCACCGGTACAAAAGCAGCATAACAACACAAAAACCATATTCTGGAGGCAATGGATGAAATCAAAAGAACATGAGCATGCTGAAGCTTGCGATGCTAGTATAAGCTGATTTAAGTAAATTGTTCGTTGTAAAATGTTCTGCTTGAAATTGGGTAATATTTAGTTCCAAATGATATTTTAAAACTGGAAGATTATCTTTGATACGCACAGTAAATTAGCCTAGTGAAGATCAATGTTGCGGAAGCCGTCAAGTACTTATCGTAATTTCCTGTAATCTAAGAAGAATGTTGTACAAAATGACGAGAAAATCTTCTCAGCTATTTGCTATACACGAAAAAAATGGTACCCATGTGATTTGAAACTTCATCGGAAAAATTAGCTTTGAAGCTTTTTAGATGAAGATCTTGTAATCTAGTTAATCTGTCAATGTCTCCGAAATGTAGACAAAGAAATCCAAGTAAATTACAGTACAGCGCACGAAAACGCACATGTCTCGAATCAGAGGAAATAATAGGCCAATTTCTAACTTGGCTCCGAGGCTTACTGGAATGAAACACAAGACATCCACTGTTTATTATTAATCCCTCGACCTCGATTTGGTTTCTTTTGTTTTATCCCCGTAAGCCTCCGCCCTGGTAGCCAAGTTAATTAAAATTCAATATATCGAAGTTGGCGAATCGTGAAATAAAGGTGGGAACAAGGCATAAAGCACGGGAGTCAAGGTGGTAATGAGACGCTTTCCATTCCATTTGATCTGAACTATTTTGATTCGTCCTTGTTATCTGCGCCTCTTTTGTTCTTCCGGCTGGGAGCAATTGGCCAATTATAAAGAACCTTGTAAATGGCGAAGTCCGCCCCTTCCATTCGACCAGAAATTCCGGTTTCAATTACTGGGAGTTTCCAGTGGCGACTGGAACAACATTTTTTCGTTAAAGAGGAAACCCTCACTGATTGCCCTGTTTTAATCTATGTAGGCGAGCTCTGGAAAGAGAGTTCTGTCCTTTTTACTGTTAACATGAACGACATGGACAACTAAGTTTGCAAACAACGCCGGATTTTTATCCTAGAAGTTCTCTAATACTTTAATGTCAACTGCAGTTCGGCTCAGTTAAGACCTGCTAACTTGTTTTGAAGGAAGTTGTAGAAAATCGTGCTTGCTGTTGCGGACGTTAAGAGCGCTAGTATAACAAGCAGTATAGCAGTTAGCATTGCGCTTGGGAAAAATTTTCTCAGTAAGACATGATCTTTTTTACTTGTTTTTAGTTCAACCGCCAGCTTCGAAGAACGCGTTCAACTAATGCTCTTACCCACGAAATATAATGCCGTCAAGGAACGAAGCTATCAAAATTAAAATCAGCGTACACACTATCCTCTATTTGCCTAGATTATCAGCGGGTACTGAGCTTGTTTGAAATTTGCTGCCATTAGTCCTAAAAGCCCCATTGGGGAGTGGCCAGTTCAGATATTTAAGTATCATTTGTTTTTATTCATAGATTAGGAAAAGACAATTTGCGAGTTTCTTTTTGTGAAACGAATAAAATGACCCACAGGATAAACGAAAAAAAAATGAAGCAAACTTTAAAGCATACGCTTTTTGTACACGTACTCCAGTGATAGTAATTTTTGTATATTTGCAAAATAACTATTTCTTTAATGTGCTACCTTGATCGTACCTTGATTTATTTCAAATGTTTTCTTCTTCTCTTCAGCCCCTTAAATGAAAAAGCAAGATGCAAGTGTTTTTAAAAGAGATTTTCTTCTCGACTGAAAGCAATAATCACAAAGCTTTTCCGTTCTGCAGCAGGTATTTCAGGCGGTCTCACCCTTCAGATCAGCTGCAACTGGTTCTACATCTGCTGTGAAGAAAGGCTCCTCCGGAGGCTTGAGATGTCCTCGGCTAATGATATGATGCCGACCTACTGACAAATCAAAATCGTAACTACACTGACCAACATTGCTAAAGCTCTCGGGATTAATGGTTCAAAGTTCCTTTCTTACACTTGTAGAGAAACAGACAACGTTGCCTGGCGTCGCTCACTCCTTCAAAAAGAAACACTGCATTCACAGAAGTACCCAATATATTTATACAAGAAACAGATGATTTCTACCCGAAAATATAGCCCGCCCAAACCGGCCGAGAAGTTATATTGACTGCACTGTAGCGCCAACAAACTGAATAATTTATTACACTCTACTTATTCAGCTAAATGGCATTGAAAGAGATCACAAGATGGCTGGGACGATATTCTTGTCTTCATTTTCTTCCGTGAAACCAAACAATGTTACTACAGTGCAGTAACACACTGAAAAGTCGTGGATCACATTCTTGAATTTTCGTGTTTAGTAGTTTGATCAAGTGCGCAATAGATTCACTAAGAAATATTCTACTCCTCAATGACGGGCTTAAAGTCTGGCAATGATGACTTTCTAAATAGGCTTCGCAGCTTCGTATAAAAGAAAACAAAATCATATACCAGCTATTAACTGAAGTTAACTACAACTCATAACATTCTGCTTTATCTTTTCAGTTGTGAAATGATGAAATAATACTCTGGAAAGTCATGTTTTTACTTCGCATGTTCAACTGATCTGCCTCGTACATTATATATATAATTGAAAGGTGCGTATCGAAACGGAGTAATCATCTGTAACTTACCTTCGTTTGCCCTCAGTGACGCTACAAGAACCACACAAACCTGAGTGACAGCAAGAAAGTTCATCATGCGGATTGTTCGGTAATCCTCGAGAAAACCGCAACGAGAAAGGTCGAGTCTCTTATGTCAGACAGATCGCTTTCAAAGCGTCCTCGCGATCTGCTGCTTATGAATCATTGGTTCACCAATCAATTCATTAAAAGAGAGTTCGCCGCTTATCTGCGAACAGCAAAACAAATGTCTTCCTGTCAGTTGATTCACGCCTATTTGTTCGTTGAAACCGTCGTTGTACTAAATTTCCATTCACGTTTGATCGCTGTCTATGATTATCCAGGTTTCACCGGTAGAAGGAGGAAGTAGGTTGAGGCAGCCAAACTGATGAACCAGGGAATAAAAATATAATATCGTGTGCGGCAGCTGCTTTTTTTCTAAATTAAAAAAGCTATTTCGATATGCAAAATACGTTCGATTATCAACAAAAGGCGTAATGTATGCTCAACATTCACTTTTCGTTTGGCCGAGACATGCAGATGTTTACTGAACTCAC
>OZ026599.1:9100329-9112829 GCA_964020085.1 Micromussa lordhowensis
CTGCAGTTATCGTAAAAAACCTATTTATGCATTCGCCATTGGCCAATCAGAAACAACATATTTTGTTGAGTGTATAATAAGCTATGTTATAACATTGTCTTGTATTACGGGCAATTACGTTGCATTAGTTCTGTTCAGCATATTCTCTGTTTTGCAGTCTACATACGAAATCGATCACAGACTGCATCTGTGTAAGCTTGTCTTTGCTTACAAAAGCCCTTTTTGTAAAAGTACTTCTTTACGCCTGGATGGAATTTCTGGGTAGGAGAGTGGTGATATGGTATGTAAACTAAAGGAATTTACAGCCTGGAGAGCTCGAATTAACAAACTATACTTTCTCCGAGTTACCTTTATCGTCAAACGGCTGATTGTCCTGAAGTTCTTCAGCTGCAGAAAACCTGTGATCTACTCCTAAATAACAATAGAAATTCATTATGATTTCAGGTCTTCGCAATTTTAGAAGCAAATTAAGCCTCGATTTGTACACTGCTTTAAATGTTTTTGAAATCGTCGCATCAGCCCCTAGCCTCCCCCCATCTTCCTTCAATGCGCAATACGTCATCTGGCAAGGAATTTAAGAAGAGTTTTAAGATGGTAAGGAAGCCTACTGATACACGAGGCACGAGATACATTAGAACTTTCTTGGCGAACCAAAAGTAAATGGGAATTGGGGCTTGAAACATTAACCGGGACTAACACTAAGTTAAAAAATATACCTGGTAAAGTTTTGCCTTTTCCTTGATGTAATTCCCTCACACCTTCACTGCTACTCCCCGCTGAGCCACTGTCGCTCTCATGATCACTGGCACTACTACCATCTGAACTCTCATCTTCACTGCTCCAGCTGCCTTTACGTGAATCTCCTACATCTCGTTGCAACTCATCACTGCCTGCAGCAAGTTGAAGGGGACTTGCGTCCACAGGCTCGTCAGCAGTATTCAGTACACTGGTATGCGTGTTCAGAGCGCTAGTGAACTTCCGGCCAGGTGAGTCAGCAAGGCTTAGGTCAGATGTGTTGAGTCTTGATGGACCTTTCACTTGTGATTGGTCTGTTGCTATACAATGTTAACAATACTCAGAATCTTTGTATTGAATCAACAGGATACGATCAGGCTGAAAATTAACTGTTTACTGGAGAAAGTAATCAAATGATCCTCATCAAAGCATTAAAGTGCCTATATCACCAAAATTTTTATTTTCCCATCTGATTCTATGTTTCATGCCATGAACTTCTGCGAAAAAAATTTTCGATTTGGAAAAAAAGCGATCTTTTAATGAAGTTTTAAAAACCTGAAAATCCTATTTTCTTGCGGTCGACCCGTGCCGCTGATCACAGCATCGACATGCTCAGAATTGTGACGTAGATTCAGGAACGTGTGAGTTCAGGCTTGACTTATCCCACTTGTTTTACCTCTGTAAATTTAGCTTCGTAGTCCATTCAAAATGCTCCTTTCCAGCATTTTGTATGAGCTACTAACTTACATTTACAGAGGTAAAACAAGCGAGATGAGTCAAGCCTGAAGTCACGTGTTCCTTAATCTACGTCACAACTCATTCAAAACGAAGGGAAGACTGGTGCGAATGGTGGACCAAAATGGCGGCAAATTTGAACGATTTTAAAACTTCTAAAAAAGATTGCATTTTATCCAAATCGAATTTTTCTTTCGCAGAAGTTCATAGGGTGATATATAGAATCAGATAAGAAAATAAAAAATTTGACGATATGGGCACTTTAACCAACTTAAGGACCAAAACACCCCGGCTTTGTAGGTTTATAAACGAGCTGGAAAAATATGTACAAAAGGAAGGCAATACTATAAGGAAACTTATTTCAACTCACATATGGTAACATCTAAAGATAACGAGTTCATGTTACGCTTGTGTCCACTACGACTTGCTGTACGTTAGTACAACCGTAGCTAACCGTCTAATAACATTACCTTTGTCCTGTGGTGCACTTAGCATGTATGGCAATCATTTGTTTATAAGTAAGCTCGTACAAAATTACAAAATCTGTCCCACTAGAATTTGTTAATTAACAACTGGTTCATGCTTTAGCGTGCACTATCGAGTTATGGAGCACGCGGGAAGTTTGGAGAGCACGAAAGAAGCGTAAGAGTTGCCCGAGGCGATAGCCGAGGGCAACTCTAGCTTCTTGAGTGCTCTCCAAACTTCCCACGTGTATAAAGGGGAATCAGGGTCAATATTCGGTTTCTAAACAGCCGAGGCACACGCAAGGGCCATCACAGCTAAACTCTATTAGGCACGACATAACAAAGACAGGCACAGCCCAACACGGACAGGCACAACGTAACAAAGACAGGCACAGCCCAACACGGACAGGCACAGCGTAACAAAGACAGGCACAGCCCAACACGGACAGGCACAACGTAACAAAGACAGGCACAGCCCAACACGGACAGGCACAGCGTAACAAAGACAGGCACAGCCCAACACGGACAGGCACAACGTAACTAAGACAGGCACAGCTTATTCCGCGGAAGACTGGTAACCAAGTTGTCTTACATGTAAAGATGGCGGCAAGATTGAGGTAAGACAGGTAAGACATGAAGACAAACGTCCTTAGCATTCAGGCCAGGTGATATGAGCCGTTTTTCAAAAATGTTTAGTGATTTATTCACTACGAGCTAGCGTTTGATAAGAAATGCCGTTTTAGGGCGACATGAGCCGTTCTTCAATTGTTCAGTGATTTATTCGTGATTTATTCAGTATGCATTTGCCGAACAATGTTATTAATACAATGCACAATACAATAACCTTTATTTCATCTCGAATTAAGCTTAACTAGCTATGAGCTTGGCGTTATACATATGCTCTCTGCCCCTGTTTAGGATAGGATGGAAACGGTTCTCGACCACGCACGGAGGACATTTCAAGAAATTTTCAGATATGTAAACAACGGTGACCTTAGTGAAGAATCTGTGGACTATCTACGTTATAAAAGCGAGGTAGCCCTCAACATCCTTCAAATGTCATGCCTTGTTTACAATATCCCATCTTCTCTTATTGATCAAGCACAAGACATTTATGTTACTCTGGAAGAAGCCTGGAAAGAATTTCAGTGTGGTACTTCTAGCAATACGGTACGGTTGGAGCATGTCTTTTCTGGTTCTCCCGGGCGACCAGCTTTTCATATTCCTAAGGAAGTTCTTGAAATGTTTGTCGAAAACAAGTTTAGCATCAATGCCATGGCAAGAATGTTGGAAGTAAGCGAGTCTACTGTGAAGAGGCGACTGTGCAGTTTTGGGATATCAATTTCTTCAAAATATGCTGACTGGAGTATTTGCAAAACAATAGTGTCTAATTCTTCTTCACTTAAATCAACATATTTTGAAGAAATTGATATCCCAAACCATTTCCATCCTATCCTAAACAGGGGCAGAGAGCATATGTATAACGCCAAGCTCATAGCTAGTTAAGCTTAATTCGAGATGAAATAAAGGTTATTGTATTGTACATTGTATTAATAACATTGTTCGGCAAATGCATACTGAATAAATCACGAATAAATCACTGAACAATTGAAGAACGGCTCATGTCGCCCTAAAACGGCATTTCTTATCAAACGCTAGCTCGTAGTGAATAAATCACTAAACATTTTTGAAAAACGGCTCATATCACCTGGCCTGAATGCTAAGGACGTTTGTCTTCATGTCTTACCTGTCTTACCTCAATCTTGCCGCCATCTTTACATGTAAGACAACTTGGTTACCAGTCTTCCGCGGAATAAGCTGTGCCTGTCTTAGTTACGTTGTGCCTGTCCGTGTTGGGCTGTGCCTGTCTTTGTTACGCTGTGCCTGTCCGTGTTGGGCTGTGCCTGTCTTTGTTACGCTGTGCCTGTCCGTGTTGGGCTGTGCCTGTCTTTGTTACGCTGTGCCTGTCCGTGTTGGGCTGTGCCTGTCTTTGTTACGCTGTGCCTGTCCGTGTTGGGCTGTGCCTGTCTTTGTTACGCTGTGCCTGTCCGTGTTGGGCTGTGCCTGTCTTTGTTACGCTGTGCCTGTCCGTGTTGGGCTGTGCCTGTCTTTGTTACGCTGTGCCTGTCCGTGTTGGGCTGTGCCTGTCTTTGTTACGTTGTGCCTGTCCGTGTTGGACTGTGCCTGTCTTTGTTATGTCGTGCCTAATAGAGTTTAGCTGTGATGGCCCTTGCGTGTGCCTCGGCTGTTTAGAAACCGAATATTGACCCTGATTCCCCTTTATACACGTGCTCCATAACTCGATAGTGCACAGCTTAAAGCATAACCAATTGTTTTATAACATAGCCAGTGGAATTGTACATCAAATCCGACGCGAAAAACGAAGTGATTGTTGCATTTCACCCTCGGACTGTGAAGCGAATCGCG
The DNA here is from genome assembly GCA_964020085.1 of Micromussa lordhowensis. NCBI lineage: Eukaryota > Metazoa > Cnidaria > Anthozoa > Scleractinia > Lobophylliidae > Micromussa > Micromussa lordhowensis. Next base: position 9,104,691 of record OZ026599.1, read on the forward strand.
ACGGCGCTGATGCCGAGTCTCCTTTTCCGCTGTTTTTCTCTTTTTCTGCTTCATTTAAGAACTCTAGCTCAAGAGAAAAGGTCGCAAAATTGTCTTCGTTTCGGGACTGGTGGGCCGAGCCTCTGTTTGTATCCATTCTATTGTCACGAAATATAATGATATTTTTCCCCGTGCTAACAATGGTCGCTCGCGCGAAAAAAAATTCTGGCGAAGCGATTTGCTCACGCTATCAGCGTGCACTATCGGGATTTTGAGCACGCTTACGTATATTGAATTTCATTGCGCGGCTCTGCTAGCTATGTTATAAAATAAAACATACCGCTTTCAGCTGGTGAGAATGACGTCGACAGTTGTGCAGGGTGGGTCGACGGGATGGAAACCGGAGCAGGATCAACAGTAGTGTCTTCTTGTGGTTGAATAGACATTGGTAGGGAGGGCGGGGCTGATGTCTCTTTGTTCTTCTGTTGGAAAAGACGTTGAATGCAACAAAGTTTCAGTGCCGCTCATAATTAAGTCATGATTTAAACATACAATCAATGGACCTGACACTAGCAAACTTCCTCATTCTCACAGCAAAATAATCAAATGTCATGTTTTTTTTAATTCTAGTGGTGTACAGCGAATAGATATCCTACCGGTTGTCTTGTCACTTTGGGTTTCTGCATCTTCTTAGCTCGTGCAGCTGCTGCGCTGGCTTGATGGATTTTTTCTGGAAAAATATCAAAATCATCTTTTATACACCGAACATTACAGCCTTATTTTATCTAATATCTATTATATGTCATACGCTTTTACACAACTATACATAAGCCATGTTACAGTTGTGTGCTCAGTTATCTGGCATGAGGCATGAGTCACCTCACTTTGATACCAACCTCTCGGCTTTTCTCATTTAAATGCAAACCAGTTAGCATTAGAGCAACTTGATTTACACAACAAAAGCATCGAGGTCTGTATCAAAGGAATAAAGGGGGCAAGTTTCTAAAGAAACTGTGGTGCTGCGTCGGTGGGAGTATTACAAGATAATGTGGTTTTATCAACTGGGTTGATAATGTGAATTGTCCACCGTAAAGAGATTCGAAAGCTGACGTTTCGAGCGTTAGCCCTTCGTCGGAGCGAATCCAAATCAAAGGAATCAAAGGAAGGTCACCTTCTAGCCTCGCTACCATTACAAGGCCAGGCCACTGAGCTGCTAACTGTAAAATGGTCTATTGCAATTTGAAATAATTAAGACATGGTAAAATACACAAAACGAGAAGGATTTGGCCTACAAATTAAGGATTGTCCTTAATTTCAGTGGTGGCACGGCAAGAACCATCAAATTAAGGCGTGGAAATACTTTATCAATTTACCAAATTCTTCCTCGGAGCGGTTCCGGTGAAGGTATATCCAGACCTTCCTGTTACTATCGTATTTAACACATGGATCACGTTCATAGTGAAGCCTGTCTAAAGCACCGCTGACCACTGTATGAATCTGCTCACAAAAACACATTTTGAATTAGAAATCTAACAACAACGTGAATTATATCATAGCATATTAGCACGAAGAGTTAAAATCGTACTAGTGGTTACCACATCATAAGTGGAATGGCGCATTTTAAACTAGCGCAAGACAACATCATGGAATAAATACCCGAGTATTCACTAGGGGATAATTGGTTCTGATAAATTTGTTTCACCACCGCACATAGGTTAGGGACAACTCGCAGAAGTACACAACACTTTTTTCAAAATCCTCTGGTAATAAGTAATAGTCATTGTTCGCAACTCATTATGTTTTTTAATACCAGGACAAGAAGCAGTCATCAACTGTCCATTTCGAGCCATTCCTTTTCCTTTTAAGCCTGAAAAAGGTGATTTCCTTTTCACGGCTATGCTGGGAACGTAAAACAAGGTAGGATAGCTTTACAGCTCATTTACTACACCGCATATTAATCTATAAACGGACTCAAATTTAACATCTCCTAGGCGTTCCTGACTTCTCACCACAAGATTAGTATGTCTGTCTGAGGTAGCCTCTTCCTGGCGATCAGTCAGTTGGGGCGCAGCCGCGCAGCGTTAAAAATGGCGAGCGTAAAAACGAAAGAAAGGCTTGGTGCGAGGAGGAAGCAGAGGAAAACACAGAACGATCTTCTGATTGGTTAAACTTCCTGTTCACTAACAATGAGCAATAAAAATGTCAAAATACCAACCTGCGCGTCAGATGAGTTGGGATTGAGAAATTGAGAGTCCTTTAACAGCTCACATACCTACAAAGATAGTCACATGACTAAGCCCAACAACAATAGAAACGTGTGACTGAGTTAAGCGTGGGCCGCGATGGAGTCAGGAGAAATTCGGTTAGTGATAAATCTTATGAATTCCGAAAAACCACGCCTCAAATGGGCTGTTCACAAGTGTGTCCCTATAGACATTAGCGTGGGGAAATTTCGTTGGGACATTCAATAACGCTCATTGTGACTAGAAAACTTTTCCTGCAATAAGAAAGAGACCTAACATGAGTTCAATGTGCATTACACCAATTAAAGGGACATCGCACACTTGATTTAACAGGTTCTCCCGCATTTAGGACAAAACAACCAAAACTAAAGTGTAACTTTGCTAACTATGATCATACCTCACTTTCAAACGAAATTTTCATAACTAGAATGATTGGTAAAGGTAAGTGCCTCGTTTCCCCTTGTGATTTCAGTTTTTATGCCATGTTGGTCCCGAGGTCATTCATTTTGCGGCGTAACAGCACGCATCCAAATTTCTCTACCGTTCACACATCTGTATACATTCAAACCTCTATTAGTGGTCACCCTCAGGAAATGACCAGCAGACCGCTTAGTAGGGGTTGACCGCCGAAAGGAGGTGATCAAAATTTAGCGCGTTATGGGGCAAAAGACTGAACAAAAAAACAAAAAGCAACCACGCAATCAACATTTACTGTTCGAAACAACTGTAACACGACAAATATGTGGTTGCATGTTCTAAATAGTTTTTTCCTTCTAAATATTTTTTCCCTTCTAAATATTTGTTTCCTTCAGTTTGAGTGGCATGTCTGTGAACTAGCTTGGTGTAGTTAAGAACATGACCACTACAAACATACATTTGGCATTTTTTTTTTACATTTGACATGTTCTACGAAGTCCACGCAGTAAGGCAAGCGTCGAAAGTCTTTGCCTTAAAGCGGATCATTGACAGTTTAGCCATCTCATTTAATGTGAGGTTAAAAAACAAGTTGTGATCGTCTGTGATTTGGGGTTGCGTAACTTAATTTGGTGAAACATGTCACTGACTTTGTTCAGTTCCAGCGAAACTAAGTTCCTTGTGACCATAAAACAGCTCCGGTTGACCACCTTATGTAACAAGGTGACCGTCTAAAAGCGGCGTGACCGCATCCGCATTAAGGTGACGCTTAATATACAGTAAATATGTGCAGCGAATTTCGGGAATTTGAATAGTGAGCTCTTAATAGGGGTGACCGCTTAACAGAGGGCCGCTTAAAAGAGGTTTTACAAAATCCAATCTACATTTCAAAAACTCAAGAGATGAATTTGATTGCATCTCCAAATGAAATTCAAGTTATCTGTCAAACAGTCCCCTTGAAGTATCAATAAAACCATATTTTACTGTACTAGACTGCAACAAGACAGTTGCAGTTTGATTATCTACGGTGTAATGTATCAGTTTTACTACAGTATTTATATTACAGGGAATGCAATGCTACACGAAAACGTTTTGAAAAACGTTGATATACCTCAGCCCTAGTCCCCTCTCCGTTAGGCAGTCTGGAGGCGGCATCTCTAACCAGTGTCAGTATAGTGACGTATGGCGGTCGTAACGAGATCAACAGCGAGTGTTCACGAGCCTTGTTGAGATTGGTATCTTTACTGAAAACACCCTAAAGAAACAATTAAAAACAAATGAACATACACGGTGGGACATGTTGCAAGAAGGGACAAAATCACATGTGCATAACACAACGTAGCTGTGAAAAGATGCAGTGGCAATGTAATCTGTACATGCCACTGCAACATGTCCCTTTCTACAATGTCAGCTCAAAAACACTTTGAGTGTGTTAAGCTAAACCTCTTTTTACTCATAAGGCGGACTAATCAGTTCTTATCACAGAGTAAAACCCGCAGAAAAGTCTCTCGTGTTGTTGTATAGTTTGTGGTTTACAGGTCATTAATCCAATCACAGTGTCTTTTAATGAATATTTCCTGATTTCCCACCGATATATACTTTGCCCTGTTATCGTCAAAACCATCCTATCACACATGGATTCAGGTTGAAGTACAACTCAGCTTTCAAACCTATAGTAGTGTACATGCTCAAGATATCAAATGCCACACTAATATCGACGACTCCTACAACATTCACAACCTGTTGAAATGATCTTGATCCTGACTTTTTTCTATCACACACGCCACAAACACTGTGACACTCAATAGAGGTGAGCAACGTATTTATAACAATGACTGTGATGTACCTTAACAGGGCCAACGACAGACTCAAAGCCATGCATTCGGAAGGTAAACGCTTTGTGTGGATTGGCATACCGTTTGTTTTCCTGTTAGTTTATCACACAACATAGTTTAGTACTCGCACTGGAAAAAACGCTCAGTTATAAATTGTCCCCAATTAGTACGAAGACTATCTGCTCTTTACTTTACTGACAATAAAATACTAAATAATAAACAAAATACTATTTTCACAACATCGTGGTCACACTACCATCATCATCATCGTCAACGTCATCATCATCACCATCGTCGTTGTCGTCGTCAATGTTATCGGAATCATCGTCATCAACATCATTATTGCAAAACAATAAGTTTTTAAGTGAGTTTAGAGATATTTGCAATCTTATAACAGCCAAACACTGAGCACTACATTCCTGAAGCTACTAATTAACAATTAGATTATTCGCTCTCGATGTCTATGAGGTGATGGGTGATGAGGCCGAAATTTTCTTCAAATAACCATTTCCAATCATTTCTGTACTTTGTAGTAAACTTCACATTATAGAAAATCGCGAGAACTGAATTGTCATTTGAATTTTGCAGTTCAGTTCAAGCAGTTATCAATTTTCCCTTCAACACTCTCCAGAAACCATGAATGTCCTTCCCTAAGTATTGTCTGGAATAAAATTATTCATTTGTGTCAAAATGATCCCCCGAAACTTACGAAAAGTGAGAAAACGCCGTCATTTCATATACGACCTGCAGTGACTACATACTAATTAAACAGAATGTTTCTGTCGAGACACTATCGGCTGACAGTTGCCCCGTGGAATTTGAGGGCAAAAATCCTCATCATAGTTCCGAGACATAAACACTCTCTTGTCTTTATTGTTTACCACTAAATTTTCTTCCACGCGCCAATTCAAAAATCATTTTGAGTTATCTTTAACCTTTCTAGATGAAAGCCGTGAAAGCCATATGTAAAATTTGAAAAAGAAAACAGACAAACTGCGTCTTTCATTTTTTTTTCTAAAACACGCTTCTTTACAGAAACGTTTTCACGGACGAGTACTATCCATTCGGGTATTTTCCTCGGACGGGCACTATGGACTGCTAGTCTCTCTCTCCGCCGATGAACACTACCGCGTCACGTGATCAATTTCAACCAACTAGACTTGTGAACTATACTGGTTGATAGTTAACAACTATTCACCGAAGTGGAGGTGGCTGACACCGACACTGCCACCGACACTGTTTATACTAAAATAGTGAGATAATAGACACCAAAAACAAATTAATTTGGATGATTTCTTCACTTTTCACGGATGCAAACCGGACGCCATTTTCTCTCGAGTTGCTCGGAGGTAAATAGCACAGGATATCCGGAGTTTGACGAGCCAATCAGCGCGCGCCATCAACGCTATCCACTGTTTGAGTATATACTAATGTGCAATAGCTCAGCCAATCAGATTGAAGCATTTACATTAGTATACTAGTAGTCATTGTTAGCAGAAACAAACTCTTCTAGTAGTCTAATGCAAAAGTTTCAAATCATTGGCTGAGCTACCTGTCATCATTATTAGCGTGCAGTGTCTGTAGGTTTTCTTTTCATCAAAGTTCGTGAGAAAGATCTAGAAAGATAACTGGATAACTCAATTCAGAGAAGACTGAAAGAAACACACTCAACAAAGGGACAGCAAATAACAGCTTTTTACCTGGTCCCTGAAAGCTGCTCTCTCATCTTCTGTGCTTGGCCTGACAACAAAATCTGTTTTACTGTATGAAAAGACACACTGCAGTTTAAAACCAATTATTACATGACTGGTAAAATTACTTCATTGGGATTGGCTGAGTGCAGGCCAATTTATCGTTAATTTTGCACTACATTCCAAATGAACGCGCAAGCTTTCGTGATTTTCCCAGTCATATAATAATGAGTATGAAAGCTCAAGCAATTAAGGATTTACACTACTCGTGATAATTGAAAATTCTTTCAAATTGCACTCGCCCAAAGGCAAGTGTAATTCTGAGAGAATTTTCAAATATCACTCGCAGTGTAAGTCCTTAATTGCCTACGATTACCGAAACTAACACGTAGAACATGTAAACAGCTGGTGTTTAACCTCTTCCATGTTCCCTTGAGACGGAAAACAACATTAACTAAACAGCAACAGCAGCCACAGAATTTTTAAACACATTTAACGTCAAATATAATATGGACAGAATCTTAGACCTGAAGTAAAATTACGCCCTTAATGTTCGCTTTAGATTAAAATGACTATTCATAAGGCTAACGACTATAATAAATACTTGCACTCAAAACACACTTTTATTGCGTTTTAGCTTATATAATGTGCCTTGAGTGCGTTTGTGTCTTTCTAAACAGTCTGAAAAAGCAAGTTGTTGTGTGTAAACCTTTAACACATGTTTCTTACGTACACGCGTGGGACTGGTGTGGACGACGAGTCAGCTTCAGCAGCCTGTAACGAATCCCAAACAAATATTACAAACAACTCATCATGGCAATCACAGAATCTGTATTGAAATCGGTGGGACACCAGGAGGTCACTACAGTGTCATGCAACTAGCTACTGTACGTTTATTGCAGTAATTGCTACTCATACTGAAGACATTTGGCAAACAATAAATTGTTGCACTGAATATAAACTAAATTCAAATACTTATACAATCTTTCAATTTTATTTGATTTCTTAATTTTGAAACCGCTTCTTTAATTACAAATCCATTGTTTTGTCTGCTTCATTTTAGGGATCACGTTTTCACTCAGAGTACAGAATTTTTTTTTCTCCACGCACCACCCCAACATACCCGCAGACAAAACGGTAAGAAAATGATAGTGGAATTGTTAGCATGAAGAATACCATAAGTGATAACTTATTTGAAAACATAGTAATAGAGGATCATTGGAATATTTCACGGCGACGCGAACGTTATTTTCGCGGGGTAAAAACAATATCAAACAATGTCAAGCCAGTGAGTAATTTTCTTTTTTATATATAGACAAACTGACTGTCAAAAGCCGGAAATGACGTCATTAATATCCCACTAGTGAGGATATGGAAACACGCCACTCGAGTCTGTAGTTTCGTATGAATTCTATCTCGTCATAACTGCCCCAGGAATAACATGAGATAGCTAGACGCATGCGCATAACCAGTGCTTTTCGCGCGCAAATCAGTTAAGCACGGCGATTGTTTACGCGAAGAAAATCCTCTATGTCTCCCTTCAAGTTTGTTAATATCGGGTCGGAAAGAAGATCAACCCAATGTTCAGTGCACCAACGATGCCGTGGATCAATCTTCACAGAACAACATGGTCGTGATCCTCAAAGGTCTTAACGACACTTTGACACAATTGACCAAAGCTTCAGAAACGCAGACTGCGACACTCGCCGGTCTTAAAGACGACATCTCCCTCGTCATGAATTAGACAAGGAGGAAGAAAAGGAAGAATCAAACACGAGCAATACACGATTACATTTTTCCGTCATGTTAAATAATGTGCTTGACCCTGGCAACTCTCAAGTGGCGAAGAAATCTGCTTGCTCTGACTTAGAGACGCAGAATGATGTCCTGGAAAGCCTGACTCAGACTTTTGTACAGGCCAAGGATTAATCCCCTGCCATTGCGGAGAATTTTGCCAGCCTAATTGATTGTATGGCT
>OZ026599.1:9117829-9122829 GCA_964020085.1 Micromussa lordhowensis
GTTTAATCCGCCTTATTTTTTTCGGTAGGACTACTGCTGTTACAAACGCCAATGGACCCAGAGAAAAGGGGGGAAATAACAAGAGAACAGTGTGATTGTCATTTGCAAAAAAGTGAAGACGGTGGAAAATGTCCTGTGATGGATGAGGCATAAGCAGAACCTTTGCACTGTTCACTTTTTTCTTTGTCATTAAACCTCCCTAACTAGACTTCACACTTAATTTAGTCGGAGAGGCACAGAGGTAGAAGAACTTCATAATAAACAGCACTCTCAATGAGGTACTACAGCTTACCTTCTTGCTTGTAAGTTGGCCTTTGGTTTGTAGCCAGTTATCACATAATGGCTCTAATTGTTCATCTGAGTCTCTGTTGGAACCTAAAAACCCAATATATTTATTTACATTTAAACACGTTTTTAGCCTTTCCAGTTAACAAATTCTTTTTACTGTAGCAGGATGTTTTTTATTCGAATAAGATTACATTTAGTTAAACATTTAGTTAAACATCTAATTAAGAACCTGATTTGTCGGGTGATAAATCAAGTATTTGTAAAGGTAATCATATGAACGCGAGTGCACTTTACACTATTCGACTTATACTACGTGTGATATTTGAAAATTCTCACAAAATTGCACAAACCTTTAGGCGAGTGCAATTTGAAAGAATTTTCAAGTATCACGAGTAGTGTAAATCCTTAATTGATTGAGCTTTTATATGATTGGTCATTTATTACATGACTGAGAAAATTGTGAACACAAGCACATTAATTTGCACTGCAGTGCAAATTTAAGAATTGATGATAAATTGGCCTGCTCTCAGCCAATCACAATGAAGTAATTTTCTCAGTCATTTAATTAACAAGTATCCTTAGAAATCGAGGTGAATAGTGGCAGAATATTTACTGAGCCATGATGCAGCAAGGTAAATATTCTGCACTATTCATCAAGATTGAAAAAAGTATAACAGTTGAAAAAAAAAAACATTAAAAGTGGATTTAATTGACCTCTCAATTCATGCATGGAAAACATACAAGTGGCACTTAGCATGCGGGAAACTATTTAAAGAATTTTTAAACATGGCAAATCTTGTTAACCTTTGTCAAAATAATGGTGACAATCTTGTGAAATGTTCCCTTATTATCAAATCAGCCATCTAAATGGAAGTCTGCTTGCAAAACAATTTCACCATTCAATCAAAGTTTCATTTTCACTTAAAATGAAAATTGAAATACATGTTGGGGAAGGATCAACCTGAAATTATATCATGTACACAGGAATGTGGTGAAAAGTGGACATTTCTTGTACAAAGACATTCTCCTGAATAGTTGTGGTCAGACGCTTTGTTGAATAGCACTTGATGTTTCCACCAATGAATCAGAGATGAACCCAGCAGCATTTCAGCTAATGCTGGGAAAAGAGCAACTTGGCGGTCGGGTTTGCTCAGTTTGATGAAATATGTGATTGCTAAGGATATGTCCTGAAACTGCTTGAAAGTTGAACGCCACGACGTCTTTTCTATCCTTTGAAAACTTTCAGGCCAAATTTCACAGCCTTCTTTGCACTTTTCGGTACAGCATCTTCTTGTATTCTCAGGATTTCCGATTCTTTCTTTTTCGAATTTTTGTGGGTATGCTTTTCAAAATCCAAACAGATAGGTTTTGCAATTTGTTTGTATTAACTTATTCATGTTGTTACCATTAAAAAGTTATTGAGTCTCTTGGAAGCAAGACAGCCACCTACACCTGTAACTTGGAGCTGAAATGTTTTAGAATCTTTAAGGAGGAGAACTTCAGTTGGCACTGAATAGCATCCCCAATGAATTCAAAACAGTGCACTTTTTTGGGTGCTGGTTTGAAAACTACACAATAGTCATTCAGCAGTGATTGACTACTCAAATGTACACTTAACGGGAATAAAAGAACAGATATTCCTACCTATCCACTTCCACTGCTGTGGTCTTTCTTTGAAATCCACCAATGGAACAAAGGAGGCTGGAGCATCTAGATAGTGACGCAAATATTGTAAACAGAGATTTCCAAACACCAAGAAGAAATTAAAGTTAAGAGAAGACACCCAGAGGAGTATTTTTACAAACTTGGAGATTGTTTGGAAATGCAAAGAAACATTGTCTTATATGTTTGCAAAATCCTCCTAGACAAAACTTAGACTAAAAAGTAAATAGAGAAATCAAATTGTTGAAAAAAACCCTTTGCTAATTAAAAACCATAAGAACAGAAACCATGGTCATAGTTCTTTTCCTTGTTTAAACTAGGTAAATTATACATAAGTACCCTCTAGATTTACAATACCTCCTGAACTGCCAGAGAGAAACATGAGAGCAGAATCGACCAGTTTGACCCAGTCTGCCTCCTGTGTGCTCCACACACTTGCAACAAGTAATGGAGAGAGCTGCAGATGTGAGGAATATGAGTCATAAGTGTATCGCTAGATACCATCACTGTTAGAGATCATCCACTACTTAAAGGGCATTTGACACCCTTCTGCGCAAGTGCGGCAGTTTGATTTCTTATCCGACGGAACATTTTTCAAAGTTGATATTTGTGAGAAAAATCCTTCTCCATCGACCTTGCGAGGCGTGTGAAAATAGTAATACCGCTATTGGAGGACTGTTTATAGTCATCTATGAGAGATTTTAACGGCATATTTTGTGTTTTGAGTTGAATACCGTTGAGGATATCGCTGTCCTAGAGAGGGGGTTTTCGAAGCGGCTAGGGACGAAAATTTCGAAAGAAAAAAGAAATGGCAACGAAGAAAAGCATGACAGGTGGACGAACATCAGAAACTATATAGCTGCAGATGTGCATGCAAGTTGGAAGAAAGTAAAGTGCAGGGGGCTTCTATTCAACGGACATGGCCTTCACACAACATAAACACGATAAATATTCTTTACAAACAAAAGGTCAAAAGCCGGTGCATAAAGAGATTTTCGAAAGGCACGTGAAACTCCAAGCTGACTCGCGCCGAATTCGTAGCGCATGATAGTATTAGGAACTTTATTGGTTAAAAACAAATTGGTGTCAATCAAGACCACACATGCGCTTTATCGTGACAAAGGCCCTTTAACTCATGAATCATTAGGGCAGTTTTGAATAAGGTAAGTCAGTGGTAGCTGCTTTCAATAACCCTAATTCTGCAAAGAATTCTACTTTTAACATTCTAAATCAAAGTAGATTGACCCCTACTCCCTGAGAATAGTATCTTCCCAATGCCCTACAGAAGTATAATGCAACAAAACTTTTTCACTAGTATGTAGTTTTACAAGTCTCCTGCACCCCTTGTACTGAAATAACAGGGACATTAAAGAATCCACATGACTGTTCATACTGAGTCACAGGTTTGTTCGTACATACTCATAGGTTGGGTGGGTGGGTGAGATCTGGACTGATAGCCACTGTTAGGGCTTGCTTTACAGACTGACAGCTGATATCACCGCTGACTTGAATTGTACAGCACATTTGAACATGTATACACAAAACATGGAAAATGCACTACATGTATATAAATGGAAAACCATTTACATCTATCTATTAAGGGGTCCATTCTTTACTTGTATCAATAGCAAATATTACACAAACCTGCCATGTCTTTACAAGTTCTTTAATCTAAACAAAAATATACATTAAAAAAACGAATTGAAAGGACATATTTATTCACTATGCTGTTTCTTGACACATGATTTTATTTCAAAATTCTGATACAGGTATATGTGAGCGTTTAAGTCCATGAGCATTAATGATAGGTTTCAATGTATGACAATGTCATTGTGGAAAATGCATGTCTAATTTTGCAATAAGAAAAGTCTGCAATAGGCCAGCCAAGTAGCCTATTCTGTCGGTGCCTATACCAGAAGTATTTCTCTCCTTGGATGGAATGTTAGTCCATTTCAAGGTTACCCCTTCATAAATGTAGCTGCTACCCATTTACACACCTGAAAAAGAAAGCCATCTGAAAATAAAGTGACTCCTATCATGGCTCAAACCCCACCCAGTCTCCCAAACAATGTTTTTAAGCAATATACTATTAATATCAAATCCCTTGTACATCAAGTTTTAGTATATGCTTGAGTCTATAGCCAGGTATACATACAAAATGTGGAACCAAAAAACAAATGCTGGGGTTTAACCCTGCAATGGAGTAGCATCCCATCCAGGGGCACTAGAAATAGTTTTTTTTTTATTACTCCTAGTCACTTTATCCTACGCAAACTGGGTTAAGCTCTGACAGAACTGACCACTTGGTCAGATGCAAACTTACAAATGCCCCAAGTAAAAACAACAAATGTTCTCAGCCTAGCACTTTCTTTTGTCAAAGTTAGAGAGAATATTTTAATATGCTGTTAGTCTCTGTCAGTAAATCAAAGAGATTGGATAATGATTTATGAAAGCCTGAGAATGGAGTTTTTGTATTAATTAAATAATGCGAGTCCATTCATATTTCAAACATAGTCGTTCAAAATTATATCAAGTTGTACTGTCATTCTCCCTCTACTCCAGCCCCACTGAGTGACGAATGACGCCATTGTCAAACATCCAAACAGGAATGAGAAACATTAGCAGAAAGACAAAAATTCACCCCAGCTTGAACGAGCTCAGCAACGGCTTATTTGAAGGATAAGTTGGAACCAGCCATCGACTTGTGGCATTTTCGCACGACCTTTTGCGCAACTCTTTTTATCTGAGCCTGCTATTCTAACAACCCAGCATTTTTGTCAAAAGCAATATAAGGAATATATGTTTACTGAATTTACATCAGATGCCGATGTGGCACAGTGGATTAGATGATCGCCTGACAAGTGAGAGGTTGTGAGTTTGAGTCTGAGTGGCACAAAAAAGGATTTTTTTAAAAGTTTTTTTTTCCTTATTAACAGATATAAAAAAGTTCACCGAAACACAGCATTTGCCTTTCCGATGCTTAAAAAAAAAACATTTACCAAAACACAGCATTTGCTTTCAGATGAAATATCATATTAAGCACATCAATC
>OZ026599.1:9127829-9132829 GCA_964020085.1 Micromussa lordhowensis
TTTCAAACATGGTGGCTCCTAAAGGAGCTGTTTTTTGTTGTTGTTGACAGATCCCTCTAGGAATAGAAGGAATCTTCCAACGCCAACGGTAACAGCATCTTTGCGACACGGAGTCGTTTTACTAATGGCAACAGACCACCTAGCTGTCTTCAGCACTCCCGCTCGATGTAGCAAAATTGCGTGACTTTCAAGCCTTTTGAAGCCTACTGTGATCCGTGCACTGAGTGAGCTGAGAACAATCTGTTCCAACAAATCCTGAATGCTGGCATTAAGATTGGAGGCTTGGGGAAGACTGTGGAGATAGATGAATTGAAGTTTGGTGCCAAGAGAACATATAAGAGAGGGAGAGTCTCGGAAGGTCCGTGGGTGTTTGGAGTCGTGGAGCGAAGAAAAGTGCTGCTTTTCCGTGTTCCTGACCGAACTAGGGGGACACTTGTTCACCGTCTTATCACTACACATATCCGTCCTGAAACTGTCACCTACTCAGATCAATTCGCTCCGTACATACCACTAAACCAGCTAGGATACATCCATCTATCAGTGAATCACTCCAAGAACTTTGTTGATCCTGACAGTGGTGCACAAATCAATACCATTGAAGGCATGTGGGTTTTGGTCAAGAAGAAGTTGAAGTTGATGTCCGGTACCCTGTACGAATACATACCTAGCTACTTGGATGAGTTCACCTGGTTCCAGAACTTCGGAAAAAATGAGCATTCAAGCAGTTGCTGGGAGACATCGCTAAACAGTTTCCACTGCAGTAAAACTGCAAAAAAATGGCTCCTTTAGGAGCCACCACATATTAAAAAGTCAATGATCAATAAAGAGTTTTAACATAAATAAACATGTGATCAATATGTTGGCCGACTCAATGAATAAGGAGTTTTAAGTTCCGAATCTTGTAATGAAAATTAGTAAACATGAGATCAATATGTCGGCGACTCCCTTTGGTAACCGACCCTTGAAGAAACATTGAGAAGACCTAGATACTAGTGTTTCAGTTTCAAAATGGCGGCTGTTTAGCTTTCACGCTTTCGTCCTTTATTGTGAAGTTGTTGTTGCTTCCAACTGAAAGAAGTAACAAAGAAACAGTTAGAAAAGGTAAGTTTTTTGATCAATGCATCAGTAGTGTGTCGGTCGACACGTCCAAAAGTGGACCAAGGAAGTGATGTTCTCAAAGCAGTTCCAGAGGAGTGTCTTATTGAAGCAAGGAATGAATCTCTTGGCGTGAATGACAGCAGTCCCGCACTGGCATTACGATATGAAACTTGGCAACGCTTGGTATGAGTAACTGAATGGATCCTAAAGTGGTTACGTTTACATGGAGAGCCAAAGAAAGGGAAGCTGTCTGCTTAGGAATTAAAGGAATTTGAATTCTTGTGGCTGAGAAACAGACAAAGAGTTGTTTTCCTCCAAAAAATTGAAGTCGCATTGTTAAGTTGGATCCACAATTTGATCAAACCAAGAAGCTACACATGGTTGGTGGAAGTCTGCAGTTTGCACAGACTCCAGAACAAGCCAAGCATCAAAATCATTATACCACATGACCCAGTTATAAGAGAAATTGATCATGCACCTTCACGTCAAAGCTTGCCATGCGGGTGCAGAGATGACTCTAGCCATTCTCTATCAATGTTTCTGGCTCTAACAAGGACAATGAGAGGTAGAGCGAGTTTTGAGAAAATTTCGGTGGCCTCATGGTTACTGTACCCACAGGCGGCCCAAGCTCAGTATGTGAGTTTAATCATTAACACATGTAGTTTCATGTTGCGTAATTTAAAATGGCCGTGAATATAAAGGATTTGTATGGGAATTTAGGTAAAACATTCAAATCAATAAATACTCGCTAGAATGTGCAATAAAATACAGCTTACCGTATTTACTTTGCTTGTTTTTGCTTGCTGTGTGGTTATTTTTCCAATCCTTTGCGATTTAGGCGATTTCCTTTAACCCCGAGTTTCCACTGTAAGAGAAAGGACAAGGCTTCACACTCCAGTTCGGGATGCCTCATGCGAGAGGCGAAAAATCCTCAGCTTGAAATGGCCAAGAAGCCACAAATCAAACGCCGAATCCAAGCCAATATGTCCTTGTTTAATTTTATCTCATTAGCCGAGCAATCCGGCCACTGCAACCGACGCCAAGCGGCAGTTTGTTTTTCAAAATCCAAGGCAAAACGACGCCGAAGATTTGAGTACATTTTCACCACGACACACGACCGTTGAAAACCCGCTTGGTAACCCTGCCTCTACAAATGAAGTCTCACCCAGGTACCACACCGTCAATTGTCATCGACAATTTTTGATTCGAACCCCGGCTCCCCTCGGGTTGATTTGACAAGAGGGCATTGTCCCAATAGCCCAATCAAATTCGCGCCGGAAATGTTTACAAATTCAAAACAAACGTCGTTGCACAGCTGATCTCAATCTCTGAGTTAAAGAGGGGTTGCCCCCAAAAAAGCGTCCTTTTGACGATGGCAACACAGAAAGTGCCAATTCCCACTCGGCAGTCACATCTTATCTCAAATAGAAATCATGGTAAGTTATTCATCGTATTTCTCAACAATGTGTATTACAGTATCGAATTCGTAAAAATTTTCGGTGCGAATTTGGGACAATGCCCTCTTGTCAAATCGACCCGAGGGGAGCCGGGGTTCGAATAAAAAATTGTCGATGACAATTGACGGTGTGGTACCCGGGTGGGACTTAATTTGTAGAGGAGGCAGGGTTACCAAGCGGGTTTTCAACGGTCGTGTGTCGTGGTGAAAATGTACTCACATCTTCGGCGTCGTTTTACCTTGGATTTTGAAAAACAAACTGCCGCTTGGCGTCGGTTGCTGTGGCCGGATTGCTCGGCTAATGAGATAAAATTAAACAAGGACATATTGGCTTGGATTCGGCATTTGATTTGTGGCTTCTTGGCCATTTCAAGCTGAGGATTTTTCGCCTCTCGCATGAGGCATCCCGACCTGGAGTGTGAAGCCTAGTCCTTTCTCTTACAGTGGAAACTCGGGGTTAAAGGAAATCGCCTAAATCGCAAAGGATCGGAAAAATAACCACACAGCAAGCAAAAACAAGCAAAGTAAATACGGTAAGCTGTATTTTATTGCACATTCTAGCGAGTATTTATCGATTTGAATCTTTTACCTAAATTCCCATACAAATCCTTTATATTCACGGCCATTTTAAATTACGCAACATGAAACTACATGTGTTAATGATTAAACTAACACACTGAGCTTGGGCCGCCTGTGCTGTACCCGACTCCGAAGCAAGCGGTCCGGGTTCAAGACCTGGCTGGGAACATTCTGTTGTGTTCTTGGGCAAGACACTTTACTCTCACAGTGCCTCTCTCCACCCAGATGCATAAATGGGTACCCGCGAATTCAATGCTGGGGGTAACCCTGTCATGGACTAGCATCCATTCCAGGGGGGAGAAGAAATGCTCCTAGTTGCTTCATGCTACTGAAACCGGGATAAGCTCTGGCCTGATGAGCCACTTGGCTCGTATGCAGACTTTACCTATTAGCCATTGGAAGAGATTTGGGAAGTCCACCTGATGCATCACCAAAGAAAGCAGAAGTTTTTCTCTCAGAGAACTTTAGGTACCAGCAGTGACTCCAAAGTCACTTTTAGTCTCGTTGGTTATGTGAATATTTGCTGGGCTTAACCATTCACCAAAAGTGTACCAAGGAAGAGTTACCATTGAAGCAAAGCGATGTTTTACTCATATCAAAGGACAACATACCCAGAGGGAAATGGAAACTTGTGAAAATTGTGGACACCTTTTCTGGAAAAGACGGACAAATTCGAAAAGTAAGGATCCAAACCAAGAAAGGAATGATAAATAGACCGGTGCAGAAACTGCACCGGTTCAAGTACAACAAAATTCTCGATGGAAGATGTGCCCCATTGCATCAGGTTCAAGAAATGGAAGAACCCAGGAAATGCCAAGAAGGCAAAACGCCCCAACAAGTGCCACAGGTTAATGATTGTTAGTCATTGGTGGGGGAAGACAAATACAGGACGTGTTATGGGCATGCAATCAGACATCCCAAGAGACTGTAGAAAATTTTAATTATATGCAAATGGGTGTGAGTTTTGAGGTGCGTGTGTGATTTCTGTTCCTTGAAGAGTCGGAATACAAGTTTTGATGTAATACTACCAGATTAATTCAGCCTAGTGTTCGTCATTTTACTGGGCCTGTACATATGTCTTAGTGATGTCTTACTGGGGTGTTCATAATTATATGTCACAGTGGGCTGTACAAGAACATGTCTTACTGTACACTGTGTGATTCAAGTGCTGACTCCTCACACTTCACATTGTCACCCAGATATTTAACAACTTGTGCTTGTCTCTCTTGTTTCTGTTGAAGCTTCTGCTTCAACTTTTTTTTCACTTTGGCCTTCTTGTCTTTTTTCTTAGATACCTCAGCTGTATGTGATAGAAAGAGAAAGAAAGAGACAACTGGTATAATGAGCATACAAACTTTAACAGAAACGTTCCTAACTATCAGTTAGCTTGCCACAACATGGCAAAGAAAGAAAGAGAAAAACTGCTCATGCGCAACTTATTTTAAATGTATATATACAGGCATGCCTGGCTAAGTCAGAGGATACAGAAATCTATGACTATCCAAGTGGTATCTTTAGACAGCATTAGTGAGATATTACTTACAGGATTTTGAAGATTTCTTTGATGGATTTGTCCTGAATATGATCTCTTGAAGAGACGTGAATCTCGTGTCTAGTTCAGGGTGATCCTAAGAGATAACATGATACATGTAGCCATCTAAATATTATTAACAAAGAATATTCTAGTGCGCTTAAATGAGAGCAGCATTTATTACATTCCTAACATCAGCAATTTGTCAACCTTACACTATCAAAAGAATAGGTACACAACATGTTCATGGGTCTAAGCAGGAGAATGTTGACAGATATGACCCAAGTAATTTTGTGACATGAATCGATCCTTTCCAGAAAAAAAGCCTCCTGCAAA